>JASCZW010001369.1:0-308238 GCA_034211315.2 Aedes japonicus | reverse complement strand
TAAACTTTTTATTCGCTTGGTTTGAATAAGACCTCATTGCAAACTTGGATGCAAGTTTGAAACACGAACTACGCAATAGAACTTTCCGGGCACCCGCCGAGCTTTCAAACTTGCTTAAGCTAGCGCATAAATGTGTTGCGTGAAAGTAATATAATACCAATTGATGCCAGTTTCACTGAAACCAGTGAAATCGAAATAATAGCCACCAAATATAAAACTATTTTCATTTTTTTTTTTTTTTTTCTTAATTTTAAAAACATAAAAAAAGAAACAAAAAAAAAAAAAAAAAAAAGAAAAAATTTAGGATAGGTTCTTTTATTTAAATCGAGGTCAATCGGCCATAAGAGTGGAATAATCATTAACAGTTTTCCAAAACTCGAAATTTTGACAGTGCAGCTCGATGCTCTGCAAAAACTCCTCTACAAAACAGAGAGCAAATATAACATCAATCAAGTTTCAAGTACCTTCTGAGGCAAGTGGAATTGTCTCTTGAATGCAAGGATCAAATTACAGCAAACTGGCTAAAGGTGTAACGGTATTTTACTCCATACAGCGTCTCCATTCATTCCTCTGACCATTAAAAACTTATTCGTGGGTCTATCGCTCCCCGCACAAGCAAGAAAGAGCGTGCCGCATAGAAATGAAACCAGCCTTCGGATTCCTGCAGGTGAACCTCCATCATGCAAGGGCATCTGCGTGTGAGTCGGAGGTTTAGAAAAGAGGGGCTGGGCGTGGTACTTCAATTCAGAGGCATGGACTAATAAAGGAAAATACTGGGTATTCAAACACAGGACTGTAAGTTGTTCTATGATGAAAATCATTGCCAGGCTACTGTTTTGGTTGATAAAACACTGAATTGCTATCCCATACAGAATTCTTCCAAACGGGACATTGTTGTGGTCATGGTTGAGGTACCTACCACCAGAGGAAAAACTGAGGTCATAGTGGCTTCAGCCTATTTTCAAGGTGATGCTTCTGAGGTGCCTCCTCCTGAGATCGACTCATTTGTCAAGTACTGCAGAGCAAACAATAAGTCATTTCATAATTGGCTGTGATGCCAACGCACATCATACCGTGTGGGGTAGTACGGGTATCAACAGTCGAGGGAGTGCTTATTGGAATATCTCTCTTCAAACAATATAGACATATGCAATAAAGGAAACGAACCTACCTTTTCAAATGCTATCAGACAGAAGTCTTGGATTTGACGGTATTGCAATGGTGTGTTATGAATATAATTTTCAAAGTGGGAAGTCTCTGAAACGTCATTTTCGGATCATAGACACATTGTGTTCCGAAGATGGAGTGGTGAAGCCGGTCCAACTTCCCCCCATTTCGAGAAATCAAGAAACTCAGCTGGGATCAATCATGCACACCATTTAAACTCGGAGTTATTTACAGAAGGTGGAAAGATTGATTCGGTTCCAGAAACTGGAATCAAGTTTCCCAAAAGAAGTGATACGATTTTAAATTCTTTCCATATTAGATGTCCTATCTCGGAATCGTCCTCTAACAGGGATGTTCCGTGGTGGAACCTCTAAGTTGGAACGTCTGCGTAAAAACATCTCGTAGATTGTTTAATAAAGCGAAAAGAACCTCAGGTCGGACCCCCCTATGAGGAGTGCACTTACCGAGTACAATAAAGAAATAAGAAAATCTAAACGAAGATCCTGGGTTCTAACGTGTGAAAATATAAGCAATAGTCCGGAAGTCGCAAGACTTCAGAGGGCTCTTTGCAAGGGATCATACGATTGAACTTGGGAATCAGACCATGAGGATGGAGTTTTTTACAAAAGCTCCTAGTGGAACTGATTAAAGCTGATTATGGAAACACATTTTCCTGGATCAAGTTTTGTGTGTAGATCCAATCAGAGATGGATCACTTCAGAGAGTGGAAAAAGTTCTACAAGGACATCTCAAATGTCTGTTGGAGCAGAAAATTGCTGCAAATGACTTGGCTGACAAAATCTTTAAGAAAGCCAGGGTAGAAAATGCGTTGAGATCTTTTCAGCGCTGCAAATCTGCAGGAATGGACGGGATATTTCCAGCACTACTTCAAAACGGCGAAGCAGTGTTGATCTCGCCATTAATTGAGATTTTTTAAGGCAGGTTTAAGACTCAACCATATTCCAACTTCATGGACACAGGTAAAAGTTATCTTCATACCTAAAG
The DNA here is from genome assembly GCA_034211315.2 of Aedes japonicus. Taxonomy (NCBI): domain Eukaryota; kingdom Metazoa; phylum Arthropoda; class Insecta; order Diptera; family Culicidae; genus Aedes; species Aedes japonicus. Next base: position 306,066 of record JASCZW010001369.1, on the reverse strand, counting down.
TAGGAAAGCGGAGACAAGACGCATCCTAAATCATACAGACCCATTAGTCTTTCATCAGTCCCATTCAAAGACTATGGAAAAAGTGTTGAATGATTATATCAGTTCAAATTACATGAACAAAGCATCCACTATCTGAGTTCCAGTTTGCTTACGCAGTCACGGTGAGTCAACGGTTGCGGCACTGCATAGTGTGGTTTCAAATGTAGAAAAAGCTCTATCGGTAAAAGAAATAGCACTTTGTTCTTTCTTAGATATTGAAGGAGCGCTCTCGACAAACGCTTCCTATTCATCAATGGCTCGTGCCATGAAGAAAAGGAACTTTTGACATGAACATAATTAACTGGGTTCATACCATGCTTGCAAAAAGAGAAATCACTTCAGAGCTGGGAAGTTCGTTCATTAGTACGGGCAACGAAAGGTTGTCCCCAAGGAGGAGTCCCTCTCTCGCCACTTATGTGGTCCTTAGGTTGTGAGACGAGCTACTAAGAAGCTTAGAGGAAAAAGGTTTCGAGGTTGTAGAGTTTCTGCAGACGATATAGTCATTATAGTGAGGGGGAAAATTTGACAACATCATTTCAGAAAGAATGCAATGGGCCCTAAAATTTACCCAGTCTGTGGTGTATCAAGGAGGGCCTTAGCATTAATCCAGCAAAAGTAGTAGTGTGTACCTTTCACTGGGAAAGGAAGTTTAGTCTAAAAGCGTTCCAGCTAGGAGGATTAAAGATCCATCTTAGTGAACAGGTTAAATACTTAGGAGTGATACTGGATGCCAAACTGAACTGGAATGCTCACCTTGAGTGTGTGATCAGTAAGAGCAACCAGTGCTTTCTGGATTTGCTCAAAAACATTTGGCCGAAAATGGGGTCTAAGACCAAAAATGATAATGTGGATTATACATCCATAATACGTCCCTAAAGTATCGTATGCTTCTCTTGTGTGGTGGCCAAAAACAAAAGAGGCTACTGCACAGAAAAAGCTTACAAGAACTTCAACGGCTAGTATCCATTGCTATAACGGGAGCGATGCGCAGCACTCCATCAAATGCGTTGAATGCAATTCTAAATCTGCTGCCTTTGCACGAATACGTGCAACTAGAAGCGGAAAAGAGTATGCTTAGACTTCAAACGGTTGAAAACATTCATGTCTGGTGACTTAGTCGGTCACCTGAGCATTTCACAAAACTTTCAAAATAGGCCAGTGATGTACATGAATGGAGACTGGATGAAACCTGTGGAAAACCATGACATCCCTTACAAAATATGTGAAACGTCACGTATAGATTGGGAAGTCGGAGGTCCACTGTTCGTCGTGGCTCCATAAAATTACTTCACAGATGGCTCAAAAATTGGAACAAAACAGGAGCAGGAATCTTCGGCCCTGGGGTAGAAATGTCAGTGGCGATGGGAAACTATCCAACGGTTTTCCAAGCGGAGATCTTTGCTATAATAAAATGTGTTAACGTTTGTCTGAAGAGAAAATATAGATATGCAAATATTTGTATTTTTACAGACAGTCAAGCGGCACTCAAAGCGTTAAGTAATTATAAATGTACATCCAAACTTGTCTGGGAATGCATTCTTTCATTGCGAAAGGTGTGCCAAGAGAACTCAGTAAATTTATTCTGGGTTCCGGGACACTGTGGCATTGAAGGCAATGAAAGGGCAGACGAGCTTGCTAAACAAGGTTCAAATGCACAGTTTATTGGCCCAGAACCATTCTGCGGTATATCATACTGTGCCATAAAAATGGAATTAAAATCTTGGGAAGAGCAAAGGTGATGACCAATTGGTTGGTCACCACAAAGTGTTCTCAAGCGAAAGGTTTATAATTCCAAATGTTACAATTAGTAAAAAGCTTCTGGAGCTCAATAAGAGAGTTCTTTGTACCTACACGGGCCTAGTAACCGGACATTGCCCGAGTAGATATCATTTGAAGAACATTGGCCAGGTTCAGAATGATATCTGTCGTTTCTGCAACATGGAACGTGAAACCTCTGAACATCTGCTTTGCAGTTGTGATGCTGTGTACAAGAGCAGACTTAAATTTCTGTACAGTGGCTATATGCAACCTAAAGAAATTTGGACTGCAAATCCAGGTAAGGTGGTGGGTTTTATAAACTCAATTTTGCCTGACTGGGAGACGCGTCTTAGGCTGGTCACTTGACAAATGGTGATCTAGCTTTAAGATGCGAATTAGTATAGTAAACAGGGGTATATCACAAAAGTTCAACTCAGTGGACGCAGTGATTCTACGCCCCAACAAAAAAAAAAAAAAAAAAAAAAAAAAAATCCCACACAACTAGTGTAACCCACGAAGAACTTTGAAAATATTGCATTTAGTATGAGTTGGTTTGTGAAAACTACGTATACAGTGTTATATGTACAGTATTATTAATATAACTCACCTCGGCTTCCTCCCCGCACCGACACCTCAGCAAGGTCAGCATCGGGTGAAAAAAGGAAATGCCCACGTTGGTACGTCAACCCTGACGCAGCTGCAGTCCAAACCACCCTATGGGAACAGTTCAAATCCCGCCCACACAATCCTCTGTACCCCTACAAGCCCCGAAGAAACCTCCAATATGCCACCCAAACCCCTCACAGAAACACGGACCCTTGAAATCTTCACAAAAATGACTCCCCTCACACATGCCACGACAACCCCAAATCTATAAACCCTATCAACATGAAACCCTGATCACACCAGGTTCACACATTTTGTATAATGTTGTCAAACCTTCATCCAAAAACACTGACAATTAACAAAGTTACAGGAGGCTGAACATGGAGTCTTCCGCCAACAAAACCCTGCTCGGCCTCTCCCATGCCACTGAGTGTACATACACATACATATACATACATATCGAAACAAAACATATTGGAATGGGACACAAAAGGAGAAAATGGAAAGAGCTCACCCGGGTTTCCAGAACATTCCATTGCTGTGGTTGTAACATCGAGCAACCAGAGCAGGTCCGCGTACCCTCCAGATAACATTCTGTACTTAAGGAGATGGTCGACCATGAACGCTCCACGACCATTAACCAAACATCTCCGAGTGACGCGGGTGAACTCGAGCTCCTCCTGACACTTTGGTTTTAACACCAGTCGAATGCCTCGTGTTGGACCGCAATCAACTATTTAGTGATCGAATCATTATCAAGATGAAAAGTTCAACACTACACAATAATTTCCACTAAATATCTAATTTTCTCGAAAATTTGCAGATAAAACAAGCGGCGAAGCACAAACACGTCAGTCCCGGAGCGCGACCTACTTCGATCTTTCATCATGCATGAGTACGGTATAAAAGAGAAACAGGGATTGGCTGGTCATCACGAAGATCATTTCGTGCATTGTACAAAAAAGTGTAATGATAGCATTTCACCAGATAAAAAGCATTATGAATGTTTCATACAATATACGAGGCATTTGTTCTATGTACAAAATCCATGTTTACGAAACGCGTGAAAGCGACTTTACGAAAATAAATTTTCAGTGCACATCTTGTTGATTTGCACCGGTTTGAATCCATTCGATCTTAATTCATCGGACAGTTCCCCCGTCTTCTTCTCCGTAAGGCCACACAACCTCCTTGAATATTGCAAGAAAATATTGCACTCTCATCAGTTTAAGGATTTCCTTGATCGCGTTTTAATGGGATAGCGCTGAGACCATCGCCTTGTAACCCTGCGAGCAGAGTTGCATTGTGCACCGCAGGCCTTTGTTGATGCAAAAGTACACCTGCTTCAGAAGGCCTTCTGGAAATTCCTTCACAACTAGCATTTTCTACTTCTTTTATATTTTCGGTTCAACATAGTTCTCCAGAACGTTGGGTGACGACAGCGATTGTTAGCCAAAAGCATTTTTAAAGTATATCATCGGGTGACTTCAATCGGGAACGTTTTCTAGCCGTGCTTGAGCCAACGTCACTACACGGCCAGCCGTTTCAACTCAGTCTTTCATCAAAAGTGGAGTCATTCAAATTTGATTAAATTTTACTGGCATTGACAAGTCGACATATCAAAAACATCGACTCAAATCAGATAGATGATTTTGATTTGTCGACTTGTCGATGCCAGTGATATTTACTCAAATTAGAGTGATTTCACTTTTGACTAAAATGAGTCAAAAACAAATCAAATCTGAGCTGATACGGCTGGTCGTGCATGCGGTTTTTTCTCCCTACCGGGCAGGGGTGCCATTATGCCAGATTTATCTGGCACTGCCAAACTTTTTATCGACAAACAGACAATAAGGGTAACCCCCCATAATGCCAGATTTTTGAAATTAGAACAGATTAAAAGAAAGCGTACAATTCCACTTCACTAAAGCATTAAGTGTTTTGCATGACTGCTTATTTTATATCCACGCTTCTCATGTAGTCATATTATTTTCAGTGCCTAAAAAAAAAAATCATGAACCTTGATGTATTAGTGTGAACAAGCGGTTATGACGTTTATTTCATTGATTCGTTTGCGCACTCACACCACTTTGTCATATTGACGCTGCATTCCGCAAAATAACAAGTGCAAATATGTCGTGTGTCGTTCTCGTCCACTCAAAACGATTCGTAGCTATTTTGTGCGATTAGGTAATTTGTCAAATATTTGGTCAGAAAATTGTCATATAATTGGGCATTAGTCAAATAGTGTAATTCCACCCTTGTCACTGAAGTGTGCGAGTGTACGAGTCAAAACAACATTTATAAAAGACCCATCAACATTTGAAACATGTGTATTATTTGTGACCTCTTTGACCCTTTTCAAACGTTGGTCCAGGTTTTTACATTTCCGTGTATTGCCAGATTTTGTCAGATTTTTTATTTGTGACATGCCAGATATTTTTCAAAAACTAATGGCAATCCTGCTACCGGGTTCGGACTATATCTAGGGTTTTTTTTTTTCATTAGGGCGAATCTGCAATTGAGAGACTCTCTTTGATTACCTTCTCTTTCATTCATATTCCATTCAGCGTTACGTTTTTCATTCAACTATTTGTAGAGTATGGTAGTCAGCACTGTTGTGTTTCTATCTGTATTTTAGAATCCCTCAAAAGATTTATAATGGCGCTGTAATAAATAAAAGAGAGCGAGAGAGGAGAGAGCCTCTCATTGTTAGATTCGCCCTAACGAAAAAAAATCCTAGATATATCACACAATGCGAGAAGCTACAATGCAATGCTACAATGTCGCTTGTTGGAACTGGAATGTTGGTGCGTTTTGTGAACGTGTGAGATCTGATGAATGGGAATATTTACTTTTGAAGACTTTCCGTTCTGGACAGTTCTGAATTAAATGTCTTATCATATGGACGTTACTTTCATACTCTGTTAACTTTTTACTCTTGACTAATTTTGTATCTTGACGATGTTATTACAACGGATATTTTGTATGGTTTATTGTTAAATGTTTTATATTTGTCATGGGGCACAAACAAACCATATTTTTCGCCTCGATGATGATGATGGATTTAAAGTTTTTATTTTGTTATTGTAATTTAATGTAGTCTTCATTTTTTGTGTAGTCTTCAAAAGTTTGAGCCTCGCGCGTGGTATACAGGTATAAAGGACTTCTTTTTGAATTTACAAAAAAAATATTGGCCTTTGATGCTTGAGAAGATGCCATGAAATAGTAGTGGGTTGTCTGGCTGATTGTCGGGGAATTCTTTGTCAGTTCTGTTGTGGTTGAAAGTAAAAGTTTGACTAGGGCCGGTCCAGGATTTTTTCGGTTTGGAAATTTTCTTGATATCCCTGTTTGGGGATATCCTTGGTCAGCCCAAAACTAAGGTGGCGGTTCCATTCGTGTTGAAACCTCACTCTGTAGCGGGCAAGATCGGATATTGGCTTGTATTTTGATAATGTCCTTATACAGAATTCTGTGATTTGAATTGCAATAGAATTTTCTGATCGCTGGGTTTATTTGCGAACATTTGTGGTTGACATCAATAGCTTTTCACAATTATATCGCTGTAAAGCAAATGAACAGTTTTGGAAGAAGTTTATATCTGTAGATACAATCAGTTCGTTTTTGGTTTTGCATAACTGGTTGAATTGTTTTTAAATAAATTATCTAATAGATAAATCGTCTAGCTCAAACCTTTGTAGGGGTAAGAGGCGGGACCATCATCATCATCACGACGAGTCCTATCTCACCCTGGATGGCATCGACTGGCAGGGCACTTCGTATTTTATGTCAAATCCGCTCGTCTTTCGCTCCGGACATCAAGAAATATCATAAGGGCGAAGGCGAGGAGATTGAGCGGTTGGATATCGATGTGATACCCAAGTCGGCGAACCTGAAGCGTAAGATCTACTCCAACAATTTTGTCGCGAAAACGAAGAAAGAACTTAAAAACATGCCTACACGCATGATAACTACCTACACGGTTAACTGCCGGAAGGCAACTCGCAAGGACGTAGAAATTTGTTTTGCAAGTAAGCTTAAATAATTACCTTCCATGGTTCCAATTATCTGTCTTAGCATTTTTTTCATCACCATCCGAAAAAAGTCCACTTTTTAATGCAAGCGTTACGGCTTGAAGCCTTTCAGAAGACAAATCCGTAGCATGGTACTGCGAAACTTTCTGGCCAAATCGCGATCTGAAATGTTGGCTTTTCCCTTAATGTTCTTGATGGCTTTGTTCCGCAGTTGACGGTTGACAGTACCCGCCCGACGCTTGCTTTGAGGCTTGCGATCCATCGACAAAGTTTCTCTGTACTTTTTCAAAACACGCCACACGGTATTTCAGGGAAAACCCAAATACTTTTGCAAGTTTTGGACCAGACCACCAAGGGTTTTCCAAATGATTGCACACAATTATTTTGCTTCTTTCTTCTTCCCTTTTGTATTTCTCACACATTCGAACTGCACCGCGCAAAAAATTCAGATGTTTTTAATGTTATAAAGAACACATAAGATGCCATAGTATACAAATCCGACCACTAGGGTTGCTGTAAGAATCAAACATGTTTGCTCCAATACTAAATGGGCCACATCTTATGAGAGCTCGTTTCTCACATTTAAAGTCTGTGGTGGGAAATACTCTGCATATAGACTTACTATTGAAAACGAAATTAAAAATCATCACCTTATATTTGAGCTGTTTTCAATAGTTTAATGTTGAAAATCAATAACTTTTAATATTGAATTCGACGCGATCGATTCGGGCAAAATTTTTGAAGATGTTTGGAGAAACTACTGAGATACGCTCAAAACCTGACCGCTTTTCGGGACGGTCGCAATAGGTTTTATTTTAAATTGTACACCAGTGTTGGGATCAGCACCGCTGGGCACACAGTTTGCCCCACAGGAATGTGCGACGGAGCCGTTTGACAGCGACAATCAAATGGCAGATAATATATCAATCACAATCAAAAACGCACAAAATATGTAGTAGAAGATGATGAAGAAAATATATAATAGAATGATAATCCAAAAATCCAGTTCATTGTAAAAGTGCGAGTCACGTGAACAATAGCTTTCTAAAATTGTTTCAAAAAGTTTATATTTCGATTTCCAAGATTAAATTAAAATATGTTAGTGCAATTGTAAGCATACTTGTCCCTCTCCTCAGTGGGAGACAAGAGCGAATATACCATTTCCTCTTCTCTTTTTGTTCATGCAGGAGCACTGCACGCAGCAGCATACTCACCACACTCTTCCTTTATCTGTAGTTTTTTAAATGAGCTGCGCGGTGAAATTAAATCACTTGCCTCTGAAAGCCACTGGCGAGTAAACTCAGCGCTCTGAAACGCACTGCAGTGAATACAGAGAACCGCACCCCAGAGAACTCTGGAGTGCGATAACTGGTCAGATACACTGATGTTGATTCTCTAAATAAGTAGATTAGCAAGCGCTTTTGTGAATGGTTTGTCGTTCAGGTTCCGGTTTCCATTTTTATTCATTTCGGTTTTGATATGTTCGTTATAACGTATAAATTTGACCTTGGGAATAAAGGATTGCAGATTCTTGTAATGGAGCGTGTACGAAACCATAGGCAATATTATTACCTTTGAAAATACATTATCTTGCATAGGGTAAGGCTGCAATTGTTGCGGTACCTTTGAAGCATTAGATTTCTATAGTTGTGAATGGAGACTCCATAAGCAACTATAGGAACCTAACATTCACCCTGTACAGGATAAATAGATTAATGTTTAAGGAATGGGAGTGTGGGTGTCTTATGCGTGGTTAAACGCGCCACAACCATAACCATAATGTATTTCCTGGTGACGACGGATAAAACGCTCTGCGCGTTGCTAAGCAAGTGCACAATAGGACGGCTCAATATAAAGCAGTGGCCTTAACTACATACAATATTTGAATGTAAAATTTATACATTGATTAAAAATTCGCATATTCTAGGGGAGAGACGAGTAGTTTTGGAAACTTCTTCTTTCAATTTTTCATATATTTTGTGAACGTCGCCAGAGATCCTGAATTCATTCTAGTTGTCATTTGGACATCGAAACATCACAAGAGTGTGTTAAAGGTGTGCGTTTATGCAATTTTGAGTTGTTTATTTGCATTTCGGAAAAAAAAACATATATGTCCGGATGTGCCCCGTAAAGCGAAAATAACTTACACAGATTCATGAAATTTTTAGTTTTCTACCTATTTCTAACCTACAGACCAAGGCTGAGGTCCAATGACAAAACTTATAACTCTAGACTAACATTTGAAAAGAGGGGAAAGCAAAAATGTGAAGAAATCATATTATGTTGGAGCTACAGGTAAGCTACTCTAAACTCGAAAAGTAACATTGTTTCTTTTTATAAAATTGATAAAAAATGGAATTCCTCAGTTCATCTATATGATGCATTGGGTAATTACATCTGGCCAACACAGTGAATTTTAATATTTTCATTAGCTTAAGCAAGGAGGAAATCACTATGTTTTGTGCCAATATATTCATCAGTTGTGTGATTACCAGTCATCAACTGAACCGACTGTATCGACTTTGTACAAATATAAGCATCTGACTGTGCCCGAGTGCGACTCAGGTGGGCTGTAATGTAAAATCTTTGCTTTTTGGCGCTATACGGTATACCGACTGCCTGCTTTACGAGTTAACGAATGTACCCAGATAGAACCAATGGTGTCAGACATGTTTTTGCATGGTGTGCCCGGAGTGAATCGCCCCTAGAGCCTTAAATAATAATTTGATATTATTTAGTCAAGCCCGTTTTATTTGACATGTATCCACTGTTCATTTAGCGTGTAAACAACAAACAAAAATAAGTCGCTAACACTCACAAATTTAATGACAGGAGAGCCAGAGTATTCAGAGACTCAGTCAGTAAGAGTATTTCTACGGCGAACACTAGTGTTAAGTTCCGAACGCAAGGGACCCGAAGCGGAACGATAACCATGCAAAAAATACCCGATTCAAATGAATTTGCTTGCCGGTTAGAAAATTATTAATCTTCATATACAAACCGGTTAGCCATTTTGGCGTCATTTGAAACGTCGTAATCAGAGGTTTGGAAAAATTGCATAAAAGAAGAACTATTTACTCCTCAAATAGTTTGTTTTTGAAACTGTTTGGGTGATAAATGTTGAATCTACTCTCTTTTAATATCGCAGTGCCACGGATGGCCAGAATTATAAATACCCATTTGAATCTGATCACGAAGCAAAACACATTTCTCTGATATGACCGCATATAGCAAGACCAAAAAAATGATCTGCAAAATTTTGAAGCAATAGGGTATGTGTCCCTTGACTCTGCCTATTATGCAACCATCGATTACATTTTTGATTATAACTCTTAAAGTTTTCAAGCTGAGATTCAACTAGCTCTACACTTGCTAAGATAAGTTTGATAAGACATTTGGTAGTATGTATCACGAAAACTCTTTTTATAAAGTTAGAAACTTTGAAGGGATATGGATTTAATGTCGGTCTACAGGCACCTAATTGGGTCTTTTCTTGGATGCAGCTTCGAAAATTACACGGAAGTGAACAACTTCCGATGATTAATATTATCTCAATTGCTTTGGATTACATAGGTCATCCTAATAGCAACATGATTTGGTTGATTATTGCTAAATTAATGACACATTTTGTACAAATGAAGGAGCAAGCTAACATTACATCCCGTTACCCTAATATAAGTAGGGATTCCCCCGTTGCGTAATATGTTAAGATGTAGGCCATCTTTAATAACAGTTCTTTCTAGATTTGATTGACGCATTGGTTCGACGTAGTTCCGAAATCTAGTGGAACTTATTAGTTTGCAGTTGCTAGCCAATTGAAAAGTTTTAGTGAATCCTCTTTTATCAAGAAAACCGTTGTTATAAGTAAGCCTAATCCAACCGACTAAATTTGTATTCCAGTTTCGTGAAATTGTCTAAAGAAATCCATGATGGTTGAGCCCAGTGAGATTTTTCTGTAAATTGTATGGAATGAAGCCTAACCACAAAAAGAAAATTAGTTCTTAGCTGAATAGGCTTAAATGTTTGCTAACAAAAACCAATAACACAATAACTCTGTTTGAGGTTCTGGTAACTATTCGTCACATGAAAGACTAAAGTGAAAAAATCGAGATTGTAATATCATAGACTAACTCTAAGACCAGTAGGTCCCATACAAAACGATTTTTTTTCTTGGCTCAGTCAGTACTAGAACATCGTCCCAAGCTCGGTCCCAAGCTCAATAATGCACCCCTTATAATGAACTCACATGAACACACTCTCAAATACTCTGTCAAAATAACACAGCAAATCAAAACAAAGGCGCAAATATGTATAACAAGGTGCTGGCTTCAAGGTGTAATTCGGACCAAGGGGTTCTACAACAGTGAACCAATTTCAAATCGCTAGTTACATATTGATTGTTGGTAATATGGTGTTCTTTTTTACTTGAATGACCTAATATCCTTTAAGCGAAGGTGTTACGTCCAGGTAGATGTAGGAGATCGCGTACGCCGCCAAAGACTCGCCAGCTTGTAGCTATGTCTCGTCTGCGGGTAAGTGATATTCCCCAACGTATCACGGGCCATCGGAAGTCGCCACTCTTCCGAGGTGTGCATACCGGTCACCAATTACCGGATCCATCCCGAATTCGGCCACTGACAGCATCATCAGCATCGAGATGTACTACATGGCTGCAGAACACCAAGAAGCACAAGGATAGATCTTTCCGTATTATTTATAAATAGTAAGCCACATAGAACAAAGATAACTGAGCGAGAATACGCATAAATGGGGCAATAAGAACGAAACCGAGTCTGGACATCTTTTTCTGGCGTCTTGTTGGGATGCAACTGTCAAAGCGAGCAAAAGCTATAGAATTTGACAGATCTATACTTGACAGAATTTCAAATCAAAACAAAGGGAACGCCAGTGCCATTCTTCATTTATATCTTAATAAATCTATTATTATAACAAATTGAGTTTAAACATGTAAACATTTTCTTCCGCGGAATGAGATGTAGTTATTGATACTTTCTTCAACGGTTTCTAGATATGATGATTTTGCAATCACGCCTATTTAAAATTTAAGTCTAGAGTTTATCATTCTATTTCATGCAAGCTGAACCAAATGAATTAAAATTTAATAGAACTGGTGCTTTTTTTAAATATAATTTTTGTTATATTTTCGTTTGTGTGTTATTTCTGCAAAATAAAACGTAGGTGTGTGTTTTAAATTTAATCCTCGGATCGTCAGTGTCTACCATGGCTTTTTTTTCTGTGTTGAAGCATGTCATAGACATTTATCTTCAAACTACATCGTGTCCTGTCAGTTTGAACGTATTTTTCTCGTTCATAATCTGATATTAACTTCTTGTGCATAATGTAGCACTAAGAATAACTGAAACAGCCCCCATTCTTGAATAAGAAGGGGTTCTATCTTCGATCAGAACCTGCTGCCTATCGGAATAATACAAATGTGTGTTTCGGTTGTCTGGATTGTTCTCATGTTTGGTTGAAATTTTTGTTTCATTTGTATGAGAGCACCTCCCCCCAGTCAAAGAAGGGGTCTCGAACCACCATAGAAAATAAATCTTCCTTCTTAAACCCCCACATGCCAAATTTAGTTCAATTTGTATGAGAGCCTCCTTCCCCCTTCTAGAGAAGAGATTGGTCTCAAATCACCATAGAAAAAAATTTCGCCTCCAGAAAACCCCACATGCTTAATTTGGTTTCAATAACTTGTGTTCGCTAAAGCGAACGTACGTCGCATATCGTTCCAGAAAGCAAGCGTCATCATTCATCATCAACTGCGCAATTGCCGACCAATCAGCGAGCGAGTTTTTTGTCGATCAACAGACTGCCAAAATAGCGTCCCTGCAAGCGGTGCTGGTTGGTCAGCCAATAAGAAAGCTGTATTTTTTTACCATTGTTTTAATTTTGTATAAAAGGAACCGTACCGACGAGTTCGGAATCAGTATTTTTGTAACCGTCAAGTGAATAAATTGAAAAGTAAAAGAAAACGAAGTGGTTTTTTTCTTGATTGGTGACTCCCGAAGGCGATGATCATCCTGTAGCTGGAAGAAGCTAGTTCCTGAGCGACCATTGTGACGGATGTTTCTTCATGTACCTCTTGCTTTTTTTTTTTCCAAAGAGTTGTTTTTTAAGAACTCACGTCCTTATCAGGACGTGGGCTTAGAATTTCTGCAAAGCAAGAGGTTGAGAAGAACAGACAGTTGCTGGTCATGTTGTGTCGTGTCATCGCTGGATCGTCCAATGTGTGGAATGCAGAGCAACGACATAGTTGTTCTTCAGTCGTGCTTCATCCTTCCAACCTTGCGGTTGAGATGGTGGCTATGCCCATCATAACTGGTCCTTCGAGCCGGATAATGTGAAGTGAATTCAAACCAATGTGAAGAAAAGTTGAACTAAGAAGAAGAAAGAACTGAAGTGAAGAAAATTATTGACTGTCAAGTGGTATGAGCAAAGCAAAGGACTTGAGTGATTGAAAGACAATGGACTAAAAGTGCTACACAGTGCTAGTGAACATCGGATCAACCTGCATATATTCCAGTTACTCTCCCTGCAGTAACGTTAATCCTTTTGTGTGATGCCGGTTGACCGAACACCAAACAAACCGAAGATGGCTGATGTCAAGCCGCTCATCCATCAGCGTGGACAGGTGAAATCGAAGGTGACAGCTATCTCCCACGCCCTCGAGAAAACCGAAGATGAAAAACAGGTGAGTCTCCCGTTACTCAAAGTTTACACCAAAAAACTAGACGCTCACTATCTTGAGTATACTGCGCTGCACAAAGAAATCTTAAGTTTGGTTCCTGATAATAAAATTGAGGAACAAGATGTAAAGCTGGACGAATTTGACAAGCTTCATACGGAGTGTATGATGCGTCTCGAGTGTTTGATGGATAAATATTCTAAGCCGGTTGTCTCTTCTGGCAACCAGATTCCGCACGTCCAATCAAAATCAAATAATTGCAGCAGCAGCCTTTAAAAGCTCCCATACCCACATTTGATGGCCGTTATGAAAGTTGGCCTCGTTTTAAATCGATGTTTTTGGACATCGTTGGGCGTTGTTCAGACTCAGATGCAATTAAACTGCATCATTTGGAAAAATCACTCGTTGGCGAAGCTGCCAATATCATTGATTCTAGAACATTAGCTGACAATAACTATGCCCATGCGTGGGAAATACTTGAGGAGCGATACGAAAATCGCAGGGTCATTGTGGACATTCATATTAGCGGGCTTCTTTCAATGCGAAGAATGTGCAAAGAATCTCACAAAGAACTAAGAGAATTAGTCGATTCTTGTACACGACACATTGAAGGTATGAAATTCATGGAGCAATCAACCGACGGAACAGCCGGACTGATTGTCAATAAAATTTTGATATCTTGCCTCGATCCAAACACCCGTAAACTGTGGGAGCGAACTCTTGCTCATGGAGAACTACCAGATCTCAGCAATACGATTAAATTTCTCAAAGAACAGTGCCAAGTTTTAGAAAGATGTGAAACCGATCTCTCGATTCCCTCGAAACACGTGCCCATTAAGAACCCACACAACTCAAATAAGTCTGCTAGTGCAAAGGTGCACACTACTACTCCAGAATCCAAACCTGTTGTGTCTTGTCAGTTTTGCTCAAAAACGCATTTCAACTACCAGTGCCCAGAATTCCGAAAGCTAACCATTTCCGATCGTGTTGCCAAAGTGAAGGAATCAAATCTTTGCTTTAATTGTTTACGTCATGGACATCGGTCGATCGACTGCTTATCCAAAAAAGCATGTGCAAAATGTAACAAACGTCATCACACTCTTCTTCATGACGAAAGATCTAAACCCGAAACCAATGTGCTACCAAGACCCTCTACAGTTGCTCCAAAACTGGACCCAGTTCCCGCCGAATCTTCCGGTGATTGTGTTCCATCTGCCACAGTATCTTCGTCGTACTCGTTGACTAATCCTGTCGTTCTGCCAAATGTCCTCCTTCTCACTGCAAAAGTAAACCTTCAAGATTGTAATGGCCAGTATGTACCATGTCGTGCTTTCCTAGATTGCGGAGCGCAGGTCAACCTTTTGTCTGTTTCCATGTATGAAAAACTTGGTGTTCCTGGTGAGTCTGTGAATGTTAATATTTTCGGTGTCAGTGACATTAAAAGTAAATCCAATCGGCTTGTAAAGGTGGAAATGCAATCTATGCATAGCGATTTCCGTTTAACTCTTAACTGTCTCGTTACTCCAAGGATCACTGGACTTTTACCAAGCAAACCCGTCAACGTGTCTGATTTGAATATTCCTTGTGGTTTGCAATTGGCCGACCCCGAGTTTTATCGTCCATCTGAGGTTGATCTGCTAATTGGAAACCAACACTTCTTTAGTTTGTTGAAACCGGGTAGTGTCATTGTTGTGAAAGGGTTACCGGAGTTCCATGAAACTTATCTCGGTTGGGTTGCATCTGGCGAAATCTTGCAAGAATCAGATACGATCGTTGATTGTCAGCAGGTTAACTCAGTTTCGCTTGCCTCGCTTGATAGAACCATTAAGAAGTTTTGGGAAGTTGAGGAGATAGAAAATAGTAGTGCTCGATCTGTACAAGAAGAGGACTGTGAAGAATCATTTCGCCAGAATCATCGTCGTGACAATACCGGAAGATACATAGTCAAACTTCCTTTGAAAGAAAACTTTGCCCAGTTAGACAGTAATCGGTCGTTGGCTCTCCGTCGTTTCCATTTTTTGGAAAAACGCTTAATCAAGGATCCTGATCTCCACCTTCAGTATTCAACCTTTATTCGAGAGTATGAGTTGTTAGGTCACTGCCGCGAGATATTCGAAATTGATGATCCACCAAATTTGCTAAAGTATTACATGCCTCATCACGCCGTGCTAAGGCCGAATAGTACGAGCACAAAATTAAGAGTAGTTTTTGATGCATCGGCTAAAGAGTCTTCAAATCTTTCTCTCAATGATATTTTACAAGTAGGCCCTACAGTTCAAAGTGACCTGATAAGCATTTTATTGAGGTTCCGGAAGTATCGTTTCGTCTTAAAAGCGGATATTCAAAAAATGTATCGACAAGTTTCAATGGATCCTAGCCACAGTCCTCTTCAGCGCATATTCTTTCGAACAAGTCCATCCGAGAAATTACGAGTTCTTGAACTATCTACTGTGACATATGGTACAGCGTCAGCCCCGTTTCTAGCGACAAGAGCGTTAGTTCAGCTTTGTAATGATGAAGGAGATAAGTACCCTTTGGCAAGTCGTGTTATTCGTGATGACTGTTACGTCGATGACATTCTGTCCGGCGCCGACACTGTAGAAGAGGCAAAGGAAATTCGAAGACAAACTCAAAAGATGCTTGAGCTGGGTGGCTTCCCCGTCCATAAATGGTGTACTAACTACGAACCTATTCTCCATGACGTTCCACTGGTGGAAAGGGAAACATTAATTCAATTTGGTCATCAGTCTTCCAATGAGGTAATTAAAACGCTTGGTCTTGCTTGGGACCCTCGCAACGACTCTTTTCTTTTCGCTGTAAATTTCGATTTGATTCGTGACCTTCCAACAACCAAAAGAAGTATGTTCTCCAATATAGCGAAACTATTCGACCCCCTTGGTCTTTTGTCTCCCGTAGTGGTATTGGCAAAAAAATTAATTCAGGATGCATGGATCGCTGGTGTTCAGTGGGATACTCCTTTGGAAGGAGCTCTTTTGGAGTCTTGGGTCAAATTCAGTGGTTCTCTCGTTGATGTGAATGAAATTCGGATTCCTCGTGTGATTGCTCTACCTGAGTATGTTGTTCTGGAATTACATGGATTCTCTGATGCTTCAAAGATGGCATTTGGAGCTTGTCTTTATGTTCGAAGCATTCAGTCTAATGGTTCTGTGGCCGTCAACCTTTTGTGCAGTAAATCAAAAATCGCCCCAGTAAAAGAGATGACAATTCCGCGTAAGGAACTCTGTGCAGCATTACTCCGATCTACACTTCCTCTCAAGGTAGTTTCTGTATATCAAGCAAGTTTCACCACTGTTCAATTCTGGACCGATAGTCAAATTGTGCTTCACTGGTTAAAGAAATCTCCATCAGAACTGCTTCCATTCGTTCGTCATCGGGTCGCAGAGATCGTGCAGGAAAATTTTCATACGAATTGGAACTATGTGCGTTCTAAAGAGAATCCCGCCGACATTATATCACGCGGCCAACAGCCTAGCGTTTTGCACACCAACAATATGTGGTGGAACGGCCCTACATTCCTACGCTCAGTTCATTTTCAGTCTGAACGTGTTGATGAAATTCCTGATACCGATCTCCCCGATCTGAAACCTACGCATGTAACTATAATGCCTGTTCTTAACCATGACAAACTCACGTTGTTTTCAAGATTCGATTCTCTAAGGAAGTTGCAGCGTATTCTTGCATTTGTACAGCGCTTCATTTTCAATTGTCGACAAAAGGATCCTAAGAACCGCGTGTTGCACAATTTGCCTACCGTTTCAGAGCTTCGTACCTCTTTGCATACTATTGTACAGGTTATCCAGCATGAGGCCCTTTTTGATGAGTTTATGCGAATAAAAAATGGTGAAACTTGTAAGCGAATTGCTTCACTGGGACCGTTCATTCAAAATGATACTTTGAGAGTTGGTGGACGAATTCAAAAATCGAATCTGCCGTATAATACCAAACACCAATACATATTGCCGCGTCATCCACTTACTGATCTTATTATCAGAGCATATCATGTCGAAAATTTACATATTGGACCATCAGGATTGCTCTCCGCTCTGAGACAACGTTTTTGGTTATTAGGATCTCGATCTGCCGTGCGTAAAATCACTCGGTCGTGTGTTCAATGCTTTCGTGTCAAACCAAATTCTGTTTCGCAATACATGGGTAACCTACCAGCAAATCGAGTCACCCCAGCTGCCCCCTTTGAAATAACAGGTGTGGACTATGCAGGCCCTTTCCTAGTTCGACAGGGAAATAGGAAACCTATCATTGTTAAAGCGTATATAGCAGTGTTTGTATGTCTGGTGACTAAATCAATCCACCTCGAGCTTGTTTCAGACATGTCTTCTTCCGCATTCATAGCAGCTCTGCAAAGATTTGTTGGTCGTCGTGGCTTGCTTCTGTGAGCTCCATTCAGATAATGGGAGCAATTTCCGTGGTGCCAAATCCGAGTTACATAGTCTGTACTTAATGTTTAGAGATGATACTGCAAAGCACAACATTGAATCGTTTTGTCTTAACAAGGAAATTGTTTGGCGGTTCATTCCGCCTGAGTCTCCGGAGTTCGGCGGTTTGTGGGAGGCCGCTGTAAAATCCACCAAGTTCCACTTGAAGCGTATTCTCAAAACAACACCTTTAACGTTCGAAGAATTTTGCACATTATTAACCCAGATAGAAGCTATCTTAAACTCCCGTCCTCTTTTCACTATTTCTGACGATCCTACCGAAGAAGAAGTCATAACTCCCGGACATTTTATAATCGGTCGACCAATGACAGCTATTCCTGAACCATCGTACGATGGGATCCATCAGAACCGTCTGTCTAGATGGCAGTTTCTTCAGTCTAAGCGTGAACACTTTTGGAAATCTTGGCACCATGATTATCTGACAAGTTTGCAACCCAGACCCAAAAACCGCACAGTTCTTTCTAACGTTAAACCTGGTAATATAGTTCTGCTTAATGACAAGGGTTCGCCTCCACAGTGTTGGAAGCTGGGAAAAATAGTTCAAGTGTACCCTGGGAGTGATGGTCTAGTGAGGGTGGTAGACGTTAGAGTGGGAGACGCTGTTTACCGACGATCAATAGTGAAGATTTCACTACTGCCAATTGAAGATAACCATTCGAAATCATCATAAAGGCGATGCCGATCTACTGGGAAAATAGGCGGGCGATGATGTTCGCTAAAGCGAACGTACGTCGCATATCGTTCCAGAAAGCAAGCGTCATCATTCATCATCAACTGCGCAATTGCCGACCAATCAGCGAGCGAGTTTTTTGTCGATCAACAGACTGCCAAAATAGCGTCCCTGCAAGCGGTGCTGGTTGGTCAGCCAATAAGAAAGCTGTATTTTTTTACCATTGTTTTAATTTTGTATAAAAGGAACCGCACCGACGAGTTCGGAATCAGTATTTTTGTAACCGTCAAGTGAATAAATTGAAAAGTAAAAGAAAACGAAGTGGTTTTTTTCTTGATTGGTGACTCCCGAAGGCGATGATCATCCTGTAGCTGGAAGAAGCTAGTTCCTGAGCGACCATTGTGACGGATGTTTCTTCATGTACCTCTTGCTTTTTTTTTTCCAAAGAGTTGTTTTTTAAGAACTCACGTCCTTATCAGGACGTGGGCTTAGAATTTCTGCAAAGCAAGAGGTTGAGAAGAACAGACAGTTGCTGGTCATGTTGTGTCGTGTCATCGCTGGATCGTCCAATGTGTGGAATGCAGAGCAACGACATAGTTGTTCTTCAGTCGTGCTTCATCCTTCCAACCTTGCGGTTGAGATGGTGGCTATGCCCATCAACTTGATTCGTTCTTGAATTATGCAGAAATTTGTGTTTCATTTGTATGGGAGTCTCCCCTTTCAGAGAAGGGAGGGGTCTCTTACCTATCATAAGAAAATTCTGCATTCCCAAAAAACTCCAAGACGAAACATGTGGTAAGGCATTGAACAGTTTCGAATGTGCCCCATCAACACCCGAAACGAATAACTACTAAAGAAATAAGCCTTTTGTTTCTCCATTATTATCTTATTATTACGTTTTTTCCTTGTATATCGGTTAATAACATAGGTGGAGTAGTTATACATCTAAGTCATTCACAAAGGAATTGAATAAATCCTCACAACTTTGGACTCATAAGTTTGGAAACATGCATAAAAAAGGGCACTGAAGATTTTCTAAAGATTTGGCTCTGCAGAGCGGTCTCTCAAGAGGACACCAGCGAGAACTGGGTAGGTGCGCTCGAGAGCGCAATTCGTTCATTTCACTCGAGAGCGTGCTCTCAAATTTTCACCACAAATGCTCTCAAGAGACTCCCTCTCACACTTGGCTTGTTTTGCACGCATCGTAAGCGTGGTGATTTGCTCGCCAGTGTGGCAACTGGTTCATCCCCAGAGGAGGCAAGAAATATGCATGTGAGAGGCGCACTTGGGTGAAATGCCATGTATGATTGTAAGTATAGACTAATGAGCTTAAATTTATTGAAACCTATCTAAAACTTTTATACAAACAGAAAACAGATATAATTGGACAGCTATAGAGGTTAAAATCACACAAAAAAAAACAGTAAACACGAATCAGTCTACAGGAGGAAAAACTATCTGTAAGTTTAATTAATTACCTCTTATTCAATCTTTAAAATAATAAATATCTATTTGTAGCTTTGATCTACTCTGCAAGAGTTGATTTGAAGAAGGTTTAAGATTCGATACAACCAGTATAGAAAACAAAGACGTAGTCCTCCTTTACTGATCAGAACTAGTGTAATTGCACAGAGAACTACATAGATGGAGCTTCGGAGTAGCTTTTACATCTTCAATGTACAAGTTCAATAATTCTATGTATAGATCAGTACCGGCGCCGGCCATGTCCTCACGGTATTTGGGGAGGGGGGAAGAAGGATGATTAGTTTGACAATCGTTGTTATTAGAGACCGTGAGCACCACTGCATCTCTATAATTGCCAAGGGAAGGATAGTTGTGTTAGTGAGGCAGGTTATTTTTAGATCATGGATGCACTGTGGTAAGTGAAGCGATCAATGAAAGAGAGCGCAGTAAACTGCTTTTTGTTGTTCTAGTAATGATAGAAAGAGGCAATTGACAAATGGCAAGGAATGGGACGGGCCTGGGATTGAACTCCCGACCATAAACAAAAAAAGAAAACAGAAAACAAGCACGTAGTCCTCCGTCAAAAACTCTTACAAAATTTCACTAATTTTTTTGTTCAAAACCTAACAAGAAACATGACAGCGAATAGATAAAACACGTCCACCGAATGCTAGTGCATACTTCGATCTCCTAACATTTGCCCACAATCGGCAAATCCTACCGTATCATAACCTTATAAATTGATTTGCGCCCACGGGGTTTCTAATGACAATGTTTTTGATGAAGACTGCGCAAGGAGGCCCCAAAATAATCTTTACTGCTGATGTAAACCCGTTCAAATCAATTCCCAAGCATATGATAAAAATTACCTGCGTTCTTTAAAGAAAACTACCATCACGAAATCGACAGCAATTTTCGATCACTTCAGGGAAACAAAATCCTACTGCACAATGACAATTGCCACGACGTATTGCGCGCATTGCCATAAAGTTCCGGAAGCACCGCAAGCATCGAATGCAATTCTCACTCATCCATAAATCACCGCACATCAACCATTCGGATTTACCGTAACATAGTTGGCTGCACATTCACCAGCAACAGCCAACATACATCGATTCGAATGCCTTGAGTTCCACCAGCGAGCTTCCCAACTCAGCTTCTGACGACGTTGGCAG
Organism: Aedes japonicus; assembly: GCA_034211315.2. Classification (NCBI taxonomy): domain Eukaryota; kingdom Metazoa; phylum Arthropoda; class Insecta; order Diptera; family Culicidae; genus Aedes; species Aedes japonicus. The sequence continues at coordinate 285,133 of JASCZW010001369.1, read as the reverse complement.
TAAGTTCGATAAATACCTAATCTCATTTGCATTTTCCACACTGTTTGCATCCGTTGTTATTGTTCGGAATTGGTGCATTCTGCCTTTGGCAACTTAGAACCGATCGATTCCATCGCCAGGGAAACCCAATCCAGTACATTTGATTAATATGTTTCCACCATCTGATTATTCGCCGACAGCCATTTCGAATCGAATGCATTCAATCGGAACCGAGCTCAATTTCCCAATTTCAATTCGTGCAACACAAAAGAGAAAATTATAACTGCCACTAATCTTCAAAAGTCCTGCTGCGAACCGAATTGAAACCGACGACCCACGACGAACCCACGACGAACAGCATCCCGCCAAGTGGTGGAACCCACTCGAGCCCTGTTTGCCGATCGAGCTTCATTTGCATTTCCATCGGAGGCAGTCCGTTCGTTCGTGTTCCACTTGCATCCCGTCCTTCACCCTCATCCCATGCTGAATGCAGTTCTATTTTACACTCGAGTGGTTCCGGATCCGGATTAGCGCGGCGCTTCGTTCACATCTGTTTACACACCTACACACCATCCGAGCCGAGAATCGTCCTATCTGCATATCGCTTCCGCATTTGGCCGGATGGCGACGAGTTGTTTGAGGTGCTGATGACGTGGCTCGTGAGTTTGACTTTTATTTCTTTATATCCATATGGGAGCTTCCGCCTGCTGCATCCGACCGAGTTGTGCTACCGACACTGGCCAGTTGATAATCATTGGCTACGGTCAATATTGTTGGACTGGATTGAGTTTGATTCCCCCGAGGATTACGAACGATATCGGTCTGAGATGGCTGTAAAATCGTTTATCTATGGTGCTGGCTTGGCATCCATGGTTGGGATTTATTATTTCCTGGATGAAGCGACAATGTTTATGCAAATGATTCCAGCATCACATTTGCATTCGGAATGCATGGCAGGATTCAAGTTCTTTTGACTTAGACTCGGTCCAGTGGAAAAACATATGGGTGCGAAAAAGCAATCTAAAATTTAAAGGATTTAAAGGAAAAATGGTATGATTTTGAGCATTGATGACTCAGCCACTACATGGTGTATTATTAAGAGTTTTGCAATAATCGATCAAAAATTTCTTTGTCTATTTTTAACAACAACATTATTTTTACTTTCAAAGCAGACCATTATATGAAATAGACAAAATTGAGAGGTATTAGTGTACACACATTTGAGTAGAAATCACTGCCATACATGAGCATGATTATGACTAACAGGCCGAGATTGCTACTCCGCTATTTCGAGATCAACATTTTTTTTAAATTCATTTATTTATACAGGCTCAATTGAATCAACTTTTCAGTGCCACGTTTTCATGTTTATATTCCTCAGTGATCTTAAAGGATCCCAAGTAACATTGCCAAAATCATCCAGCTTTATTAAGTTTTAATGAAGTTTTATGAAAGCCACTAGATATCGATTTGGTTTTGTTATGGCAGTAAGAGGTGCCAATAGGTTTCAAATTTTAGTCAGGTTATTGAGAACCCACACAGCTTATTTACAACGATCTTCAAACCTTGCTTTCTAAAATTTCTTTCACTCCTATCAAAGGTTTTATTTTGACTTATGAACTCGTAAAATGCTGTTTTGAAATTCCGTTTTAGGACTCGTCTTATTATGGTTAGTTGAAAAAAAAAAACATTTTAAAACCATTTTGCCTCAAGTTAATGCATTAAACGGCCAACTGGCATTGAGGAATGATCAAATGACCAAATAGTTTTATAGTGGCTATTGTGCAGATAAATTGGCTTTTTGGAAAAACTGTTATTTGAAATATATGAAATAATTAAAAAGTGCCATAATAAAAAAACTAAATTTTAAATGTAACGCAAATGAAATCTAGATCAGAGATCAGATGCCAAATTTGGTATTCTTTTAGCTTACCTTATTGAATTTCATCGATTTTCATGAAATTCATGATTAATTTACCGAATACTAGCTGAGCCCGGTACGAGCGCTGCAATGCTTGCAACTAAAAGAATAAACATTTAATAGAACTGGCTTGTTTATGGTTGTTTCTGGAATGAGTTTTTTCGTGACTAAGCAGGGGTTCAAACTCTAACAGAACTTGCTTTCAACCCTAGAAATACACGTTTTGTGTTTAAGTAATCTGGATAACTCTCATATTTGGTAGAAATTTGTGTTTCATTTGTATGGGAACCCTCTCTTCCAGAGGGGGAGGTTTCTCAAACCACCATACAATCATTGCCTTTAAAAGCCATCACATGCCAAATTTGGTTCCATTTGCTTGATTAGGTCTCGAATTATGCAGAATTATCGCTTCCCTGTGTATGAGAGCCCCTCTTTTAAAGAGAGGAGTGGTCTCAATGAACCATAGTAAACTTTGTAAACCATGTAAAATTCGGTTTCATTTACTTGATTAGTTCTTGAGTTATGCAGAAACTTCAGAAATTAATTTATATATACATAGATAGGGTATGTGTCCCTTGACTCAGCCTATTATGCAACCATCAATCACATTTTTTATTTTAACTCATAAAGTTTTTAAGCTGTAAGCGAGATTCAACTAGTTATACACTTGCAAAGATAAGTTTGATAAGACATTTGGTAGTATGTTTCACGAAAAGTAACACAACTCTTCTTATAAAGTCAAAAACATTCGAGGGATGTGGATTTAATGTCAGTCTATAAGCACCAAATTGGGTCTATTCATGGATGCAATTTCGTCCCATTCGATGGATTTATTAATAAATGCAGTCTATGTAGGGTTTTTTCCCTAATTTTATGAATTAAGGCATTGTAAGCTGTACTCGATTTACTTAATACAACATTTTACCAAACAAACTAAAGTAAAACTGCCTCGAAACACTTAAGCGGTGTTCATATATGATTTATCAGCCATTCAATAATGAAAACATTATAATTCACTATAGAATAATTTTGTCTCTTCGATTTGTGTTTAGATGAGCCACTTGAATATAAACATTCACATATTCATGCATTTCAACTTGTAATGTAACCAATATCATTCTTTTTACTACGTTATTGATACAACAGGCCATAATTGGGAACATACAAAAAAATATGTCCCCAATATTGGGTCTACAATTTTCTTGTAAAATCATTGTTATTTTAACTAAGTGTACAGTTAGTTTGTAACGTGTAACTATTTTCTGCGCATTTAGACTGTATTACTAGCTTTATCGATTCAATTAAGCCAAATTTAGATCACTTGAAAATCGCGTAGATCATCTGTTCAGCTTAACCAGTGAAATCAAGATGCCCCAAAAGTTCAAGAAATCGAAAATTACGCGGAAGTGAACAACTATAAGTTGATTAATATTGTCTCAATTGCTTTGGAGTACACCGGTCATCCCAATAGCAACATGATTTTGTTGATTATCGCTAAATTAATGACACATTTGGTACATAGGCCGAATGAAGGAGCTAGGTTAACACTACATCCCCTTACCCTATTTGTTTCAAACTTGTTTTAGAGAGTGCCGATATTCACCATAAAATTAAATGCGCAAATGATTTGGAGCATAATACACTATAAAAAAAAAACTCAATTTGTTTAGGATATTTAGCTATCAAACATAATTTCCCGCAACACTAGAACTTTTTTCTTGGATATTATTTACTGTTAAATAAATCAGAAGAGCAGAGAATCGAACAAAACAGAACAAAGAAAACCAATCACGATATCACCGTGAAGTTTGACAACTGTGGCCATTTGGCCCTATGCTGGTTTTCATGGCAGCCAATAGGTTTTATAAAGGTTCTCTAGTGGTCATCACATTTTTCACTAGAACATTTTCAAAATCTGTATGGTCTAGTAAAAGTTTTATTGATTTGTTTTCACAACCGTCTATAGAGTGGGCCACTTTGTACACACTTCGGCTTTGAAGTTTCATAGAGGAGGTGTTGGTGGACAAAACAGTTTTGAATGTAGTTTTATCGACAATGCCGGGAATAAAACTAATATTGTTACTTGGGATGGAACAGTTAAAGCTTGGTCGACTCAAATATGTCGTAGCTTTTTTAATCGTGCATTTAGGATCAGGAGAAAACCGACACCAGGAAGCCAATTCTTCTGTCTTATTCTAAATGTTATGTTGAACAAATAAATGTATGTATGTAAAATTAGTAGGCGTCCATTTGTTATTGTTATTTCAGGACGTATTCAGTACTTGCGTGATTTATGCGTAGTGTGTCTATCAAATAGTACCAACACGGATGTCAAATCGTACGAAACCAGAATAATTATCAATCAAGTTTGTAGCAATCTGTTTTGTAGCAACACAAAAGTGACATAGTTAAAGCCCATTCAAGTGTTGGTGGAGCACCGCTGCTGGGTATTCAATTAAAATGGCTACAAATAACGCAGGAAGGTTCAGAATAGAAAATAATAATTTAATACTGGTCCCATTTTTTAATCTTCAAACCACTGATGAAAAATATTGGATGTTTTTCGTTTTAATAGTAACAACAACTTTATTATTAGTTTGCATAGAATTTGTAGTAATCAGAGACGAATTAAAAAAAAGATAGAGAGGTTTCAAAATATAAATAAGTAAGTGAAGACATGTGCTATTTTATTACTGACTAGCCTTTTAGCATAACTGGCATCACGGTTAAAGCGAGAGCTGAAAGGTTACTTGTGGATAAAACCATAGCGGTATTTATCCCTATACTGCTTCGAGAGAGCGCGGAGAAAGAAGAAAGCGAAAGAGAGTGGGCAAATGTAGCCGTACAGCTACCGACAGGTAGAGCTACGGTAAGAGGGAAAGAATCTTATTCTTTACCGGTTCAAGAGAGCGCGCCCAAAGAGGAAACGAAAAGAGAGAGAAAAATACAGTCGTGTAGCTACCGAGACGAGCGCTAAGGTAAGAGGGAAAGAATTCTAAGAGAGCGCGCACGAAGTGAAAACGAAAAGAGAGAGGAAAATACAGTCGTATAGCTACCGAGACGAGCGGTACAGCTACGGTCAAGGACCGAAGAGAAGACCATTCTTTAGACGAAGTTTGATAATAACGGACGTTTTTCACGGAGCGGAATTCGAAAATGGACGCAAACCGCATTCACCACAATGGCGCAGCAGATGGGTAAGTATTTCAACAAGGACGCATAAAGTGGAAACATTATGTGCAAAAGGGCCATCGTATACCTGAAAGCTGCAGATAGTTCTTCCCATTTTGAAAAGAGAACTCCTTAATTAGACTTGCGTAAGGTCAAGCATGCGCCATTTTGAAAATCAGTCCATCAAATAACATGGATTGCTTAAGATTTATATATATTTATATATCAAAAGATTTCAGTTAGTTTAGCTTGCGAAAGGCCAGGCACAGGCACGGTATGGTTGCCACATAAAAAAACGAAATTACTAACTAATTAATCTGGCTTGCGAAAGGTCAAGCATCCGCCATATTAAAAATCAGTCCTTCTCATGACTCGGGATGCAAAAGATTGAGCAGTTTATACTTGCGGAATGGATAAGTCTTAAAATTATACAAATAATTGACACAAAATACGGCGGAGCTTACGAGTCATAAGAAAAATGTAAATATGAAGTATGAGAGGTTAGCAAAAAGATTAGTTTTATATAGACTACTTTCAATAGTTTAACATATCCAAATGAAAACGGCGATTATTCATAAGTTCTCTGATTGCATATTCCAATTAATAAAATGATTGAAACAACTGATTCATAATTCCAGGAAAATAACTGTTCATAACTTTGAACTTTTTTTATATTAATTTACAGAAAAAAGGCGTCTAAAAAGTTGAAAACGAAGAAAACTATTCCGTACGCTCCCACTATACAATGTGAAGAAGGATCGCAAGAAAATCGTTCAGCTGATCATAACGACCAAGTGCAGAATTTGAGACAGGAAGTTGAAGCAGGTAGAGCGCTAATTGAACAGCTGCAGCAACATTTAAAAGCTTACGAAGAGAAGGAAGCTCTCAGGTCGCCTAAGGAGGGTTCACATTCTACGCCTGAAACTCCAGCGAGTGAAGATGGCAGCATCGCTTTCGTTCGTGCCATAGGCCCCTCAAGTACCCAGCGGGTGGTACGATCACTTGGTAACTTGGAAGAATCAAGATTTGTGTCATCGGTGAATCAACTATCAGTGTCGTCTGTGCACGTTCCCGAGTGCAAACCTCTAGATGGAGATGATGGAATCTACCGTTCTACGTATGAGGCTTGGAAAGAGCTGTTGGAGGATACGATGCGGCTTGCCGGCGTGAAAGACGAGGCTACGAAGTTCACCGTTTTCAAAATCAAGGCAGGACCACAATTGCTGCAGATTTTTCGGAACACCAAATCTCAAACTGATTCACCAGATGCAGCGATTGAACCATTTTCCAATGCAATGCACCGGCTGCGATCGTATTTCGGGTCAGGATCCGATGTGATGTTGCAACGACGAAAACTGGCAATGATGAAACAAAAACCGAATGAATCAAGTCTGACCTTTATTACTCGAGTCGGTGATACTGCACGGCTATGCGAATTTGCGGAGGATAAGGAGTTCGAAGAAATAGTTGGAACTATAGCGGAGCACGCAATGTGCCGGGAAGTTCGCGTTGCGGCTTTGAAAATGCTTAGCCGAAAAGGAACATTCTCAAGCCTGGTCGATAAGGTACGAGAACTCGAAGCTATACGAATCAACGAAGAATTTTTTAAACAAAATCATGGCAAACAGGAGCCGGCACTAGTAGCACCAGTGAGCGCAGGTTATTCGGTTAATGAGCGGACTTCGACCTCACGTCTCAATTCGAAGCGAGGAAGGTACCAATATATTAACTCACGCAGGAGAGATGATCGGTTCAATCCAACCCGAGGATTTCGTGCTACAGGTGGTAACGGGACAAGTCATCGAGCACCAACAGGTGATTCAGGGTTAGATCCTGACAGATGCTGGAGATGCAACAGCGTCTATCACCTCCCGTCAGCATGCAGCGCTGCAGATAAAACGTGCCTGGGATGCGGTCGTAAAGGACATATCAGAAGAGCTTGTCGAAGCACGGGTGCATCACATAATTTCAAGAGTTCAACTGACAACGAAATCAGAACATCGGAAGTAAAACCAGAAAGCATCGCCGCTGTTGACAAGATGGAGCCTAATACTGATCCGACCGAAGTAAGTGAGACCGTTGAAAACTAGTTCTTTTATATGTTTGTTCACTATGACACGTTGATTTTTTTTTGTAAACAATGAATTCGTTAAGTTTGAATTTGATTTGAATTTCTGAAGCAAATATTTGATCAAGAACTGTATATTTAATTTGAACTAGTAAAGGGAGAAATGAAAAAAAAGGAAATAAAAAAATATTAACAGATGGATTGAAATATAAAGCTCTATATATCAATGTGGCATTAGTGTTGATATAGTATTATTCGCTGGCATCGTATCTAAGTCTAAGTTTTATTGACAGATGGATGCAAATAGATTTGATCGCGCTGACATGATGATTCTGTACACGGTAAGCGTAATGAGAGACGACAGCGTAGTGAACGCAAAGGTTGCTGGGATGCCATGCGAGTTCTTAATAGACTCTGGTGCCCAGGTAAACACAATTACCGAGACGTCATTCGAAATGCTACGGAGTAACGAAAGCTACAGGAGGGAAATGTTCAACCTTCGAAGTGGATCTGACCGGCCATTGAAGGCTTACGGAATGGCAAGTGGGATATGCGTACTAGCAACCTTCGAAGCTTATTTGTACCTGACAGACGAGCGGCCAACGCTGATAGAGAAATTCTATGTAGTTAAGGAAGCCAAAGCACTTCTTGGAAGAGCAACAGCTACCAGATACAGCGTGCTCATGCTAGGACTAAATGTACCAGTAGCAGAGAAACCTGAAGGTAGAGTGAATCCTGGAATGAATGAAGTGGCATCTATTACATCAGACGAACCATTTCCAAAATTCAACGTACCGCCAGTGAAAATCCACTACAACAAATCGGAACCACCATGCCGGAACGTCTTTGTGAATATACCACAAGCAGTCAAACCTCGCGTGGAAGAGCGTCTTCGACAGCTAGTCTCAGCTGATATCATCGAACGAGTCTCTGATGCTATGGACACTTCTTTCTGCTCCTCTTTGATAGTAGTTCCGAAGGGAAAGGAAGATATTCGGCTTGTGATCGATCTCAGGGGACCAAATCGATATATTTATCGAACTCCATTCGCTATGCCAACGCTCGAATCCATTCTTGCTGATCTTGATGAAGCAAAATGGTTTTCGACTATAGATTTGGCAAATGCATTCTTTCACGTCGAGCTTGATACTGAGTCGAGACATCTGACGAATTTTTTCACGGAATACGGGATGTTCCGATGCGTACGTTTGCCCTTTGGGCTGTGCAATGCGCCCGACCTGTTCCAGGAAATTTTACAACGTAAAGTCTTGGGCGGATGTAAGGGCGTTACGAACTATCTCGACGATATTCTCGTCCATGGCCGTACAAACGACGAAAATCTAGCAGTAGTGCTGGCTCGCCTAGAGAACCACAACGTAAAGCTTAACACTTCAAAATGTGTATTCGCAAGCCAATCGGTAAAGTTCATTGGCTTCGTACTGACGGCAGAAGGATGGGAAGTTCAGGAAGAAAAGGTTAGCGCGTTGAAAAACTTTCGAACACCAGCAAATTGTGCTGAAGTGAAAAGCTTCCTTGGTCTTGTTACGTATACCGACAGGTTCATTCTCAATAGAGCTGACAAAACTCAACATCTACGTGCTTTAGCCAACGCTGATCATTTTGTTTGGACTAAAGACCACGAAAAGGAGTTCGAATTCTTGAAAAATGAGGCGCTAAAAGTCATCACCCGGCTGGGATACTATAACTCCTCCGATAAAATGGAGCTTTTTGTCGACGCTTCACCAGTAGGGTTAGGTGCTGTGCTGGTACAGTTTAAGGTTGAAGAAGTCGTAATCAATTTGGGCAATGATGATGATTGCCTGCTTCTTTTTCTTCTTCTTCATGTCAAAAAAATATGTTTAGCCATTTTCGGTAATATATCATGACTTACCTTTTTCTAAGCACATTCACTGAGTAGAATTTTTTTTTTCTCAATTTTTTAAGAACGTTTTACTATGCAAAACAGTATGAATTTACTTTAAACTGGTAGTTTTTAAAAACCTGGCTCGCTCACACAATACACCAATACAAACTCGCCATTTGCTTCTCAAACTAACACACTTATAAGGACCCATCACTTAATTTTTCCATAAATAATTCGTCTTGATTTCCGCATTTTCACAGCTTTTAAAGTGATTCAGAGCTCTCGTGCTGAATTTTTCTTTCTAAAATAAGTCACTTTTTGTTCCTTCAAGCACTTTTAAATTAGAAAACTGCTTCCGAAATTTCCAAACGAGAAGCAATCCAGGCCACTGTATTGTCCATGTTGCAGAACAGCGCAACTCGTAAAATCACCCGCACCCCAAGTAAAACTTCACGATCCATTTGATCGCATTGCATCTTCGAGATTCTCAACAATATAAGCCACATTTTCGACAGCACACACACTACGCTTCAAGCGAGCCACAGAATCATCGATCATCGACAGTTGCCAGATTTACATCTTGATATTTTTAACTGATGGGTTTTGGCATGCTCAAAAACTGAGATACATCTGTACATAACATGTTGTTTCAGATGTTTTTTTATGCCCTATGATATATTTAGTGAGTTAATATTTGCTAATTTGCTAATTTGCTGTGTAACAGAATCTACCATGAGCAACAATTTTAATTGAAATAATATTCGTCTCTTATCTGGCAACAATGCTCGTCAGCTGATATTTTCGTTCCGCCCAGTTTCCTCCTATCAATTTGTAAACAATCTTTGCACAGACCGAGCGTAACTTTGACAAAAATTAAAATTAAATCCGGTGATTAGTAATGCCGCAGAAAAGGAAAGCACAACGCGCGGCGTTAATTCGTTGAAGCAACGAAGCGGTTTGCGCAGGAACAGATGGACGGGAATTTTCAGGAAGAATATTCATCGCTGGATCGATATTCAACTGCTCCAGGCGAGGATCCAGGACACTCATCAACGGATCAAAGTGTTCTGTTTGTCGAAGATCCGATGAGTAGTAATTGCGATTCAGAACGTGAAGATGAAAATGGTCAATGGGATTGTGCACCATCATCAAGTGAGGAATTAATCAGTCAACCAATTTTCATCCCCGTTGATTCTGATGAGTGGAAAAATGGTTGTGATTTGAATGCGAATTTCATCTCGTCGGACTTTTCCGGTGAAACGGAATACAATCGTCGACTACCGGTGATGGAATCCACCGTCGATACGATCCAGTGTTTTAAGGATCAGTGGATTTCAGATCTCACAAATATTCCTCTGTTAGCATCAGGTAAGTGATGTTTTATAGATACGCTACTAGAAGAATGAATTCGTACATGAATGAGTTTTAATAGTGTGGTTATCACATGCTGTTTTATGACAAACAAATGGCAAATGGATTTATAGTTTTTAAGGTTTATCCGCCTGTCTATTCGGATCTCTTTTTGGCGAAGACTACGTCTTACGGCGGGTGTCAAATGAAAAACTGAAAATAGCGTCCGTCACGAAATGTTACAAATGAAACGCTTATAATTTAACTAATATTTGATAGATTTTCAAGGTGTTGAAATCGACTTATGTTAACGATTATCATCGTTTAGCCGTTATATCTATTTATACATATAAAAATGAAATCATGTCTGTCTGTCTATCTGTCTGACCCTTATAAACTCGGTAACTACTGAACCGATCGGCGTGAAAATTTGTATACAGGCAGTTTCGGGGCTGGAGATGGTCTTTATGATTGTTTGAGACCCCTCCTTCTGGAAAGGGAGGCTCTCATAAAAATTAACACACTTTTTGCATAACTCGAGAATTAATCGAGCAAATAGAACGAATTTGGCATGTTAGGGTTTGTTTTTGAAGGCAAACAAATGTTTCAATGGTAGTTTGAGACCCTCCTCTATTCTGAAAGAGGGCTCCCATACAAATGAATCACAAATTTATGCATAACTTGAAAACTAATCAAGTAAATGACACCAAATTTGGCAGGCGATGGTTTTTGAAGGCAATAAAAGTTTCTAAAATGGCTCGAGACCCTCCTCTCTCTGAATGAAGGGGCGCCCATACAAATGAAACACAAATTTCTGCCTAACTCGAGAACTAATCAAGCAAATGGAACCAATTTTAGCAGGTAAAGGTTTTTGAAGGCGAGAAATGTTTCTGAGGTGACTCGAGACCCTCCCCTTTCTGAAAGCGGAGCCTCCCATACAAATGAAATGCACATTTTTGCAGGACTTGGGAATGAATCAAGCAAATAAAACCAAATTTGTCATGTGGAGGATTTTGAACGCAAAAAATGTTTCTAAGGTGACTCGAGACCCTCCTCTTTCTGAAATGGGGCCCCCATACAAATGGAATACAAATTTCGGCCTAACTCTGGAATAAATCAAGCAAATGGAACCAAATTTGTCATGTGGAGTTTTTGAACGCAAGAAATGTTTCTAAAGCGAGTTGCGACCCCTCCGCCTTTTAGAAGAGGGGGCTCTCATACAAATAAAACACATTTCTGCATAACTCGAGAACTAATCAAGCAAATAGTACTAAATTTGGCATATGAAAGTTTTTGAAGGCAGTAAATGTTTTTAAGGTGACTCAAGGCCCTCCTCTTTCTGAATGGAGGGGGCTCCCATACAAATGAAACACAAATTTCTTCATAACACGAGAACTAATCAAGCAAATGAAACTAAATTTCGCAGGTGCAGGTTTTTAAAGGCAAGAAATATTTCTAAGGTGACTCGAGACCCTCCCATTTCTAAAAAGGGGGGCTCCCATACAAATGAAATACAAATTTCTGCATAATTCGCGAATGAATCAAGCAAATGGAACCAAATTTTGCAGGTGGAAGTTTTAGAACGCAAAAAATGTTTCTATGATGGTTTGAGGTCCCACCGTCTCCTAGAAGAGTACATCCTTTAGTAGTACACTTCACTCAAATCAGTAAAAGCTACTTCAATGTAACTCAATCAGGTCACAATCAAGTGGTTGCAACTTATTATGATGGTTAGGTGTTGCTTGGGACCCCAGCAGCGTTGTTTCCTCAGTGCACTAAGGAAGATGTTTGTTCATGCAAGTAAAGGCAAAACAAAATTTCATTTTTGATGCTTTTTTCAGACCTTTTCCTTCGTCCTTGACCTGTTCAGTTAATTGCTTTTACAATTAGGTTATTGCCTACTCACAACTTAGTGTTCTAGATGCACTTTCACAGTTGTTAATTGAGAGCTTTCGCTGTCCCCTCTATTCCCCTCAATCGGACCGGGAACTGAACCCACCATCTCTGGCTTGATAAAACCATGCCTTTATACAGCATTCTGAATAGCTGAGACCATTTCAACTTATAAATAATGTACCATAAAATCAAAGTTTTTCTTAATTATAGAGCTTTGTGTTCATCCGATCATTTTTCGGGCCCGTAAACGTGGTGAATCAACAGATCTCCAGCTTATACAACTTTCTCGTTTCGACTTAATTCATATCTTACTGTTACTTACTTTAAATCTGTTTATAGTTCTATGTATTCTAACATGAAAAAAAGAGTTGTAAGAAAATATCAGACCCACCTCCCTGATTTCATAAATTGTGCCACTTATATCGGTGTTCTTCCAGTCAACTGGTAGCTTATAACCATCACACGATCATTGAGCGTCTCACCGTATTTAAATCGTATAATTGAATGCCATGTTCGTAAATGATTAATTTTAATGTAAATCTTAAGACTTATCACGAAAACAACATCTCACATGTGACATGAAAACCCATTTATCGAAAAGCGATACGCAAGCAATTTCACTTCGTGAGTTAATAAAATATACATTGCAGGACATTTCAATACTTCCCACGAAAACACATGGCTCAAATACGGGTGCACGTGTAGTGGTAAGCTTAAGATTAGATTTTGATTTTCATTTTCTCACACACATGTTCAAATAGATTTACCAATACAAGGACAATTCAATCATTGATTTCGAAAAATAATGACGAAGTCTTCAACCTTAACTCCGAAGGTACCCCTAGGATTATTGGATGTGCTTCCAAGGCCCTTAAGACTGCGGAACAGCGTTACCCCCAAACGCAGAAAGAAGCACTTGCTGTAGTTTGGGGGTGGAGCGCTTCTCACCGTACCTTCTGAGTAAATCGTTTATTGTACGCACGGATGCAGAAGCCGAACGAATATATTTTCAACAGCACACATCGTTTAGGAAAAGGGCAGCTACCGTGCTGAATCTTGGGCATTGCGCCTGCAGCGAGTACGATTATAGTATTGAAAGAGTACCCGGAAACCAGAACGTAGCGGACGCCCTATCCAGATTGATTCGGCAAACACAAGAAGCAGTCCCTTTCGATGAGGAGAATGAAAGTCATTTCTTGTATGCTTTGGATGTGGGTGGAACGGAAATAACGTGGTGTGATATTGAAACATGCTCGGAAAACGATATCGAACTACAGCAGGTACGTGATTCGCTTAAGAATGATAAATGGCCGAAGGAAATACGCAAGTACGAAGCTCAAAAACGAAGTTTGCACTACCTTGGGAGCATTGTCTTCAAAGATGATAGAACAGTTCTTCCAGCATCGCTCCGATCAAAGGTAATGAAGGCAGCTCATGGTGGACACTCGGGGGAAGTGGCCATGAAGCGAATCATGCGTGACTTTTTTTGGTGGCCCGGCATGTCATCAGAAATTGAGAACTTCGTGAAGAACTGTGAAACATGTGCAATGTGGTCGAAGAAGAACCCACCGGTACAGCTATCCAGCAGAATCCTACCAGAGAGGCCCTTGGGAGGTCGCTTCAAATAGATTTCCTTTCGATGCCTAATTTTGGCTCAGGAGAATTTTTAATAGTTGTGGATACCTACTCACGGTACATCTCCGTCATGGAAATGAAATCTACTAATGCAGAGTGTACTAACAACACACTCAGCGAAATTTTTAAAATCTGGGGTTGCTCACTTGTAATACAGAGCGACAATGGGCCACCATTTCAAAGTTCAACTTTCATTTCTTTTGGGAAAACAAAGGGTGAAAATCAAAAGTCAATCCCATTGTGCCCGCAAACGAACGGTATCGTGGAGCGCCAAAACCAGGGCATTATAAAAGCCCTGGCGGCATCGAAAATCGAAGGAACGAATTGGCGAGAAGCATTACAGAAATATGTTCATAACCATAATAATCCCGTACCACATGCTAGACTGCTAGTCACCCCGTTTGAACTTTTGGTGGGATGGAGATACCGTGGTACGTTCCCAGTCTTTGGAGTCCTGCGAAGTCCATGGAGCTTGACCGTACCGACGTCCGAGAACGGGATGCGGAGGCTAAGTTGGTGAGCAAGAAATATGCGGACAAAATTCATCATGCCAAGGACTCTAAAATCGTTGTAGGTGACATAGTCTTGCTATCCCAATATAAAAAAGGCAAGTGCGATCCCACCTTCTCGGCAGAAAGATACAGGGTTGTAGCAAGAAGTGGACCAAAGGTGGTAATAGTCAGCAAAGGTGGAGTGCAGTATGCTCGAAATGTCCAGGACGTAAGAATTGCTCCGTCTCCGGTGTTCCTAGATGACAACGACGGAAACAATCAGGAAGAACCAGAGAACAGTGATCTACCATTGAATGAACAGCATCAAAGTCAGCAAGAAAGTCCAGAAGAATCTTCTGCAATGCAACAGAGAGAAAAGCGTACCATTCGAAAGCCAGCGCGTTTTGATAACAAGTACGTATACAGCGTTTTTCATTGAAGTTCAATGGTCGTAAATGTACTGAAACAGAGAATAGAGTTAAAGTAAAAACTACATTGAATAAAAATAAATAAATGTTACCGACAGATTCTTATCCTACTTGTGTTCTCATTCCAGCTGAAGGATTCCAACCATATGAAAAAGGATTCATCAGCAATTCCATAAACTCTCAGGGAATGACTGTCTTTTGCTTGCGTTTTTTCCCAATCGGGAGACTCCGACTCCGCAACGAGTTGTTTCGATCACTTATTCCGATTTAAGATTGACTTACGCTCAATACGAATATTTCGACTTTGTTTCCGAACAATCGCCTTTGTTTCCGAATAATCGAAATTTTCTTTAAAATCTATTTAGATTTGCTCTGGTTGACAAAGCAAAAATGAGAATGATGAAATCGATTATGGTAAAAATAAAAACAAACACAACTGTGAGAAAGATGATTGAACGTCACAATGTCAAGGCCTTGAACACAGTTAACAGGTCTGTGCAGTGTGCCATCAAAGGATAAAATTATCTGGCCCACGAAAAGGCCTACACGGAAAAGTAGAATAACCTGAAACGTAAGTTTAATACACACGGTAAAATATTGTTACCGAGAGTAGGTTCTATTTTTACTAAAAATTTAATGTTGGAAGTAAATCTAAAATCTCAGACAAACAGATATTACAATTGTTAGTAGTTCATCGTAAATGTATATGACGGTCTGTTTAAATGTTTTTCTATGGTGATAGTTTGGCCAAATAACGTAAAAAATGGTTACAAGAGCTACAATTTATAATTTTATTGATTATTCATCTGTATCATCGTGAGAACGATTAACTGACACCAGCCCAAAACGAAATTTAAATTACCTAACCGTTAAGTTTGGTCTCCTCGTTTATTGATGCCCAGCTTTTAATTCCATGATGAATTTCGAACAACATAACAAGTAACTGAAAGGAAAAAGACTGATGGCGATGTTAAGGAATTTTATAAATAACATTACCAAAAGTTAGTCGAAACAAAAACGGATCCATAACAAGAAAAAGTTATTGCAATAAAACAAGTAAAAAAAAAGAAGAAATTTGTTGCTGCATTCTTGGTTTGAATAAGAGTAGAGGTGGGGGTGGATGTAGTAATCAGAGACGAATTAAAAAAAGATAGAGAGGTTTCAAAATATAAATAAGTAAGTGAAGACATGTGCTATTTTATTACTGACTAGCCTTTTAGCATAACTGGCATCACGGTTAAAGCGAGAGCTGAAAGGTTACTTGTGGATAAACCATAGCGGTATTTATCCCTATACTGCTTCGAGAGAGCGCGGAGAAAGAAGAAAGCGAAAGAGAGTGGGCAAATGTAGCCGTACAGCTACCGAGAGGTAGAGCTACGGTAAGAGGGAAAGAATCTTATTCTTTACCGGTTCAAGAGAGCGCGCCCAAAGAGGAAACGAAAAGAGAGAGAAAATACAGTCGTGTAGCTACCGAGACGAGCGCTAAGGTAAGAGGAAAGAATCTAAGAGAGCGCGCACGAAGTGAAAACGAAAAGAGAGAGGAAAATACAGTCGTATAGCTACCGAGACAAGCGGTACAGCTACGGTCAAGGACTGAAGAGAAGACCATTCTTTAGACGAAGTTTGATAATAACGGACGTTTTTCACGGAGCAGAATTTGAAAATGGACGCAAACCGCATTCACCACACTAGGCTAAGAAGGTTAAGTGATGCTCCTTTTTTCTTCAAATGGTTGGGACCTAAGCATTAGCTATGGCCCTAGCCTTATATGGCTAATGGTTATAGCGCCATTACTCGCTCTCTGAAAAGAGAAGAATGTTTAAGAATATAAGTACGGGCGGTGAAAGATAACTTGTCAGAGGATTTGCGCTCCAAAATGCATCACTACACATAACATGACACCACAGGGGACGCCAGATACAGAATATACGGCAGCGATGAAGTTGACCATTTCGAGTCGAATGTCCATAGGAAACAGAGAAAGAGATAGAATAACGGTGATGTCACGGTGCTCACTAGCAGATTCGGTCGTATTAAAAAACATAAAAAATATAATTTTCAATTGTTGAGTGCTATCGATGGTGAATTAGCATTAATTGCATAACATAGAGACTTCACTTAAAGAAAACTATTCCAAAATATAACAATCTGCTATACATTCTCCGGAATAATTCACTTCACGAAAAACACGGAATCTAAATCGAATGAAGAATAAAAGCGCAAAAACAAACAATAACAACATAACTCAAAGGGTAATGTTAAGAAGAAGAAGAAGAATAGATCTTTAGTTATTTAGTGAGTCGCAGAGAGCACTAACAACGAGTACAAATAAAAAAATAAGCACTTTTGAAAAGGGCCAATGATCAGCTGATAAATATAATTGTAAATAGCTCATGTTTGAAAGAAAGTTTTATTATTCAAACGGCAATTCTGAAAACCAGAGAAGACGTTGTTTGATAATTGTCTTTATTATAGAGAAGCAGTAAATAAAACGCATTAAATGCAAAAACACGGTTTACATACATGCAGTCTTCTGATCTCATTCGTTTTAAATATTGTTCCTAAATAAGGAAAATTCAATTATAATTTATGAACTTGCATAACTTTATGATTTTAGAAATCCAATTATCTCAGTACCGAACAGCCTATTTCGACCGATTCATACCAACATGAAGAATACTGTTGTTGCTTGCCCTTCCTGGAAAAAATTCAAGGTTTCAGTTCAACCGATACGGATTGATTTTTGCTTGTCAGGGATCTTATGTCTAGTGGCGTAACGCTACAGAGAAAAACTAGGCAGCATTCATAGCAAAACCTCACAACGATTCGATGAAACAGTTGTCCAAAACCTTAAGAGGAAAGTACGTGACCTGGCTAAGTCAACGAATAAATAAATAAATATTTCTGCTATTTGATCATTGTATAACTAAGCTATATTATTTTTGTAATATACATTCCGAAAAAGAAATTCAAGCTTAACAACAGCAGTTTTTCTCTGTCTTCATAATTAATATGTGTGCCAAAAATAGCCAATCTGACCAACTGTCCAGAACTTCACCCGTTAGTAAAATACCGGGCTCAGTTTAAGTGGAAACTCCTTGAACGACGATTTTAAAGGAGACGGAGATCCACCACCGCTAGTGTATCTAAGGATATTGTACGGAATCTGACGGTGAATGTACTACAGTAAATTCGAGAATTCCACGAAAAGAAGGTTTTCAATCAACTATTTTTACTGTATATATACCCTATAATATTGAAATAAACACTCGACTTTGGTAATTTTTTTTTGTGGCATTATCTTAGTATCCGAAATTTAACGTGAACAGGTTTCATTATCGACAAATTCCATTTCCAAGGCCGATTGCCCATGAAAAGGTACATAATTGATGAGAATTTGGCGCTAATGCCATGGGGACATCCTTATTCACGAACTCGCTGTTAGAAATGCCAGAAGTTTATGTTCGTCGATAAACTAACTCTTCTCTCACACTCGGAAAAAGTCCGTTCCCTTTTTTGAGAACCTAAGCTCTCATTCTGCCTTTAGGGAAAAAAAATATACCGTGAATTTTCGGCATATGGGACATACCCTTTATGCTATTTATATGTATGCTACAATGCTAGCAAATAGCTGGATTCCTGTTCTAGCATCACGGTTTATTTTATTTAAAAAACTCCATTTGACGTATACCTTAATGAAGTAATGAAATAATAATACAACAGCTACTGAGGATAGCTGATGATGGCACGATTACACAAAGTAAACCAAATCAAACGATTGAAATTTGATTCATTCATTCATTATGTGAAAATGTGTCGTTAACCGTTGGTGAAAATAACGGCACGGTAGGGTCATACAGCTGAGCACCATCATTGAACGTAGCTGACATATAATGGATCGGATCATGTTGGCCTTAAAAACTGTTTCGACCAACTAACCGAATAAAGTTTTAACTTTTCAGCAAACTTCCATGACCGTACACATCAATTCCGACCAGTAAAGACGATGATTCAATACTTCCGATGAGAACCTTCGCTACAAACACAACTCGCATTACTTCTCGTCTATTTTCTATATTGTTTTATTTACTCTCATATAACCGCAATCCGTCGACCTATCAAAATCATCACATCGGAGCCTCAAAAGAATGTTTCCTTCCGTTACCGCTTCGCTTCCTTTTGAATCTTTGCATATCATCTACCTGCAATCTCCTTTAACCACTCTGCTTTCTCTTCACCTTTGTGTTTGCATGACGCACACATACACATGCCCCAGGATGCTTATTGGGATTTGTAGGGCCACGATACGATGTACGAATTTGAATAATTCCGAATAAAATTAACATAGCCGGTCGTTATTTCGGGCTTTTCTTTGTATACCTTTGTACCTTCGTCCTTTCAAGAGCCCTCTCGAATTAGGTTTGAATGTTTGCTGTCTACCAGGTCGTGGGGGACGATGAGGTTAGGTGGCCATTCTTTGGATGATTGAAACGATCAAATGATGATAATGTTAGATTGTGCCTTTGCCATTGCGAAATGCAATTCAGGTGAGTTAAATTTTATGTTTAAGAGCTGAAAATGTTGTACGTTTGTTGTGAAAAAAACACACGTTTGATCGATCTATATAGGGTAACTGGATGTAATGTGAGCCTTGCTCCTTTGTTCGACCTAGGTACCAAAGATGCAATTAATTTAGCAATAATCAACAAAGCATGTTGCTTTCAGGATTACCGATTAATTCCAAAGAAATTGAGATACTATTAATTAACTTATAGTTGTTCGGGTCCGCGTAATTAAAGATTTCCTTAACTTTTTAGACACCATGACTGGTCAAGCTGAAGAGATAATTTCCATGATAATCTCGAATAATCAAAGTATGGTTAAAATGATTTAATAAACCAAGTAACCTATATGTACAGAAATAAGTCACACGTTATTAAGTAACTGTTCACAAAGATAAAATACCAATGATTTAACAAGGCAGACCCTACTAAAGGGTAATATTTATTTGTGTTCCCAACTGTACTATCTGTTGTATTGATAACGAAGTTAAAATGTTGTTATTGCTTAAACATTCCATGGAAATGTATGAGTTTGTGGTTGGATAACTCTTTTATGATACACCCGCCATCAGGTTATGTACGGAATCCTCAGATACGCCCGCCGTGTCGATTCTCCATCTTTTTTGAAATTACCGGTACCATTTGCTTTCTTCTTGGTTTCGAAGAGTTTCCACTTAGCTAGAGCCCAGCATTTCTCTATTGGGTGATGTTCTGGACAGTTTGGTGGATTAGCTGTTTTGGGCACGTTTTTGTCCTCTTGTACCTTATACCATTCCTAGGCGGATTACGCATATAGACAAGAGAGCAAAATCAGGCCAAAAGCTATAGCTGGAGAGTAGTGTTTTTTTGATAAACGGTAGCAACCGCTTTTGCAGACATTCTTTCTCGTACACATTCTTATTGATACTGCCAAATCAAATACTCCTTCGGGAATTTGGACACCAATCTCCTTCCAGAAACAAGTTCGCATAAACCACACCAAAACCAAGCCCTCGCCACGAAATGTTAACAACAGGAAGTTGGCAGTCCCACTCTTCCTATCCAAATCGCTTCAATCGGGTACTCTGATGGTCCCTCCCGTTATCCCAACATATGATGTTACATAAATATATGAAAAATTCAAAGAAATTTATATGATTTTCTTACCCTGATTTTGCAGTAATCTTACATTGAAGCTTGTGTTAGCTTGTTTGGTTGAAAGTAAGGAGTGTATCGAAAAGTAGTTAAGTAGATACGATGTACGAATTTGAATAATTCCGAATAAAATTAACATAGCCGGTCGTTATTTCGGGCTTTTCTTTGTATACCTTTGTACCTTCAGTCCTTTCAAGAGCCCTCTCGAATTAGATTTGAATGTTTGCTGTCTACCAGGTCGTGGGGGACGATGAGGTTAGGTGGCCATTCTTTGGATGATTGAAACGATCAAATGATGATAATGTTAGATTGTGCCTTTGCCATTGCGAAATGCAATTCAGGTGAGTTAAATTTTATGTTTAAGAGCTGAAAATGTTGTACGTTTGTTGTGAAAAAAACACACGTTTGATCGATCTATATAGGGTAACTGGATGTAATGTGAGCCTTGCTCCTTTGTTCGACCTAGGTACCAAAGATGCAATTAATTTAGCAATAATCAACAAAGCATGTTGCTTTCAGGATTACCGATTAATTCCAAAGAAATTGAGATACTATTAATTAACTTATAGTTGTTCGGGTCCGCGTAATTAAAGATTTCCTTAACTTTTTAGACACCATGACTGGTCAAGCTGAAGAGATAATTTCCATGATAATCTCGAATAATCAAAGTATGGTTAAAATGATTTAATAAACCAAGTAACCTATATGTACAGAAATAAGTCACACGTTATTAAGTAACTGTTCACAAAGATAAAATACCAATGATTTAACAAGGCAGACCCTACTAAAGGGTAATATTTATTTGTGTTCCCAACTGTACTATCTGTTGTATTGATAACGAAGTTAAAATGTTGTTATTGCTTAAACATTCCATGGAAATGTATGAGTTTGTGGTTGGATAACTCTTTTATGATACACCCGCCATCAGGTTATGTACGGAATCCTCAGATACGCCCGCCGTGTCGATTCTCCATCTTTTTGAAATTACCGGTACCATTTGCTTTCTTCTTGGTTTCGAAGAGTTTCCACTTAGCTAGAGCCCAGCATTTCTCTATTGGGTGATGTTCTGGACAGTTTGGTGGATTAGCTGTTTTGGGCACGTTTTTGTCCTCTTGTACCTTATACCATTCCTAGGCGGATTACGCATATAGACAAGAGGCAAAATCAGGCCAAAACATAGCTGGAGAGTAGTGTTTTTTTGATAAACGGTAGCAACCGCTTTTGCAGACATTCTTTCTCGTACACATTCTTATTGATACTGCCAAATCAAATACTCCTTCGGGAATTTGGACACCAATCTCCTTCCAGAAACAAGTTCGCATAAACCACACCAAAACCAAGCCCTCGCCACGAAATGTTAACAACAGGAAGTTGGCAGTCCCACTCTTCCTATCCAAATCGCTTCAATCGGGTACTCTGATGGTCCCTCCCGTTATCCCAACATATGATGTTACATAAATATATGAAAAATTCAAAGAAATTTATATGATTTTCTTACCCTGATTTTGCAGTAATCTTACATTGAAGCTTGTGTTAGGTTGAAAGTAAGGAGTGTATCGAAAAGTAGTTAAGTAGATACGATGTACGAATTTGAATAATTCCGAATAAAATTAACATAGCCGGTCGTTATTTCGGGCTTTTCTTTGCATACCTTTGTACCTTCGTCCTTTCAAGAGCCCTCTCGAATTAGATTTGAATGTTTGCTGTCTACCAGGTCGTGGGGGACGATGAGGTTAGGTGGCCATTCTTTGGATGATTGAAACGATCAAATGATGATAATGTTAGATTGTGCCTTTGCCATTGCGAAATGCAATTCAGGTGAGTTAAATTTTATGTTTAAGAGCTGAAAATGTTGTACGTTTGTTGTGAAAAAAACACACGTTTGATCGATCTATATAGGGTAACTGGATGTAATGTGAGCCTTGCTCCTTTGTTCGACCTAGGTACCAAAGATGCAATTAATTTAGCAATAATCAACAAAGCATGTTGCTTTCAGGATTACCGATTAATTCCAAAGAAATTGAGATACTATTAATTAACTTATAGTTGTTCGGGTCCGCGTAATTAAAGATTTCCTTAACTTTTTAGACACCATGACTGGTCAAGCTGAAGAGATAATTTCCATGATAATCTCGAATAATCAAAGTATGGTTAAAATGATTTAATAAACCAAGTAACCTATATGTACAGAAATAAGTCACACGTTATTAAGTAACTGTTCACAAAGATAAAATACCAATGATTTAACAAGGCAGACCCTACTAAAGGGTAATATTTATTTGTGTTCCCAACTGTACTATCTGTTGTATTGATAACGAAGTTAAAATGTTGTTATTGCTTAAACATTCCATGGAAATGTATGAGTTTGTGGTTGGATAACTCTTTTATGATACACCCGCCATCAGGTTATGTACGGAATCCTCAGATACGCCCGCCGTGTCGATTCTCCATCTTTTTTGAAATTACCGGTACCATTTGCTTTCTTCTTGGTTTCGAAGAGTTTCCACTTAGCTAGAGCCCAGCATTTCTCTATTGGGTGATGTTCTGGACAGTTTGGTGGATTAGCTGTTTTGGGCACGTTTTTGTCCTCTTGTACCTTATACCATTCCTAGGCGGATTACGCATATAGACAAGAGGCAAAATCAGGCCAAAACATAGCTGGAGAGTAGTGTTTTTTTGATAAACGGTAGCAACCGCTTTTGCAGACATTCTTTCTCGTACACATTCTTATTGATACTGCCAAATCAAATACTCCTTCGGGAATTTGGACACCAATCTCCTTCCAGAAACAAGTTCGCATAAACCACACCAAAACCAAGCCCTCGCCACGAAATGTTAACAACAGGAAGTTGGCAGTCCCACTCTTCCTATCCAAATCGCTTCAATCGGGTACTCTGATGGTCCCTCCCGTTATCCCAACATATGATGTTACATAAATATATGAAAAATTCAAAGAAATTTATATGATTTTCTTACCCTGATTTTGCAGTAATCTTACATTGAAGCTTGTGTTAGCTTGTTTGGTTGAAAGTAAGGAGTGTATCGAAAAGTAGTTAAGTAGATACGATGTACGAATTTGAATAATTCCGAATAAAATTAACATAGCCGGTCGTTATTTCGGGCTTTTCTTTGTATACCTTTGTACCTTCGTCCTTTCAAGAGCCCTCTCGAATTAGATTTGAATGTTTGCTGTCTACCAGGTCGTGGGGGACGATGAGGTTAGGTGGCCATTCTTTGGATGATTGAAACGATCAAATGATGATAATGTTAGATTGTGCCTTTGCCATTGCGAAATGCAATTCAGGTGAGTTAAATTTTATGTTTAAGAGCTGAAAATGTTGTACGTTTGTTGTGAAAAAACACACGTTTGATCGATCTATATAGGGTAACTGGATGTAATGTGAGCCTTGCTCCTTTGTTCGACCTAGGTACCAAAGATGCAATTAATTTAGCAATAATCAACAAAGCATGTTGCTTTCAGGATTACCGATTAATTCCAAAGAAATTGAGATACTATTAATTAACTTATAGTTGTTCGGGTCCGCGTAATTAAAGATTTCCTTAACTTTTTAGACACCATGACTGGTCAAGCTGAAGAGATAATTTCCATGATAATCTCGAATAATCAAAGTATGGTTAAAATGATTTAATAAACCAAGTAACCTATATGTACAGAAATAAGTCACACGTTATTAAGTAACTGTTCACAAAGATAAAATACCAATGATTTAACAAGGCAGACCCTACTAAAGGGTAATATTTATTTGTGTTCCCAACTGTACTATCTGTTGTATTGATAACGAAGTTAAAATGTTGTTATTGCTTAAACATTCCATGGAAATGTATGAGTTTGTGGTTGGATAACTCTTTTATGATACACCCGCCATCAGGTTATGTACGGAATCCTCAGATACGCCCGCCGTGTCGATTCTCCATCTTTTTTGAAATTACCGGTACCATTTGCTTTCTTCTTGGTTTCGAAGAGTTTCCACTTAGCTAGAGCCCAGCATTTCTCTATTGGGTGATGTTCTGGACAGTTTGGTGGATTAGCTGTTTTGGGCACGTTTTTGTCCTCTTGTACCTTATACCATTCCTAGGCGGATTACGCATATAGACAAGAGGCAAAATCAGGCCAAAACATAGCTGGAGAGTAGTGTTTTTTTGATAAACGGTAGCAACCGCTTTTGCAGACATTCTTTCTCGTACACATTCTTATTGATACTGCCAAATCAAATACTCCTTCGGGAATTTGGACACCAATCTCCTTCCAGAAACAAGTTCGCATAAACCACACCAAAACCAAGCCCTCGCCACGAAATGTTAACAACAGGAAGTTGGCAGTCCCACTCTTCCTATCCAAATCGCTTCAATCGGGTACTCTGATGGTCCCTCCCGTTATCCCAACATATGATGTTACATAAATATATGAAAAATTCAAAGAAATTAATATGATTTTCTTACCCTGATTTTGCAGTAATCTTACATTGAAGCTTGTGTTAGCTTGTTTGGTTGAAAGTAAGGAGTGTATCGAAAAGTAGTTATAAACTTCCAAATAATAAAATAGGCATGAAAACATGGTTAAAATTAACATACTATTTCAGTTTATTATAGCTTAACATGTTTACAAAAGATCCAAACGGAAAAACTAGTCATCATGTTCATTTCTGTAGAATGCCCGTACCTTTGATTTGACACCTGCCATCAAATTCTGCACAGTGACCTTTGTGCACTTCCTGGATGCCGCTGCCCAATTTTTCTTAAAATCGGTCATGTTTTGGGACACTGTACCATCCTTCTTAAATATACGCTTGACTATTGCCCAATAGCGTTCGATCGGTCGCAACTGGGGACAGTTTGGTGGGTTGATGTCTTTTTCTACGAACTTGATGTTATTCTCCGTCAGCCACTGTAGAGTGGATTTGGCGTAATGTGCCGATGCCAAATCTGGCCAGAAGAGAGGAGGGGACTGATGCTTTCTATACAATGGTAGCAACCTGTTCTTCAAACATTCCTTTTGATAAATCTCAGCATTTATAGTTCCTTTTGTATAGAAAATTGAAGAACGCAAGCCACATGTGCAAATAGCTTGCCAAATGAGCACCTTCTGACCGAATTTCTCCATCGCAACAGTCGTATCTGCGGTTGGCACACGTTCCCCAACAGATTTAGTATAAAACTGCGGCCCCGGTAGCGTTCTTGAATCTTCTTTAACGTATGTTTCGTCATCCATCAAAATGCACTGGTCGACATTGTCCAAAATGCAGCTGTACAGTTTTCGCGAGCCCTGGTTTTGGCACGAGACTTTTGTTCCGGAGTTTGTTTGGGCACTTTCTGCTTTTTGTACGTCTTCAAGTCATTCCTGCGCTTGATTCGTTGAATCATTCCGATGCTGGTCCTGAACTTCTTGGCTAGATCGCGAGTAGAGGCAGATTTGTTCCGTTGAATATAATCCACAACTTTTTGGTCCAAATCGGGGTTGCTGGAGCCGGGTTTCCGGCCACTTCTTGGTAAATCCTTGAGGGAGCACTCCTTACCAAACTTTTCGATGATGCGTTTTACACTTGCCGGGTGAACATTTACTCTTTTCGCAATCTGGTTGTAAGTAACACCCTTTTCGGTGCACCAAGTGTGCAGAATTTTCTTTTTAGTCTCAAATTCAATTCGCGACATTTTGAATACAACTTTATCAACGGAAATGAATGAACCGAATAATCATTTTTGACATGTAAACAAAGCAAATGGCACTTACACGCTAAAAATATATACAGTAGTTTATGCGTAATAACGCATCGAATGTTTATAACTACTTTTCGATACACTCCTTAAAATTGGTTAGGGTTCCTCGTTTCTCACTTACTGCTTCAACCTTCCTTTGATGTAGGGTCCATATTATAGTCTCGGTGTTCCTCCTTTTGAAGAGCTGACTTTGGTAGCGCATATCGAGACTCTCATGTCATAAGACACCGCTCACGACCATGGGATAGGAAAAAGAAAGTAGAGAAGCATTAATAACTGGTGATATTCTCACAACGGCCATTAAGAATGGTTCGACGGATCCATATGAGAGATCGTTCCCGATGAGTTTCCAATCGTTTGCTCAGAAGACAGAAACATTTTACTACGTGCTACATTTGTGAATTTCAGGACAATGATCCCCCATCGCATCTTCAAGTGGTCATTACAAGCTGTCCATTTGGTTCAGGCATTTTTGAACGTTTATGTTACAGCCTATTCACACATGAAATCTGCCGCGACCAAGCTGGCAGAACGTGCCCATACCCCTTTCTGAACCGAAGGGCAGGGGAAAATCTTCTTATTGTTATTTGTTGCAAAAACTACTTTTTAAGGATCGCGATTAAACATCATGTCAGAATGTTTAGTTTAGTTTAACTAAGAATGGACGTCTTATCCCGTCATCCCCCAGATGAAACTTATGATCCCACTTTTTGAGTGGGGTCAATATTTGGGTAAAGATAGTTGTTTTTGGCAGTCCGTAGCAGATATTGAAGATACATCAGAAGGTAAAACAGTGTATAACTAGATTACAACATTCAATATTTTTTTGTTTAACCAAGATGTCGATGCTATACGATGAATCAAAATCCAGACGGCAGCAACATCCGGACACCTTAATCAATGAATCTCAATGATAAATTACTCTTTTTGTTTGGTATTAACTCTGTATCAATTCTTACCGTATTAATTCTACCATTGTAGCCAGAAGTATTTGTTGACTACATGTGGCGAATTTTTACAGTCAACCCGTTTATTTTGCTATTGGCACGAGAATGAGATTTAGTATCGATGGCTCACTACCGCCCTCCGCTCGTTTTCAACTTGTGTCTTACCGACGCGAATGCACTCAGGTGTAAAGTGTCGTAAATAAAAAAATAAAAAAAAAAAAACTTGTGTCTTCCAATTTCAAAGCCTGCCTTTACCCTATGCGGAACTATCAATACTTTCTCTTCACTGCGATTCGTTCTAGTAATAAATTACTGTCCACTCCTAGAGCCTCTCATGTAGATGAGAAATTATCTGCTTCTGACAAATTTCATCATAGTTCATTACTCCGCACATGGAAGAATACAAAAAACAACAATCGAAGTGTATTTTTTCATAATATATTATCCAGATCCACAAAAGGCCACATGCTTTGAAAATTTTTAAACTCTTAACTCTGCAAAATTTGAAATATTTACAACTCTCTTTCCTTCAGAGTGCTCCTAGTTATTGATTCTAGAATCTGTTTACAGGCATTTGTTAGAAACGTCATTTTCTAGAAATTCACTTCATTATTTTAAATTGCCAATTGCTTACAAGAAAAATTAAGAGAATTATTTTTTCATAAAACGTGTATCCGATAAAGATAGAGTGCTGAAACGGTACAAAGAACGTCCGTATGCAACAATCCGCCAATTCGAGGAGTCGTTCTTTTTATTTCATTAGTGTTTGAGCCTTGGAAGGACGAAGACATATATAGTTAAATCGCTAAGAATAAATGTTTAGTTCAAGTAAAAGTTAGTAAGTGTTTTTCCTTCCTACTGAAAATCCGAATCGGAAGTACAGTCCGCCGATTAACCGTCCACCCCGGAAAAGTTGATGTTGGCCTTGGCATCCGCCTAGAGGAACATCATTTGGTCCTTCGAACTGGATCGCCGCCATCTTGGAAGAGGTTATGGCGTCGGTGAAAGTGAATTAAACGAAAAAAAAGTGCCATATAGTGTGTGTCACCCCATGCGAATTGTGTGCCGGTAGTGTTCGACCGAGAATCTACCATCTCCGAGCGAAGAAACCCAGTATTCGCGGTTTTTGGATAGCGATCCCATCGTTTATCCATTTCCTGTTCCGTGTGGAGGATGTTACATACACCTGTGAAAAACAATCACGAACTGAAAATGGCCGGAGAAGAAGTGAAATTACTAGTGCACAAGCAAGGACATGTTAAAGCTAAAATAACTCCAATAAAGAACAATGTGACGGCATCCCTGGATGATGGTGCCGCTGCAGTATCCCTACCGCAACTCCCGAGTGTATGCACGAAATCTTGAGATTCACTACCGTCAATTCAACGAGGCCCATGATGCGCTCAAAAGTTCATGTCCTGCCAACCAGAGGGACGCCCAGGAGAACAAGTACGAAGAGTTCGAAGTGCTATACAACGAAACCTGTCTGGCGATTGAAACACTGAAGGATACGTTGGCTCCCAACCAAGCCGTTCCCGTTGCACCACTGGAAGCAGGTCAACATCCCCAAGTCGTCAATCATTAAAGGCCCCACTACCCACGTTCGATGGGAAGTACGAACATTGGCCACGTTTCAAGGCCATGTTTCTGGTTCTCATTGGTCGGTCGCCAGATTGTGATGCAGTCAAACTGTACCATTTAGAGAAGTCGTTGGTGGGTGCCGCAGCGGGAATAATCGACACACAAACCATCCAGGACAACAACTACGCTCAGGCATGGACGATTCTAGAGGAGCGATATGAGAATAAACGCCTGATAGTTGACTTGCACATCCGTAGTTTACTCAGTCTCAAACGCATGATCAAGAAAACTTCGAAGGAACTTCGTCAACTTCTCGATAAGTGCTGCCGTCATATCGAGAACCTTCGATTCCTGGGACAGGAGTTACAAGGAGTGTCCGAGCTGTTCGTCGTGAACGTCCTCACCGCTGCATTGGATACGGAGACACGGGAGCATTGGGAATCTACATTGGACCACGGAGAACTTCCAACCTATGGTGATACGATCGAGTGCTTGAAGAATCGGTGTCTGGTTATCGAGAGGTGCGATACGGCTAACCCTCCTTCGGTGCCGGGAAAGTCTACAACAACCCTTCAGAAGACATTCAACCAGAAACTGTCCAATGCTATTACGTCATTGTCCACCATTAAATGTGGCTTGTGCAGTGGACAGCATCCTAATTTCAAGTGTTCGGCTTTCCACAACATGACGGTTTCCCAGCGAATTGCAAAAGTGAAAGAAGACCGGCTTTGTTTCAATTGCCTTCGGAAGGGACATCGAAGCAATATCTGCTCATCCGAAAAAACGTGCTCTAAGTGTTCCGGAAAGCATCATTCCTTGCTGCATCAGGATGGCCCTGGTCTTGTGCCATCAGTTCCCGACGTGCCTGCAGCTCTGGTAGCGAAAGCACCAGTGCAGCCCGCCAGTGAAGAGCCAGTGCCAAGCGCATTGGATAGCCATGTTTCCAGTACCCGAAAGTGTCATTCTAAATCGAAAGAAGTTCTACTGCTGACGCCCGTGGTAAATCTGATCGACACCAATGGTTGTTTTCATCCGTGCCGTGCACTATTGGATTGCGCATCCCAAGTGTGCCTCATTTCCAGCAACATGGTAGGCAAACTTGGTAAACGGCCGTGGCCAACCAACACCGAGGTAGTTGGTGTGACAGAAAGAAACCAACCAAGGTATAGTTGCAACTGTCGTTTCAAACTACGGTGAGTACAAGGTTGACATCCCGTGCCTTGTTATGCCTCAGGTGAGTGGAATCATTCCTACAAGAAAAATTGTAATCAACAAGTGGAAGATACCAGCTAACGTGGCGTTGGCTGATCCTGAGTTCTGTTCACCCAATCAAGTAGATCTCCTCATCGGGAATACGTTTTTCTTTTCATTCCTGAAATCGGGCCAAATTAAAGTGTCCGATGACTTGCCTCTGCTCAAAGAAACCGTCTTTGGGTGGGTCGTCGCTGGGTCAGCTGATGTCCCACAACAAAATGTAGTATTTTCCAATGTCTCTACCGAAGAATCCCCATCCGAATTGATCCAGAAGTCCGATTGAAGAAGTCGCTGATACATCGTCATTCACGAGTGAGGAACAGCACCGTTCCGTGAGTCCGTCGCAGAACATGGCAACAACCGAGCCTTGGCACTGAAGAGATTTTTCCTGCTTGAGCGGCGTCTACAGCGTCATCCAGATTTGAAGCAACAATACGAGGGCTTCATAGCCGAGTACGAGGCACTCGGCCACTGTCGTAAAGTCAACGTAGCAGCAGATCCAGTTGAAATGAATCGGTATTACCTACCGCATCATGCGGTCATGCAGTTAACCAGTTCCAGTACGAAGCTTCGTGTGGTATTCGATGCCACTGCCCGATCCACCGGCCCATCATCGAATGACGTTCTTTGTGTCGGTCCAACTATCCAAAATGATGTGGTTATTATCCTTTAGCTGTTCCGATTTAACCGTTATGCCTTCACAGCCGACGTCACTAAAATGAATCGTCAAGTGTTGGTTGACGACCGTGACTCTATTTACCAATGTATCTTCTGGAGGAAACAACTTTCCGATCCGATCCGTGTTCTGGAGCTCAAAACCGTTACCTACGGTACAGTTTCAGCCCCATTTTTGGCTACAAGGTCGCTGGTCCAGTTGGCCAAAGATGAACAAGCTAACTTTCCCGATGCTGCCGTTGTGGTTCGCGAGCACTGTTACATCGACGACGTGCTCACCGGAGCAGATACTGAAGCTCAAGCCGTTCAGTTGAGAGATGATTTGAAGGAAATGCTTTCAAGAAGAGGATTTGACATCAAAAAGTGGTGTTCCAATTCCCAAACAGTGTTAGCCGGCGTACCTGAAGAGGAAAAAGAGAAGCTGATGAAAATTGACGATTCTGAAAACACCGTTCGAACGCTGGGCTTAATTTGGGATCAATTCCGTTTTGTTGTCCCATCTACCGACGAGAATTCATCACGACGTGTCACCAAGCGATTAGTCTTGTCGCAGATTTCGAGGTTATTTGATCCGCTCGGCTTAGTCGCGCCTGTAGTTGTTTTGGCCAAACTATTGATGCAGACCGTGTGGGTGCGAAAGTTGGAGTGGGATGACAATCTCCCGGATGACTTGCTTGCCCAATTGATGAAGCTTTGTAATTCCCTGTCTTTCTTGAACAAAATGAAGATTCCGAGGTGTGTGATTCCTCATGGCTACGTTACGTTAGAGACTCACGGGTTCGCCGATGCGTCCAAGTCGGCGTATGGTGCATGCCTCTATCTTAGAGCTGTTGGAGAGAATGGCAGTATTAGTTGTCATCTTTTGATCAGCAAATCAAAGGTGGCCCCGCTAGCCGAAATGACGATCCCTCGCAAAGAATTATGTGCCGCTCTTTTACTATCACGCCTTGTCATGAAGATCCTACCGGTCTTGAAACTTCCTGTTTCCAACGTGTATCTATGGTCCGATAGCCAGATAGTGCTGTCGTGGCTGAAAATGAAACCCGCTCGATTGGATTTTTTTGTGCGCAACCGTGTCGCAGAAATCAATCGAAGCCTGCCAATTTCTTCGTGGAATTATGTATCATCAGCCAACAACCCTGCTGATGTCGTGTCCAGAGGGCAGATTCCAGAGATCCTAAGCGGCAACGACTCGTGGTGGTTTGGCCCAGACTACCTGCGTAAGCCAAGCTATCAACCAGCAATAATTGAAGAAATTTCTGACCATGAGACACCCGAAATGAAAGCAGAAGTGATAGTCAACCTGGCGATAATTCAACTTCTTCCCATTTTCACAAGGTACTACTCGTTCCGAAAAATGCAACGGATCGTTGCACTTGTTTTGCGATTCATTAGGAACACGAAGTTGAAAATTCACGTCGACCACCAGCTTTCACGTTCCATCACCGTGCCTGAAATGAGAGAATCGTTGAAGGTCATGCAGTCAGAAAGCAGCAGCAACTTCCAAATGACTTGCTCGTCTCTGTACAATTCTTGACGATGGTGTTCTCAGAGTTGGAGGGCGCCTAAAGAAATCTGTTCTGCCATATGATGCGAGGTTTGATCAGATGATTCTTCCCAATCACCATCCAGTGACGAAGCTTCTGATCCGGACGCTACATGAAGAGAACCTGCACGCCGGTCCATCTAGTCTTCTTGCCATAATTCGACAGAAGTTTTGGCTTCTGAATCCAAAGACGACAATCCGAGGAGTTATCAAATCCTGCGTTGCCTGATTCAGAGCTAAACCCCGGAGAATGGAGCAATTGATGGGTCAACTACCGGAATTTCGAGTGAATCCTGCTATGCCGTTTGAATATACCGGAGTTGAATTTATCAACTCTATTTGGTCTTTTTTTACACGGTTCCATACTAAAAGTGGAACGTATCCCCTGTGCAAAAAAAACCTTTGTGTATAACCCACCTCTAATTTTCTTTGAAAGCTTTCACTCACCTATAAACGAAAAAAGTCCTCATTCAGCAAAACGAATCCAAAAATGGAATCTTCGAAACATATTTGTCACTGTTTTTTTTTTGCAATAAAAATCGATTTTTTGTTAAGTCGAACTATTTTTATTATATTATTCCAAAAGTGAAACTGGAATAGAATATCAAAAATAAGATATCAAAAAAGA
Organism: Aedes japonicus; assembly: GCA_034211315.2. NCBI lineage: Eukaryota > Metazoa > Arthropoda > Insecta > Diptera > Culicidae > Aedes > Aedes japonicus. Next base: position 252,267 of record JASCZW010001369.1, on the reverse strand, counting down.
CTACAGTGTGTTTACCTTAATTTGAACCAAATAAATGACAGAAACTACAAAAATTATGAGGTGGGCACTTTATTTTGCCCATTAGTGTAGGTAATCCTAGCTCTGATGGTGGGTTCTTATCACGTCACATCACATTACATCACATTTAACTACTACCACCAGTGGCATAATTAAAAACACACAATACTTGACCTTCAAGGGCTTATGCTGAATCATTCTTGGCGGCAGTCATTTCCTCACCAATTAGAATTGATATAACTCAGAGTCTGTAGTAGATATTGAAAATTTAATCACATCAGTTTCTGTGCTTACTTCATGTGACCAATATAATAGAGTTCGATTCGATGTTCATTCACTAACAATCGAGATTTATCTATTTGAAATAGCAAGGTGAGTTTGCGAGAGCGAGATAAAAAATAGGAAAAAATACATGGAGCAACGATTCACCTTAACGGGATGTATTGTCAGCCTAGCTCCTTTTAATATGACGATGATCTTTATATTCTGAAGCTGCTGAGAGTTTATTCATAAATTTATAGCAGTAAACTTGAATGATATTTACAATTTCCTTATATTTTAGTCACCATGTATGTGATTAAATTTTCAATATCTACTACAGACTCTGAGTTATATCAATTCTAATTGGTGAGGAAATGACTGCCGCCAAGAATGATTCAGCATAAGCCCTTGAAGGTCAAGTATTGTGTGTTTTTAATTATGCCACTGGTGGTAGTAGTTAAATGTGATGTAATGTGATGTGACGTGATAAGAACCCACCATCAGAGCTAGGATTACCTACACTAATGAGCAAAATAAAGTGCCCACCTCATAATTTTTGTAGTTTCTGTCATTTATTTGGTTCAAATTAAGGTAAACACACTGTAGTCTTTTTTGATATCTTATTTTTGATATTCTATTCCAGTTTCACTTTTGGAATAATATAATAAAAATAGTTCGACTTAACAAAAAATCGATTTTTATTGCAAAAAAAAAACAGTGACAAATATGTTTCGAAGATTCCATTTTTGGATTCGTTTTGCTGAATGAGGACTTTTTTCGTTTATAGGTGAGTGAAAGCTTTCAAAGAAAATTAGAGGTGGGTTATACACAAAGGTTTTTTTTGCACAGCTGAATACATGATCTCGATCTTCAAATGAACTAAATTGACTACGTTAAAAATGAACTGTTCACACACAAACATGAACAATTATTCCACAAGATAATCGTTGACACAATTTTAGGGACATTTTATTTCATGTGTTCCCAAATATGGCCTAAGTATTTATTACATAGTAAAAATTTGGTATTGCAAAAAATTTCTTTGGGAATATATTTTTCAAATGACAATCCAAAAGAGAAGCCATAAGATATATATAGAAGCTAGAATCATATATAAATGTGATTTAGGTGCTTTCAAGTAGTTGGTGCTGTTAAGTTTTTGTTGTTGAGTGAAACGAATGTAACTTTAAATGAACTGCCAGAGGAAATAATCAGAATAAACTATACGAAGATTGTTTTAATAGAGAAACCTTAATAATAAGCAAAGTTACGTCCACAAATAGACCCAATGCGGTGATTATAGACCGACATTGTATCCATATCCCGTCGAAAATTTTCTTCTTTGAAAATTAACTTTTAAAACGATGTGTTGTTCAGTACAATAATCGACTTATAATGCTGATCTAAGCAAATAAATAACTAGTGATACATTGTTTCCAGTTCACTTTATGAGTAACAATTACAAATGTCATCAAGCGTTGCAGATTAGGCTGAGTCAAGGGACATATACCCTATTATATTTATCACGATAATTTTGGGCTCAACATTTAAATCTTCATGCTTTATTCTTCGGGATGATTTTTCGTTTCAGGGGCAATGCCACTTCACCGTCATAAAGGCTACACTTCCGTTTCATTTTACTCAATTTTTGTGTACAATTGTATACTGTCTCTTTTTCTCTCACGGAAATGTTACTCAATTTTCGTAAAAAGTGGATCTATTCAATTTAATGAGTAGATCGACTTTTTATTGTATTGTACTCAATAGTAGAGCAAAATGAAACGGGCGTGTAGATTAAAACTGCTGGCATACTTTTAGTCCTTTCCACATATGCACATTTCCCATTCCAGACCAATAGACAAAATATTGCCCTCCCTTTCATGCCTTCTCCATTTGGTTACAGGAAATATTTCACGAGCATTCAACCCACCTAATGTACTTGAATGAGCATCTCAGTGCCAACAAATACATATCATCTAAAGTCCCGGACCGGATACGACAGAATGTGCTCTTGAACTACCGCTCCGGCAGCCGGCACCCGCCGTACTTTATCTATGGTGGACACGGTAGTGGCAAAAGCACACTCCTATCGCAAATCTACTCGCAGCTAACGGGCTGGTTTGAGCACATTAAAGTTCATCGTGTGATACGATACGCAGCTGCCACCCCCCGTTCAGCCTATAACCTGGAATTGCTGAGAGTAATCTGTCAACAGCTGGCAATCATCCTCAATATACCGGAGGGTTATTTGCCAAAGGATGCCTCGTTTGATCCACTCTACATAAATAATTGGTTTCAGAATCTATTGAAACACTGCGAAGACTTGCACAACGAGATATTGTTTCTGTTCATCGATGACTTGCACAGGTTGAACCCGTTGGACTGTGATATTGTAGCAGCTCTCTCATGGCTTCCAATCAGCCTACCGTGGAACGTATTCCTGGTGGTTTCGACCACTGTGCCCATCGATTCGCTTAAGCTCACACCGATGCAGAAGGAACGCTTTAAATATTCGGATTACTTCTTCGATCTATCGTTGGAACAGAATGAAACAGTAGTACGCAAAGAGGATGGGTCCGAGTCCTTTGAACAGTACGTGAATAACATATTCGACATGATGGAGCAGCGCTTTGGAGTCAAAGGCTTCAGTAAACTGGCTATCTACATTACGTGCTCCGAGTATGGTTTGACCGAAACCGAGTTTCTAGAGCTTTTGATGCCAATACAGGACTCAGAGGCACTCATCGATTCGAGGGAGGGGAGTTTCAATTTCTCCACATTCCGAACCGCGCGAAACGTGATGAGTATGTACTTTGTTAATTTCCCCTTCTCGTTATAACGAGAGTCAACAGCAAATCTAATGAACTTTTTCTCTTTTCTTCTTTTCCTCCTTTTTGAATTGGATTTGTGTGTGTGTGTGTGTGTGTGTGTGTGTGTGTGTGTGTGTGTGTGTGTGTGTGTGTGTGTGTGTGTGTGTGTGTGTGTGTGTGTGTGTGTGTGTGTGTGAATAACATTTAAAATTTAATCCTCGATGTCACCATACGAAATCCACTCGCCGGCCACAGGAGCTCTTCTGCGGGAAAAACTAATGTCCGGAAAGTTGCTCATCGTTTGGCGGCACAGTCTTTGCTCGGATATCACCAAAGTGCGCTACATGACACCGGAAATCTCCCGGACGGTCCATTCGGAAATTGTGAATTTGTTTTTCCCACCAGATAGCGAAGAGAGTGACGAGATTTCCAGTGCACAAAACAGCAGAAAATCGAGTAAGTACCGACTTTATGTGCTGACCTTTCACAATCAACCCTCTGTGTTCGTTAGCAGAAGGGATTTCAAAAGTTTGAATTGGTTTAGACAAGGTGACATAGCGATTGAGATTGGTTATTGTGTGATACAGATTGTCAATGGTTATTCGCAATAACACAATAGATGCCTCATAAGCAGCTGTAAACTAGGCAGCATCATTGAAATGGAAATATTCTCACAACTTTCTACAATTTCATATCATCAGATTACATTCTAACATACATACATTACATATAGTTTGGCAATTGATTGCCTTGCAATTTATTTAGAAAAACGCCTATTTTGTATCGAAAATTTTATCCCAGAAAATTTCAAGCAACACAAAGCTGTAGAAGGAGATATTCACTCATCACCATGAGGCACCAAGAGTGGACAGTAATGTTAGCTAGAATGACAGATATGAAGAGAAAGTGAGGAAAGTTCCGTCAGTGTACGGTAGGTTGGAAATAGAATAGAAGTATTGAAAATTGAGCAAAAGGGCATGGGTAAAGTAGTACTCGAAACAAGGACGTTACCTTTGCCTAACATCCCACTGCGGGGTAGGTCGAGGAACGGACGAATCCGCCACCTCAACAGTAACGTGTTGGTACGCGCTCATGTACTACTCATAACTTTTTGATAGTTTTTAGCGGTAGTTTGTATGCACTCTGTTTTGATACGCACATGGGAGAGGAACACTCTCCTCTTTGGGTTTGTTTTGTTTCTATTCTATTCTATTCTATTTCCAACCTACCGTACACTGACGGAACTTTCAACACTTTCGCTTCATATCTTTCGTTCTAGCAAACATTACTGTCCACTCTTGGTGCCTCATGGTGATGAGCGAATATCTCCTTCTACATCATAATCGTTACTTCACGCACGGAGAATACAAAACATAACAATTAGAGAAACACAAAGCTGTCAAAATTGGTTACAGCGGTTTGCGATCTAAAGCATTTTATTTTCTTGTTATTGTAAAGTTATATTTATATGCACAGACATGAAAGGCGAGGGCGATCTACACTTTTATATTCGACAATAAATTATCCAATAAGGAAAAAACATTTTTTCTTAGTTTTCTTAGTTTTAGTTCTTAGGTTCATGGGGTAACACGGCCACCGCGGAAAAGATCAACGAAAGCGGTATGGAAAATTAAAATTTCTTCTTTTTTTTGTACTTGACCGTCAATAGGAGCTAATTTATGCCACGGGTGTTACTATATACCGTTTTTAACATGATGTTACCCCATTTCGGTTTTATTTTGCCCCGACGTGTATGTAACTACAATATTTTCACTTTTTTCTCGAGATGCACAGTAAATGGTGTAATAAAACATGGTGATGGCACTTTCGCCCCAGAAAGCATTTTCAATATTTTTTTTACGGTAATACGAGTCGATATTCTTTCTCTAAAGATCGTTGAAATTGAATACTCTTCGTGCATAATCATAAATTCTGTAAATTTGAATAAAATTCATAAAATCTTAAAATAATCATAAAATTCTGTAAATTTGAAAATGTAAGCAATAGATGTAATATTTTTCGGGATTTCTCGATTATCGACTTACAATTGATAATAAACAGAAAGATAACAGATAATTCTGCATTTAAGGGTGTCCTCAGTTAAATTGCATCACTTTAAAGTCGTCCTCAAAAACAAGTCTCTCAACTGATTGTCATGAAATATTCAGGGAATAAAATACAATGTATAATCTTGGTTAAGGTATTTTTTTTTAACTGTATTTCCTTACCCAATCAAAAACCCGAACTCTCTTCTTAATACTACGCATAAGATTTTGTTCAACGCTTGAAGCGATATTTTATTCCCCTTTCAACCATGATTTCAACATCAATTTCCTGTTCTCTAGTGACAACTCTAGGATGCTTACGAAGTTCGTGTTTCATTATAGCCCAATATATTCAATTGGCCGCAACACTGGAGAGTTTGGGGGATTAAGATCCTTCGGCACGAAATTGACACCATTCGACTTGTACTACTCCAGAATATCCTTGGAGTAGAAAAAATTGTAGGAACGTTATGTGTTTTGAGAAACGGAAGCAGTCGTTTTATCAGGCATTCATTCATGTATACTTGACCATTTACAGTTGATGTTGTCACGAAAGGCTTACTCCGTTTACCACATGAAGAAATCGCCTGCCAAATCATTAATTTCTTAGGGAACTTTGACATTTGCTGTTTCTTAAGAGACTCTGGAACATCGAACTTGTCTTTCGCAGTCACATACTGGTTGCCGGGAATTTGTTTAAAGTCCGCTTTTACGTGTGTTTCATCGTCCATGATGCAGCAATGTGATTTCGTCAACATTTGTGTGTACAGCTTACGCGCACGTGTTTTAGCTGTCCTATTCTGTTTTTCTGACACTATAGACTGGTAGATTTTCAACATCTTTCCGATGGCTCGGTGCGAAAGAAGTGGGTTGTCGAGGCTTTCCGTGGAGTATTTATTTTAACTTTTTTAGAAAAATTAAAATAAACTTGAAGCACAAAGCACGTAATGCCAGTTGCCGCCGCAGAGTCAGCCCTAAAAGTGGAAAAACTCAAAGGCTTGGCCAGGCTCAACGAAGACTTTGCCAATGTAGGTACTAATAGTACCTACCATAGAAACGGAGCAGAGTCGATTATTTACGTGACGTTCGGCAGCCCTGGGCTGTTGAGCAACTGGAGCGTGGAGGATGGCTATACTCATAGCGACCACCTGGTGGTTCACCACAACGCTAGGCAGCACACAGAGGGAGGAGCACCCACTCCGTTCGTCCGCAGATGTAGGACGGCGTACTTCGATAAAGAAGTATTCTAAGAGGTGCTTGAGCGGGAACAGAGATTGACTGTTACCTAGGATCCTTCCGGTGATCAACTCGTAGCTCGACTTACACGAGCGTGCGACGCAACCATGCCCAGTAAGGTCAAACCTAGGGATGGAAGCTCACCGGTTTATAGGTGAACAGAGACGATTGCCGACTTCCGGAGAATCTGCCACCGAGCTAGAAGAAGGATGCAAAGAGCACGGTCGGATTTTGAAAGAATGAAGCGTCGTGCGCTAAGGCTGCGCTTAAAAAGAGATAAAGGCCAGCAGATGAGCCTGCTTTGAGTGTCTGTGCTCGAAAGTCAATGCCGACCCGTGGGGTGACGCCTATCGGGTGCTCATGGCTAGAACCAACAACAACCGCGTATTTTCCAGAGCTACGCAGGTTGTCATTAGAGGACTCTTTCCGAGCTACGATCAGAGACACTGGTCTCCTATAAGGAAAGGTCCATTAATTACATCACGCAGTAAGGGGGGGTTTGGGAAAACGTGACAATCCATACAAAAAAAAATTGAAGGTCCATACCAATAATGTGACAAATGGGGGGGCTGGATGTTGGGGGGTTGATGTAATAAGAAGTCACTTTTTGCGTAACATAATGAATGGACGTTCCCTAACTGCAGAATTCTCCCACGACAATGCACAGTGGTCCAGAATGCGAATTTAGCTGAAAAGATACATTTTCAGCCTAAGTTTGAAGTTTTAGAGCAAAATTGTATTCTACAAAGTTGTTTTTAATAACAAGGCGCTTTTTTTGGTGTGATTGAAAACAAGGGTGGTCTTAATTTTAACAGAAATCGAATATCTAACTTTTCTATTAGCAGAAATCAAGGCATACATTTTTTATGAAAATTGTAGAACAAATCATTTCAAGCAACTCTGAGGCTAGATTTTTTTCTGTACCATTAGATATGACCGAAATAGAGATTTTTTTCCTACGTAGCTAAGGATATCGCTATAAAAATCAGTTATTCTGCTGGAAGTTTTTTATTTTAAATTTTCCAGCAAAGTTGTCTTCCCATTGATTTTTGAAACTTTTGGTGTGCTGAAATTGTCTCTATTGTATGTCAAAAAAAAGTTATCATTGTTTTTGTAAACAAAATAGGCCTTTTCAATTGTTGATTTTTCTAGTTTGGGCAAACCAAAAAAAAAATTTCTTCACAGCATTTGAAAGGATTTTAATGTTTGCATATCATACCTGGAAACTGGACATACATTTTTGTTTTCAATTGAGTAAAACACATTTGAAAAGGGCGTAATTTTATGAGAAAATCGTTTATTGATCGCTAACTGTAAGATACATCGGCAATATTTACACGTCAATACTTTTATCTTTTCAAGTTATTAAAAATATCTGAAGACAACGTTGTTGGCAGATTTGAAATAAAAAGGTTACAGCAAAAAACTGTTTTTTTCTGCTGGGACACTGGAAAAAATGCCCTAATTCGGTCATATCAAAAGGTACAGAAAAAATTCGAGCCTCAAAGTTGCTTGATATTATTTGTTCCCCAATTTTTTCGAAAAATATATGCCTTTATATCTGCAAATAAAAAAGTTAGATTTTCGATTCCTCTGAAAATAACGACCACACTATTCACACCAAAAGAAGCGCCTTGTTAATAGAAACAACTTTGTGCAAGACAATTTTTCTCCAAAACTTCAAACTTAGGCTGAAATTGTATCTTTCCAGTTAAATTCGCATTCTGGACCACTGTGCAATGGCTCCGCAGATGAAGGGGATGAGGCGACCGTTAAAAACGAGGAAATTTGTGCAATAGGCAAGTCGCTGAAGGTAAACAAAGCGCCAGGACTTCACGGTATATCGAACCTGGCACCGGCAAAGATGTCTGGACGAGGGCGTCTTCCCGGACGCCTGGAAAATCCAGACTCTCGTATTGCTACCAAATACATCCATCGGCATATAGAAATATATGTCTGTTGAACACAGCGGGTAAGGTGCTCGAAAGGGTAATCCTCAACTGACTGACAAAATACACCGAGGGTATAGGCGGTCTGTCTAAACATCAATTTGGCTTCCGTAAAGGGCCAAAACCCAAGACGGCCGTAGTGGCTATCCAGCGCAAGAGGCGAGGAGTCCACTACTGTGCAGTGGTCACCCTTGACGTGAAAAATACTTTCAATAGCGTCGGTTGGGTGGTCATAGCCGACTCGCCTAAACGCACAGTGGCACAGTTCTGGAAAAAGACATCAAAAACATTTTCACCCTTTTGTCATCATTTTATCAACTAGATGTCTTCAGAAGAGTTGCTCAAAATATTATTCCGCATCTTTTGAAAAAACACGCCTAACCTTTCATAAAGGTTTAACTAAACTTTCAAATTCTTACTTTTTCCAGCTACGAGATAACGGGATAACGGGACAAAGTTGTAGAGCAGATAATTTTAAGCAAAGTTGCCCAAGACACTAAGTTTCTAGAGCCTAACGTTAAAGAGATATAAATGAGTTTCTTTCAGCACTATCTTAAAACTGTTTTTTTTTTGGATAATTAATACTTTGTTCAAATTTGACGATTTCAATATGTTTTAAATAATTGTAGGAATTATTAAAATACACATTTTTGCTGAACACACCAATGCTCTCTGATAACCACATTTTGATATATGGTGATTGAAGTGTCAGTGTGACGTCAAAATCAACCGTCTCAAAAAGTGTGGGCGCGGGCGGGTCCTGGCGGGGTCTAAAAAAGATTGTATTGGAAAGATTATCTTATGAACAAGTTTTTCTGAAATTTTCAGCGTTGGGTACTGACGGGTACCTAGTGAAACGTCAGTTTTAAATAGTACAGGTTATAAGAAAATGTATACATCGCATGTGACGTAATGTTCAACAAACTAAAAAATATATGCGGGTCTTGGCGGGGTCTCAAATTAATTGCAGTTGGAAGAGTATCTTATCAACTAGTAATCCTAAAATTGCAGCGTTGTGTACCAAAAGGTACTTCGTTAATTCTTAATACAAAAAAGGAGAAGAAAAAGAAATATGCTGAGAAGTTTAATATTATCTTTTTGACAAACTGGTGTTATAGAATCCATTTTTATTTGAAATAAAGAGCTCAAAATTAGAAGTCACCAGCAAGATAGTTTAAGGTGATCCATAAATAACGAAGCATATTTTAACCTTTTTGAGATCTTATGCCTTCACTCGTATTTTGACATCATATTTAGGATAATTGGTCAAAAGAACCTATCTGATTTTGTATACAATCATGTAAACAAAATGGAACACTTTTTGAAATAAATGTCTCGTCCCTACTTCTGAAACTCTCTCCACCCCCCCCCCATAAATGCTACGTAATTTATGCATGTTTCCTTATGCAGACCCCGCCAGAACCCGCCCACCTTTTTGAGACGGTTGATTATGACGTCACGCTGACACTTCAATCACCATATATCAAAACTTGGTTATCAGTGAGCATTGGTGTGTTCAGCAAAAATGTCTATTTTAATAATTTCTACAATTATTTAGAACTTATCGAAATCGTTTAATTTGAAAAAAAGTACTAATTATCTCAAAAAACCAGCTTTAAGATAGTGCTGAAAGAAACTCATTTATATCTTTTAAACGTTAGGCTCTAGAATCTTAGTGTATTGAGTAACTTTTCTTAAAATTACCTGCTCTACAACTTTGTCGAAGACAACTACCCGTTATCTCGTAGCTGGAAAAAGTAAGAATTTTATAGGTTAGGCATGTTTTTTCAAAAGATGCGGAATAGTATTTTGAGCAACTCTTCTTCGATAAAATGATGACAAAAGGGTGAAAATGTTTTTGCCCGTCTTTTTTCAGAATTGTGCCACTGTGCAACGCCTCCGCTTCGCGGGGTACCTGTATAAGATTTTGGTTATTTCCAGAATCGTGTGCTAGTGTACAATACAGATGTAGGCCAGAAACGTGTTCAAATCATTGCAGGAGTCCCACAAGGTTCGATCTTGGGTCCGGTGCTATGGAACACGATGTACGATGAGGTACTACGGGTTGAGTTCCCGAAACGGGTGAAGATTGTCGGGTTTTCAGACAACCTCACCCTAGACGTATGCGGCAAATCCATTGAAGAGGTGGAGCTAACGGCCTCGCACTCAAATGGCATTGTAGAGAGATGCATGAGTTCCAGGAAACTGGAGCTAGCCCTTCAAAAGACTGTGATCACTGATCACAAAGGCGGAGCAACATCCGATGATTAGTGCAGGCAACTACAAAATTGAATCGAAGAGGTCTTTGAGGTACTTGAGGGTCATGATCGACGATAAGCTGTCATTTACCAGCCGCGTCGATTACGCCTGCAAGAAAGCCTTCATGGCTATAGCTGCATTATCCCGCATGATGTCGAATAACTCAGCGGTACAAGCGTAGGCTTCTGGCCAGCATCGCCCTGTCTTTAATGAGGTACCCACAGGCTAATGTGCCTGAGAGTGGTCAGCGCATCCCGCACAGTGTCACACGACGCGGTATGCGTTCTAGCAGGGATGATGCTCATCGGCATCATCATAAAAGATGCACCGAGTACTTTGAGAAAAGGGGCACAAGAGGTATCCACAAGACCACCAGAGTTGCATCAATGATCAGGTGGCATAGGGAGTGGAATAATTCCACCAAAGGTCGTTGGACTCATCGACTGATTCCGGAAATATCTGCATGGGTCAATCGGCGACATGGGGAAGTTACCTTCCACTTGACACAGATACGGCTGCTTCAGACAGTATCTGTAAAAGTACGGGCACGCCGAGTCCTTCGCATGTCCAATATGCACGGAAGCGGATTAAACTGCAGAACATGTTTTCTCCATGTGCCCCCGCTTCAATGACGCGAGGAATGGCATGATGGCTTTTAGCGGTCGACTCCGAATAATCTTGTTCATAGAATGTGTAAACAGGACACCTGGGATGCGGTAAATATGGCAACCTCTCAGATTGTTTTAGAGCTCCTGGACAATTGACTAAACGACCAGCGACAGGCTAGAGGAATCAACTAACGCTCAACGCATAATAGCCCCCTCCTCGAAGTAATACCGAAAGGTGGTTCTGAGGGGGAGGGGGGTCGGCAAGGCCAGAGGCATAGAGTCGAGGAGAGGCACCCTCATCCCCACACCCTGAGTTCTTCAGGAGTCTGAGTGCAGATTTTCCATCCCGTTAAAAAAACGTTATGTGAACATCACGTGAGCTTTAATAAGAATAGCTAGGCCAAAATGAAGGATAGAGGGGAGGAGTTAAGTTACTTGACTAAGCCTGGTAGTTTACTATCCCAATTAATAACTTTCTAAAATATGTTAATTCTGAGCAAGTCCTACCATGACAAATTTAACTTTGTAAACATACCGAGGTAATTTATTGAGTATTTTTGATTGAACATTAATGAACATTAATATGCTCCATATCAAGGCATGGGCCTACGCAAGCATATAAAGTGGGAGGGGGTTTGCCATTTTCATACAGGCCATACATTTTTTTTAATTGTATTTTGAAAAAACTTACAATGTTGGGCAGGTTGTTTTAATATATCTAGAAATATTTCTTACGACATTAGTTCCAGGCTTTCACGGAATGTTTTTTAATAAAGAAAATCACCTATTAGATCGTAAGTAACGTCGCGAATTGATTTTGCGCAAGCACCTGGAAAATCCTCAAAGCTCTAATCGCGACTTCGGAAAACAATTTGGAATCGGGGAGTCAACGGTGAGTCGTGTGATTAAACGTTACTACGAAACTCTTAGCATCGAACAAAAGGAATGCGGTCAGAATGGATGTTATATGAGTGATCAAGATCACAAGCGTGTCGTGCAAGTGTTTAAGTGGAATGCCAATGTTCCGGTCAGTGAATCTGTTCAAGTCTTTTGTTCAGAAAGCCAAGAACCTGAAGGGATTGCATACGTACAACATGCAGAAGACACCAAATCGTCCAAACACCGGGGGGGGGGGGGAGTCACGGGCCCGGAAACACCCAGATGCTGACAAAGGCTTATTGCCCCATTATGAATGGTGAGACTTAGGTCAAGGCGGACTTCCAACAGCTTCCGGGGCTTCTGTTTTTCATCGCGCAGCATACGTTTGATGTTCCAGAGCAAGTAAGGAAGCAGACACTTTCAAAGTTTGCGAAGAAATATATGATTTGGCAAGCGATCTACTCATGTGGCAATCGGAATGCGCCGTTCGTGACTACCGGGACTGTAAATTGGGAGATTTACTCAAAGGAGTGTCTACAGAAACGTCTACTGCCTCGATTGAAGCAACACGAGAGCCCTACGATCTTCTGGCCGGATGTAGCGTCGTGCCACTATTCTAATGTTGTCTTGATGTGGTACGAAGCTAACGGGGTCACTTCCGTACCAAAGGACATGCACCCCCTCCTCTTCCTATTCCATTATTTTATGCAGGTTCGAAAGAAGGCGCTCTTTTACAACCAACAGCTACTCCTCATCGTCACACTCCGTATCTCAACCTTTTTTATGATTTAGCAATAGAAGTACCGGCAGCCTCAGCTACACAAAATATAGCATCTTTGATATTGTTATACTTAACGTTGTCATCAAATTCTCCAGGACTCCCAATATTTTCACACATCATGTTCTGTCGATAGTTTGATAACACCATTTGTGTAACGTTCTAATCCATTGGCTGTAGCAATACTGTAAAGCCTGTCCACGTTAAATTTCGGACACATTTCTTTCAGTGTAGATTTCGAATTTTGAAGTATACCAATTTTTAACAAACATTTTCTTGTATCATAATTGATGACAAAACAAACGTGTTCGGAGATTTTAGCTGGGCCTGGATTTTTATATCACAATGCAAAAGAACGCCGTTGCCGAGCATTTTCAGACAAAGAAGCTGTTCAAATTCCCGAAGATGTATTTGATTAAGTATTAGATGTTGCCTTCAATTCCCAAAAGTGTTCTAAGATTCGTTAGAAATCTACGTTTAAACCTCAATGTTTACAATTGGCTTGTTGGCGCTAATAATTTATAACTCGAGATTTGCTTCTCATTTTCAAAGTCAAAGTCATATATATCATCTAGATGATAGAAGCATTGATTTATTAAATATCTACTGCTTTAATGCTGCTGTTTAGCTAGCAATGAAGCATGTGTATTTAATGTTAAATTGATTGTGTATATAATGCTATGTGAATTTGATTTCAAAACGCCTTAACTTTGAGTCAAGTTGAGCGGCCACGTATGGTGACGGTCCTCGTGTGAGTACCGTGAGACTTGCAACTCTGCCATCTTCTGTGTTTCTTCATCTTCCAACTATCTTTGGCGTTCTCTTTTCATTGAGATTTCACCTGCACTTAGATTAGACTTCTAGAATCGCTTCCACAGTTATCAGTTGAGAGATTCCATCAAACCCGTCACCTCCGGATTGGTAAACCATGCTCCAATCAACTGAGCTATGCGAGTTACCTGAGTGCTTCGATAGTATAAATTTAAACATGCGTTTGAAAGGTTCAGTGAACAGAGCTATAAAAAAAACCACTACTAATGAGTAATTAGAAACAAACAAACCAAAACCTCAACCTTTGATTTCATATCAAAGAAAACATCCATCCTAAGGATCCACTACGAGAAAATATTTCGCAAGCAAGTTTATTTGTATCACAAAAAAAAGATTCAAATACCAATGCTGTCGGGCAAAATAACGATCAAATTCAAAGCAAGAATGAAAAGAAAACATTCCTTTTTTTAAAAGGGGAGCCAGTAGAAGACGGAACGAAAAAGTCTTACGTATTTCAACTGGCAAGATGAGAAAAAAAAAGCAAGAAAAGGTTGAAGATGGTGCAAATAGAATCGAAAAAAAGAAGGTTCAAGTCCTGGAGCTATTGTTTTCCTCCAGCTGATGGAAGTCGGTATGGTTTTCTTTTTACTGACTGTCTTCCGTTTTTTTACATTCTGTATCCCGTATCTATGCCAGGGATTATCACATGGTTTTCCTTTTAATCAGAAAAGTCGGGTTGTTATTGAAACTGGAGCAATCCCTTTGTATCGGCTTTTGAATCTTCTGTGGGGTAAAATAATGTTTATATTTCAAACGATGAAAAATAATTCAAAAGGAACTGTTGATCTTAGAGATTAGTTGTCAATGCTTTGAAATCCATCGAACTAATCTAAAATGCAAGCGTCTCTCTGTCTACTTTGCCCAAAGCAATATGCAGCAGCGATTGACAATCCAATTCATACTGACATAAACCCTTGTTTGTATTGACATGATATTACGTCAAAGTAGAGAGATAATCAGAAAGTTTGTATACTAGGCTTTTAGGATAGCAAAAGTTTCTTGCGATTATGAAATAGTTGACTAAACCATATGAAATACTATACACTTCATTGTATAACACTTTTTTTTAATTAGTTCGTTTATTTGTTAGGCTCAGTCGTGTGTAACACTTTGCGGAGCCGATATTCAATATTGTTGTACAAAAAACTTTACTTTTTCTTTGAGTAAAAGAGAGATGCCAATTACTCGTGGCTAGCTTTAGGTTAATGGGTCACATTATGGTTTGGAAAGGGTAGGTAGGTAACTTATTTAAGCAATTTTTTGCTGCTTTTGGTTGTGACATCTACCAAATCCTCGATCCCTGTAGTCCCTTTCAGGAAAGTAGCACGGAAACAAAAGGATAGTATAACTGGGACACAATGGTTGGGAATTTACTAGAGTGGAAGGAAGGAGGGTGATGAAGTTACGCTCTTAGATCAGACAAACAAAGGAATTCGTAAATCGCTTGCATGTAGGGAAGATCACGCATTCCCAAAACATCTCTTTTCTCACGGAAGGGTTGTCTACCTCGGGCCACTAGGGTATCCAATAATCGTGCTCTGGAGGCATCATTATCCGGGTAATACCAAACTGCGTGAGCGATGTCATTATAACCGGTTCCGCACCTAAATACATTGCTATCGACGAGGTTAATTCTGTAGAGATGAGACTCGCTAGAGTAGTGGTTGGACATAAGTCTTGACATCACACGATTGAAACCGTGACTTACATCCAGACCTTTGAACCACGATCTCGACGAAACATTTGGAATAATGGAATGTAACCACCGCCCAAGAGAATTACTTGTCCAATCGTTTTGCCAACTTTGAAGAGAACTCTGACGTACTAATGGGAAAAATTCATCATGTGAAATTCTTCTTTCAAAAATCTCGCCTTCTTGTGCGCCCACCTTTGCTACAGAGTCCGCCTTCTCATTGCCTGGAATTGAGCAATGTGAGGGGACCCATACAAAGGTTATCTTAAATGATCTTTCAACCAACGCACACATCTGCTCCCTTATTTTTGAAAGAAAGTAAGATGAGTGCCCCACTGTTTTCATCGACTGCAGGGCCTCAATAGAACTGAGACTATCTGAGAAGATGAAATAATGGTCTATGGGCATGTCGAAAACTATCCCTAATGCGAAATTAATGGCTGCCAGCTCAGCAACATTTACGGAACAAGGTTCCTGAAGTTTCCGGAAGGCAGATGAGTATTCATTGTAAACATCGAAGCCAGTGAATCCATCAATGCGTGACCCCTCAGTGAAAATTCTTGCTATGCAATTTACATGTTGGTACTTTTCAATAAAAATATGGGGAATTAAAATAGGTCGAAGTTGATCTGGAATTCCTTGATTAGCCTGTTTCATAAAGAGATCATAATCAATGGAGGAACTGTGATAAGAGAAGTGTACACTAGGATAAATATAGCATGGAAGACTAATATCGGATGACATATAGTTAATATAGATTCGCAAGAATCTAACCTAGGTACTCAATTCCAGCATTTCTTCGAAGTTTTCAATCACAAGGTTGTTACTGATTCCACACTTGATCAGTATTCTAGATGAGAGCTCCCAGAAGCGGTTCTGTAAGGGTTTCACTCCTGCCAGAACCGTCAGGCTCATATTATGCGTTGAATGCATACAGCCAAGGGTAATACGTAAACAACGATATTGAATGCGTTCCAATTTAATGAGGTGGCTGTTTCTTGCTGAGAGGAAGCAAAAATAGCCATATTCGAGAACTGAAAGAATAGTTGTTTTGTAGAGTTTTATTAGGTCTTCCGGGTGAGCACCCCACCATGTTCCGGAAATTGATTATAACACTTTTGACAAAGTGCTGATGTGCTGATATGTGAAAGTTGAACACGAGAAAATCCGGACACGTAAATCTTGATGAGGGTCAAAATAACGTTTAATTTTTCATAGTTCAATGCCTACTTTAAAGGCTGTTCTCGAAAAAAATGAGACGCACAAGAAGAGTCGCCAAAAATTTAAGAACATAAACTTGAACATTTTGATTAGTTATCTACAGTAGCCAGCGAAAAAAATCATCCATCTCTACTAATAATGCCTCGATATCTTTACAAATCTGTGTCATTATCAACTTTATCTAACATACTGGACTTATTTGGATGTCATTCATTAGATTAAGTTTAAATGTTTGAATAAACTCATTCATTTTAGCCAACTTCTTCTGAAAAGTATGTATGTAAGTCTTTTGGAAAAATCCAGGCCAGTACCACAAGTGGATCGCAAAACAGTTGGGAATTGACATTTCGACCGGATGCCCATACTTTTCCCCTACAAATTTACTCAAATATTAACGTACCCGTTACTGAACGCACGGAAGGTGATTACTTCGAGCGCAATCCGAACCATTAGATTCGGGACGTGGTCAATTTTCCCGTCTAGTTCGACCAGCAAATAATTAAACGGGTGGGACTTGATGTCTTCAAGGTAAGGAAGGTGCATAAACAAATCGATAAACAGAATACGGTGGCAAAATTCCACGACAGGAAGCTGTACCACGAGTGGTTGTTGCAGCCAAAATGCATCGTAATGGACGACGAGACGTACATTAAAGCGGACGCCAAACAGATCCTCGGCCTGGAGTTTTCAGTTAGCAAGTCCCACCTGGATGTTCCGAAGAAGTTCCGGAAGAAGAAGGTCGACAAATTTGCCAAGAAGTGCCATGAATATACGGAAGAAGAGCTCCAAAAGCAACTGCTACCCTTCCTCTGGTTCCGAAGGTAACATTCTTTTTCGGCTTAAGTTGGCATCGTGTCAATACGCTAAACCGGTGATGGATAGGTACGAAGTTATCGATGTTGTTTTTATGTCATAGGAGGCAAATCTGCCAATCTCACCAGAACTTCGCCCAATAGAAAAATTCTGGGTGATTATGAAGGGTAAGGCGCAAGTGTTGCACAGTATTTGATGGGTAGAGTTAAGTCCAAGGTGCGGGCATGTAGCCTAGAAGAGAAGGTTGAATATAACCAACTTGCAAAATCATAGTTAAAATGTGTTTATTTATTCCCTGAGAGTTTCAAAACATCCGACTTAAAACGAAATTTTGAAGTTCATTTATTTTTGATGCATGTTGGTTGAGTAAGTTCTTTAATATAACGTTTGCATTTAAAAATGTACTTTTTTCGGATGGTGATAAAAAATAGCTAAGACAGATAATAGCTTTTGATAAATTTACCATGGAAGGTAATTCTTTAAGCTTACTTGCAAAAAAAATCTACGCCCTTATGAGCGGCCTTCCGGCCGTAAACCGGAACATTCGCCATGGCGGATGAAAACATGCGTGTAGGCATGTTTTTGAGTTCTTTCTTCGTTTTATTTATCAATTCCTCCTCAGTTTTTGCAACAGGTTGGCCCATAAATTCTCGATTGGACGCAGCTGGGGGACGTTGGGCGGGTTTGCTGACTTAAGTACCACATCAATATTCAGCCGCTCCATCTCTTCCAGCAATCGCTTCGAGTAGTGGGCCCACGCCAGATCCGCCAGGACGTCTTCACCCTTATGGTATTTATTGATGAACGACGCAACTTCCAGCAGGCATTTTGTACCATGAATTTCCCAGTTCACGGCCAGTCCGGAGCGAACCAAGAGCGGCTTTGACATCCCCTTCTCGCCAATTGTCATTCACAGCAGCACCTTCTAGGTGAACTTGATGTGAAATGAACTTCACCTCGGAGCTCACTTCCTTCGTGGGGGAAGTAAAATACGAAGTGACCTGCCAGTCGTTGCCATCCAGGGTGAGATAGGTCTCGTCGTCTATCACTACCGCCACGTCGCGATTCGCCAGGAAAATCGAGTTGATCATCTTATTCAGCCGCTACCGCTGCGTCATTGCCTGCAGCTCCGAAACAAGTGGACGCGACTGTATGTTCATGTTCGCCAGGTACTTTATCACTGTTTGGCAGGTTAAACCGACCTCTCGGACAAGCGCACGCAGCAATGTAGCCCCTTTTCCCCTTGCCGCTTAGGGATGTCGGCCGTCCGGAACTGGGCTTTCTTTCGATGCTCTGATTGTTGTCTAATAGTGCCAAGATGTTGTAAAGGGCGATACGGTCAAAATTTGGTCAATATCAACTTGACGTATTTCTTTCAATTTTGCATTTAAAAAAACCTGAACACCCCTCATTTTGAAGGTGTGTGTGTGTAGAATGTTGCTCCTATTTTGATTTTGGAGTTCACTCTTCAGTTGTCAAAATGCCGTCCAAGCAAGAAGAGCAGCGTATCAAAATTTTGCTCGCGCATCGCGAAAATCCGAGCTATTCGCACGCAAAGTTGGCAAAATCGCTAAAAGTTGCCAAATCAATCGTTACAAATGTAATTAAAGTGTTTGGGGAACGTTTGTCGACAGCCAGGAAGTCTGGATCGGGGGGAAATCGAAAACCGGAAGCCGCTGAGACGACAAAGAGAGTTGCCGGTAGTTTCAAGCGAAACCCTAACCTATCTCTCCGAGATGCCGCAAATAAGCTGGGTGTATCGTCTACAACCGTGCATCGAGCCAAAAAACGAGCCGGACTATCGACTTACAAGAAGGTAGTGACTCCAAATCGCGATGATAAACAAAATACAATGACACAAAACAATGACGGCCAAAGCGCGATCCCGGAGGCTGTACACGACGATGCTGACGAAGTTTGACTGCGTGGTAATGGACGACGAAACCTACGTCAAAGCCGACTACAAGCAGCTTCCGGGACAGGAGTTTTATACGGCAAAAGGTAGGGGAAAGGTAGCAGATATTTTCAAGTACACGAAACTGTCAAAGTTCGCAAAGAAATATCTGGTTTGGCAAGCCATCTGTACCTGTGGCTTGAAAAGCAGCATTTTCATAGCTTCCGGGACTGTCAATCAAGGAATTTACGTGAAAGAGTGTTTGAATAAACATCTGCTGCCTTTCCTGAAGAAACACGGTTGTTCCGTACTGTTTTGGCCGGATTTGGCATCTTGCCATTACGGTAAAAAGGCCATGGAGTGGTACGCCGCCAACAACGTGCAGGTGGTTCCCAAGGACAAGAACCCTCCCAACACGCCAGAGCTCCGCCCAATTGAGAAATACTGGGCTATTGTCAAGCGGAACCTAAAGAAGACCAAAAAAACTGCTAAGGACGAGCAGCAGTTCAAGGCAAACTGGCTTTCTGCGGCGAAGAAGGTGGACAAGGTGGCTGTACAAAATCTGATGGCAGGGGTCAAGCGTAAGGCCCGGCAATTCGGACTTGGAAAAGCGGAAGCCTAACTGAATATTTTTCCTGAATTTTATACTAATTGAACTTGAAAAAGAAATTTAATTTGATTTTTTAAATAAACGATTTCACCGATTTACACGCGTTTTCCCTTGACCAAATTTTGACCGTATCACCCTTTAGTGCCGCACGATGTCCGTTTTCGATACGGTCGGGTGCTGTTCTTTGAACGCGCACACTTCTGAATGGAGACTGATAGAGTTGTCAAATGTTGTCTGCTGACTCAAGGGTTACTATGATTGATTAACTTCAATTGTTTTTGATTAATTTTGTTTGTATTCTAATTCGGTATTTCTTAGAACTGTCTTCTTCTCCATTTTTTGGACGTACATCTTGTTAAATTTCGTACCCCAAAATAATAGCAGCAAAAAACAAATGATTCAACAAATCCGATTGTTTATTTCACAATAATGTGTTCTACTAGAGTAGAAACAGTTGATGAAAATGTTAATCCTGCTTTCTGTGAAATTCTCGAACTTTCTGTGTACTCCTGTCGTTAGGTTTCAAACGGTATCCTCGGATACGCCCGCCGTGACGATTCTACATCTTCTCATGAAATCATCAGTACCAATTGTTTTTTTCTTAGTTTTGACGAGTTTCCGCATAACTTGAGCCCAGTTCTTTTCTATTGGCAAAGTTCTGGACAGTTTTTTTGTGTATTGACTGATTTTGGCACGTATTTGACCTCTTTCGCATGGAGACAAGACACCAAATCAGGCCACAAATGGGCTGGAGAGTCGTGGCTAAAGATAAACGGTAGCAACCGCTATTGCCGACATTCTTTCTCGTGCACATCCTTATTGATAGTTCCGGTAGAGATGAAACTTTTAGATTTTCGACCACAACTACATATGACCTGCCAAAACATCGTCGTCCATTATGATACAAGAAAATGTTTGCAAAACATTGGTGTGAAGCTTCTTAGCATGACCTTTTGCAGTAGTATTTTGCTTTTCATCACGATGAGACACCTTTCCCAAGTAACAAATCAATTTTAAGGTACACTTGAAGAAGTTTTCAAGAATCATTTGATAAAAACACGCATAAAACTAGATATTCTACATAACATCGATAAAACAGCCATAAAACCCTCATAAGTTCGAAAAGGCCCATACTACAGGAGGTTCTCAAGACTATTTCCCAAGGTTTGCTTAAAACTTGATAGTTTTATCGGTACATACTTGTAATGACATTCAAGACATGCCTAAAACTATGATAAAAATACCGCAATTTACCAAAGAATAGTGTTCCCCAAACTTATTATTGATGGTTTTAACATTCGCATGATGCATTCCAAACCGCTTCGCCAATTTTCGCACAGTAATACCCATCTCACTTAGCCATGTGTCAGAACCTTAATTTTCACTTCCTTTTCAATACGCGACATTTTGAAAACGCAGAATTTGATCCGCACAAACAAGTAAACAAAAGAAAGCTGACAGTCAAACGCACAGCATGCAGTGTTCAGAACATAAAAAACCATCACAAATACTTGCGTACAACGCAAATGTATGTGGATAGCTTATATTCGATACACTCCTTATAATTCTCCTCTTTAAGAACACTTCCAGTCCGTCACAAATATGTTTCGAAGATTCCATTTTTCGATTCGTTCTGCTGAATGAGGACATTTATTGTTTATAGTCGAATGGAAGAAAAAAAATACCGATATACATATGACGTTTATTTTCCAAAGTGGATACGTATGTAAATTAATTGTAAAATTGACCAAAACTGCATGAGTTTTATGCCTGCAATTGATACATTTTTCATGATTTTTCTCATGAGCTATACGCTAAACATAATGTCGTAAGAAGTGCGCTGTATAGTGGATCACTGAGCGATCCCAGCGCATTACTTCCAACTTTAGATTTCAATAAAATAAAATAACATGAGGAAAATCGATTTTCGCAAAGATGTGGTACCAGTTTTTACATGCAGCGAGTATAAATATTGTGTAAGGAATTGAAATGCACGACTCGAGGGGCTTTAACATTAACATAACGATCCACTAGTTTTAATTTCTTCCACCTATGAGCGTCCATTGTGGCAGTTTGTTTATTTTTCACATAATGTTCTCTTATTTAAAATCAAAAGGTTCTAAGAGCGTTTAACGGCAGCCTTTCTAAGATGCATTCATCTTGAAGAAGAATGTCATAAAACTTTTTCAAAGCTTTCATCAGGTTTTATGAAAGTTGCGAAACGATGTCTCGAGAGGGGGATTACTTATAAGGTGGATTACACTTATAAATGATGTAGTTTTGTGGGGGTTTCTTCAAGTGTTCTTTAATCACTCTTAAGAACTGTTTATCAAAACCACTTTAACTTGGAAAATGTCCTGATAAAACCAAATAAACTCCATAATGCTTTGATAAAACTACCATAAAACATGAATAAAACCAATTTGAATTTGAATTGTTACTTGGGTTTTCACATTGTACGCCTTCAGTCCTTGCCTCTGCCTTGCTTTTTGTACGTATGATTTGGACTTTCCAACTCTGCGAACCACATATCGAACAGAAATATTGGGATTTTTCTCAATAATGGCTACCACCTTCTTGTCCACTTGTCGGGAGCTACTTTTTTATTTGTTCCACTTTCAAGATTGGAAGCTAGAATCAGCGCTGGTCAAATAATTTGCAAACACAAAACATTGTACTTGTCGGTAGTTTTAGGTTCTTAGCAAGGTCGTCGAAAAATTCGAATTTTTCTGCCGTTTGTACAAAATGCGTTTGTACAGACTTTAGAATTGCGCAACATTTGCCTTTTTCACCTTTTGTAATTTCGAATTTATTTTCACATGTTTTTAGACAATAATTCAGACTTCGCAGGTTACTCAACTAATCGCTGCGTTTCCCTATGACACCAGGTCATTTGAATATCCCTAGTTTTGCATAATCTGCAATTGCTGGACTCGTTCAGTTGTGTAATGAACCATTTTTGAAATCAGATGATAAATTATGTGTGAATACCGTTTGGTATAAACTCACGAAATTTTTAGCAATTGACTAAGTGCAATAGAAGCAAATAATAATAAGTTCAAATAATCTCAAGAGTTTAACAAAACCACCAGTAAAACTACAAGAATTGAATTCAACTCGTGAAAGACAATTACTGCTTCTGAATAGTGCGAATTCTTATAAAACTTGACAAAACAAGCAAAAGTCAACGATGGTGACTTATTCACTCGCAGAATTCTTCCAGCTTCATAACCTTTCGATTCTGTAGAACTACTCTCCCAACTGGCTTTCAATGGCTAAAATAAAAAGACCTCCACTGAGGTGGAAACCTGATATACAATACTGTACTGCACAGCAATGTAGTTGCTGCATAAGAAAACAACTCGACTTGCTACATTGTAAAAGAAAGTATCCTTTCTATGAGTTCGACGAAAGCGCCGCGCTTCAAGTTACATAACAATTGTATTATAGAAAAAAAAATCTTTTCTCACAACGTAGTTGCTACAAGCTCACCTTTTCCTCTTGAGTGCTAGTTGTGAAGAATCAAGCTAGAATTGGCGCCATACAGAAAAATCGTGTCAAGTCAAAGTGAATAGAATCTCCTCCCAGTAGAGTTCCATTATTTTTGTATAGGCTAGGCAGGTAGGTAGCTAGTTGCATACGCAAACGAAAGGAAAAAAATGAAAAGTTTCTACTCATCGAACAAGTGGTTCATTGTAAATGTGTGAAAAGAAATTTCCATTGTTCAGCTGTGCCTCACAGAAAATTTATGTAACGCCTTACAGCAGCTTATGACAAAGTTTCTCAACGGTCGTAAAAATCAATCATACTTGGATGCTACTTAGTAGCAACATAAAAAAATTATGTGGCAATCACGGCGTGAATAATTAACAATGTATGTAAAACAAGTTTTAACGACTATCATTTTACGGAGGATTGGAATACTTGAACTCAGTAACAAATTTCAGTATTCGAATGACATTGCTCTCGTATTAAATTTATTTTAGCACCGCCTAAGAGAGTTTTTTCTATACAGCATCTTTTCTAGGCGCTAAAAACTATAATCGTTCATGACTCACTCTGGTTTGGATGAAATTTCGCACATTTTTTGTGCAAAATGCTTATGATGCTTGTAGAGTAAATTCAATTTTTCCAATGCTTAGAAATATTGTGGTATAACCCAGATTTGATTTAGTGCAAATTAAATATCCAACCACAACGAGGATGTGGTAGACCTTGGAAGAACCTTAAGCACAGAATCTCAAGCTCGACTCGTGTTATAAAGCCTAGTACCCTACTGAGGTTGATTTGTTAAACTTTGATAGGCTCTAGCAACCCGTATCCAAATACTGATCTCCTCTGATTGAATAGTGCTTCACAGCTGTAAAGTATGTTTTCAGCTGTTCATTTTCAAATTAACAAACAAGACACTTGGATGATTTGATTTTCCCAATTTTGTTTAAGTACAGGGTGCGGCAGAAAATAATGCGAAAATTGGTTCTATATCTTTCAAATCCCACTTTCAACTAATTCAAGCAATAATATCAACATTTTCGAGTGCAGTTATCTTTATAAAGTCCTTTTAAACAAATTTATTCAATGTGTCCTTCATTTTTATTAATAACATCCTCGATCCGACGCCGGAAGCCAGAGCATGCCTTTCGGACGTAGTCCTCCGACATTGACTGCCTTGTGCGTGTTATGGTTGACTTCAGGGTTTTCACACTAGGGTGTGATGTTTTGCAGACTCGTGCTTCAACATATGCTCCGATCGAATAATCCAACGAATTAAGATCTGGACTGCTATTGGGCCACAAATTCTTCGGCCAAAACTTCATGTTATCGTTCAACCATTGTTGGGTTCGATTGGACGTGTGATACGGCGCTCCATCCTGCTGTAGGACAACGTTTTGATCCTCGGAGAAGTTGGCCTTCACCCAGGGAAGCCCTTGGTCCTTTAAAATTCGGTGTTTATTTTAACTCCAGCATCAATGAATACAGGCGGCATTTTCAAACCATTGGACGCCACCAAGCCAAACATCATGACACCAGACGGATGTTCGGTTTGAAAAATTCTGGAACGTTCTCCATTTTCTGCGGTGAAATGAACCGGTCCGTGCGGCTGTTGGCCACAGCATCGATGCTGAAAAGCTTTTCGTCGGAGAACAGCATTATCTTTTTTCCTTCTTCAACAACGAAAGCAATCTCTCGGACCGAGTCACTCGTAGTTCCTTGACCCGGTCTATAATCAAGTGGCGTTTTACTCTGGCTCTGGAAGATCTTCTTTGTTAATTCTCCGCATGGATTTCTCCGAAATATTGGCTTCCTTTGCAAGTTTTCTTATGGCAGGGATTTTTTATGCGGTAAACTGTTGCCAAATGGCACCCTGCCACCTTGGCAATCTCTTTCAGCTTCTTCTGGGCGAGCAACAAACTGGTAATCACTTCTTTCGCGAACATTTTGACGAATTTGCAATAAAACAAATAGAATGTTCGGATGCAGCATTTAAAAGTGAACATAAACAAATACACTTTCGACAGAAATTAGTCAATATCTACACGAATTAACCCAATACTCAAGTTTGAACATTTTCGCATTATTTTATGCCGCACTCAGTAATACCAACAATCAATATGCAACTTGCGATTTGAAATTGGATCACTGTTGCAGAACCCCTTGGTCCGAAGTATACCTTGAAGCCAGAATCTTGCTATACATATTTGCGCCCTTGTTTTGATTTGCTGTGTTATTTTGTTACGAGGCAGTCCCATGCTCCCTATCCAAATCGTTTCTTTTGGGTGCCCTGATGGTCCCTCCCTTTCCCTTAATATATTAGGTCGTGGATATTTAATATATATTGTAGTGATCATTTGATTGCTTACCTTGTGTTAGAAAATTTGGCTGAAAGTAAAATTAGTTAGGGTTAATACCGTGCTTTACTGTGTTGTCTCAATGTTTCTGTGGGTCCGTGCT
The DNA here is from genome assembly GCA_034211315.2 of Aedes japonicus. Classification (NCBI taxonomy): domain Eukaryota; kingdom Metazoa; phylum Arthropoda; class Insecta; order Diptera; family Culicidae; genus Aedes; species Aedes japonicus. The sequence continues at coordinate 226,410 of JASCZW010001369.1, read as the reverse complement.
ACCGTGGGTCTATCCTTACCTTTTGAAGAGTTGACTTCAGGATGTTTGGTATAGCTCGCGGTCATAAGATAGGGAAGAGAACAGAAAAAAAAAGCATTAGTGATTGGTAACGCACTATGCGCATGGGAGATTGAGATTTTCTTGGTGATATTCTCCCAACGGCCGTTCAGAATGGTTCGACGGATGCATATGAGAGATAATTCCTGATGAGTACTCGTTCAATCAATTCCATCTTGTTTGGTTATATAAGACAAAAAACATTTTACAACGTGCAACACTTCAAAATATCGGGGCAATGATTCCCGAGTATGATGAGCTCAAACGTTTCAGGGAGCGAAAGAGCGTGGATCGAGTGCCTCAAGGTAAGCGTCGTGATGGAACATTTTAACGCAAGCTGAACCAGAAGGTGTTGAAAACCGTCAGAGCAAACTCTGCATTATCAGATAATGAATTCACATAAAAATACGCTGCTGCTCGCAGTAGTGTTCGAAGAATTCGTTTGCGAACAGGACATCGTTCTTATCGAGCCAGCAAGCAACCAAACAGAACGTTGAAGCAAAGTTTCGTCACCAAAACTCGAGCGCGGAAATTGTACCAGCAGGTTTTGACGAAGTACCAAGGATGCCTTCTCATCGACGATGAAACCTGCGTCAAAATGGATCTCGGACCTGCAAAATTTAAGTTTGCTTTTGTAGACAAATTTGCCAAAAAACTGATGATTTGTCAAGAGATATGCAGCTGCGGAGCAGAGACCAAAGTGTTTGTGACGAATAAGCCAATAGACTCGAAGCTGTACAAGAAAGAATGCCTGGTGAGTTGACACTACAGCCGGGAAGCCATCCAGTGGTACCGCGATAATAACGTAGATTTCATCGATAAAAACATAAATCCACCCAACTGCCCGCAGCTCCGGCCCATCGAGAGATTTTGGGCAATAATGAAGCGAAAGCTTAAGAAAAGTGGAAAAACCGGTTCGGGACGCGACTCAGATGACCAAAGTGTGGAACAAATGTGCCAAGGAAGTTGACTCCGGAGGTGTGCAGCGTTTGATGGAAGGAATAAAGAAGAAAGTCCGAATTTTTAATAGAAACAAAGAGAAATGATTTGTATTGATGTTTTTTTTTCCTGAAAGAACAGTAAACTACCTTTGTTTTGATGTATTAAACTTATTTGTACGTCAATCCGTTATCGAGATACAGATGATTTTTTTATTCCGGATTCTAAATGGACATAGCTTTAATAGGTCATCTATTCTGACCGCATTTCTCCTTCCGTTCGATGCTCAGAGTTTCGTTCTAACATTTAATCATACGACTCACCGTTGACTGCATGATTCCTATTTGTTTCCCGATGTCCCGATGAGAGAGTTGAGGATTTTCCAAGTGCTTGCGCAAAATCAATTCGCAACGGGCTTTTCGGGTAACGAATTTTCTTCCAATTTTCGAAAAACTGACAGCGGTAAATTACAAAATAAAAACACTCTAAACTGCTTCTATCCAAATTTTCCAGAGAAAATACTCAATGGGTTATTTTCTACAGCGTTTATTCCGTGATGCGGACACCATCTATATGTTTTTCACTCCACTACTTTTTGAAATTGAATTTGTAGACGTACAGTTTGATCCAACTTTGAAACTGGGTAATCTATGTTTGAAGTAATATTTTAACGTAACAAAAAGCTTCGGTCTGAATCAAATCGACATTTGATATTTTTCAACTCGTCTTCAGCTTTACCAACCTTACCATATTTTTGTATGATTTTGATGGATCTCATCAGTTATGGACAGGCTTGGTTTGCTCCTCCGTTTGAGCGAAGAGTAAAGTGTATCGACCACGCGCACGGCATAAGTTACTTGGTGCACCGTGCGTGTTTGGCATCTGCTTTACACCGACAAATAGATCGAGCGAAATGACAAAAGAGAAATTTCGAAGGTTTGCACTTGACTGCTCTTATGATTTGTAAGAGCGCGCTCGGCGAGCAAACGAGTGTGTTGCTCTACGTGCCTTACAACAGCCTTTCTATTGGCATAGTGGAGTAAAAGCTCCACTCTGCTGTTACCTTCGCATAAGGATGTTTGGATGAATGGAAAAAGGGTTTACTCCTCGCAAATCTGCAAAACGTTTTTTGCTTAGACTCAAGCGCATAATTAGGTTCACTGGATGATTTTTCATAAGAAATTATCATTCACAGAAAAAAATCTTTTAGTAAAAACCAATGCCTGTGTTCATAACTACAATGAAATTTCAGTCAAATTTACTATGTTTATGGTACAACCTACAATGTTAATTGAGGCATGGTAAAATCAAACACTTTTAAAGTCAGGAGAAAATTGTTGGTGTTTGCTTAATTTAATCCTCGAAATGGTAGTTTCTACTGCGTCCATGCTGCATCACATACAAGATGTGAATAAAAGTTATTTTTTGAATAAATAAGATCCGAGATGGTTAACTACCAATGTTTTATTGTGAAAATCGTCTAGAAGCACGACTGTAAAGGGTGTCCACGATGAAATTGCCACACTATGAAATTGCTCTAACTTTTTAACCGTTGGGTAGAATTTAATGAAAATATGGGTGGATTTAGTTCATAGTGTATTATTTACACCCTGCAAGTTTTAAAGTCCTGTGATCAAAACTCGCGGAAATGGAGTCGAAAGAACAGCTCGTGCGTGATAAAATCTTGCGCATTCATCACGAGTACAAGGATCTCTCGCATCGTTCCATCGCTAAAACGTTGGGAATCGCGAATTCCACGGTGTCGCGAGTGATTAGGCGGTTTGAGAAACGGTTGACCACCGATCGGAAGCCCAGAAGTGAAGAAAAAAGTATTCCGTACAACACCAAAAATCACAACCGCGTTGTTGGGGCCTTCAACCGAAATCCGAACGCCTCCGTTCGGGATGTGGCTAAGAAGCTGCACCTAAGCCGAAGTTTTGTCCAGAAGGCCAAAACTAAGGCTGGGCTTCGAAAGTTCAAGGTACAAAAGGCCCCTAATCGTGACGAGAAGCAGAACAAGTCCGCCAAAACCCGTGCCAGGAAGTTGTACCTCAACATGCTGACGAAAGTTGAATGCTGCATCATGGACGACGAAACATATGTGAAGGCCGACTTCAAACAAATCCCCGGCAACCTGTTTTTCACGGCCAAGGATAAGTTCAGCGTTCCGGAGCATGTCCGCACTCAGAAGATGTCCAAATTTGCGAAGAAATTCCTGGTTTGGCAAGCCATCTGCACGTGCGGGAAGCGGAGTGCACCTTTCATGACCCAGGACACGATGAACGGACAGGTGTACATAAAAGAGTGCCTCCAGAAGCGGCTGCTTCCTCTCCTGAAGGCCCACAACGTCCCAACAATCTTCTGGCCGGATTTGGCCTCATGCCACTACTCCAAGGACGTTATGAAGTGGTATGCAGACAATAAGGTCAATTTCGTGCCGAAAATGTTCAACCCTCCCAACACTCCGGAGCTCCACCCCATCGAGAAGTACTGGGCGATTATGAAGCAGCACCTTCTTAAACGACCTAAGGTAGTGAAGACAGTCGAGGAGCTGAAGAAAGTATGGGTTTACATGCAAAAAACGGTTGATTCACAGGTTGTGCAGAATCTTATGGCCGGGGTTAAGGCCAAGGTGCGAGCATTTGCGTATGGACTGTAAATAAAATACGAGGTAAAAATGGTAAAATGAAGTTTAACAGTTATTTGTCAATCCCTGAAAATTTGATGGCAATCGGATGAAAACTCGAATTTTGCGAATCAATTTTGTGTGTGGCAATTTCATCGTGGACACCCTTTATCGAATTCCTGTTGGTTGAAAGAAGTTTGGATGTATTTTTCTCAGATATTGGTTAGTAAACAAATGTTTGCTTGTTAATGTAATTTTGAACAAAAATTCAAGAATATTGTCATAGAAAGCCTTTTCTCTACTGTCCCCTGCACAACATAAGCTTCACATACAAAATTCAGTCATTTTACGCAGTCATCGAACTAGAAATCACAAATTTTCGTCATTTTCCAATAAACGATGTTTCGCATTAGGTAACCGTAAGTGTTAACATAAAATGAATAATTTACCATGAACACATCAAAGAAACGCATAGGAACACTAATAATTTGTAGCTGAAAACAGTTTTCAACACGAATCGCGCAACTATTTTCATAGGAAAACATTATATTTTCTTCACGGAGCGATTTTATCAAAACAAAAAATTGTTAGGTTCCCAGGGAGAATTTATAGAATATTTCAACGATCATCCACTTAACAGCTATAACTTCAAAATTAGGAGTGTATTGAAAATAAGCTATCCACAAACTTTCTTTCAAATTATGTTGTAAACCAATATTTTATTCATACAAAAAATTGATCCTTTATTGTGGGCTTCAAATGGTGAGTTGACAACTTGGCAGGAGGGTGCGACCGACCTCTGGTCCTCACAAGTTCCTACCTCACGCCTCCACGAGTCATATGATCACAAAAGACTGCCAGCTGAAACATGGAGACGCTGGTTGGCGTAGCCTGGGCAATGTTGTCAATCCGACAATAGCGAAGTGAGGGGGTGCGACCGGTACATCATATCATAATTTTCCATTCTCATATCTTTCAGGTCTTCCAGGTCGTCAGGTATTACAAAATAATTTAAAATTTAAAATTCTTTTTTTTTTTCATGGCGGTCATACATTGCCTAAATTTTCTGGTTCATAATGGATGCGCAAGTTTGTCTACAATTGCAACAAAACAGCAGTCGGCACACATGTAATTTTCAATTCATATTACAATATACCCTCACTATATATTTTATCTTATAGGACATTGTTTATTCATAGCCTAATTCTGTATATTTCATTACATGTTTTACGCCAGAAAGGTAAATTTCTCTCAGGTATTATACAGTTTGGGAGAGGAGGTCTTGCGGTTATAGGATGATCATCTTCTGGTAGAAGCAGCAGTAAGAATGGGGATCAATTTTCAGCTGTATCTAGCACCGTCGGAGTGGCCTTCTCGAAAGTAGCAATGGATGTATATATAGATGTGTAGATACTAGTATGTGTTATTATATGATGCATGTTTTTTACAAGCTCTTGCATATTTTCATTAATAGAAATGTTGACGACTCTCTCGACCACTCAACTTTAATTCCTTCATTATATTTTCCATTAAATGGCGTAATATGACCTTAACATTTCAGTACACGATCATCAACTACTATTTGAGCGGTTCAGAGGAACACAGCTGTTCATCATTATTAATTGCATATCATAAATATAATATTATGGAAGAAGTAATAAAATAATTAATAAAATTTTAATTGCTTCAGTTTGGTGATCCGGCCGGTATAATTATTTTATTACATTATATCAAATAATAATCAAAATTAATAAATGCTCTTCATTCCAGAAGGTTATATATCTATATGTCATGATTAAATACGTAATAATATAATATTATGGTTTTATATACAATTGAATGCTTTATTGATATTTATACCTCAATGAATAACAAGATGACCTTCACATTCCAGAGATACAGTCACCCATCAGTGATACAAAGTGGTACGAAGCTGCATATTATTATTACTGCCTTAATATTATTATTTCAGCAGGTTAATTAATTTAGTTTAACATGGTTATCATAGGCTCGTGAACTCCAACTATTACATAATTTAACTTAATATCCTTATATAATTTTTGCTCTACTATATAATCATATATAACATATTATTATTACATTACATCTATATTTATATAAATATAATAAATACTGGGTTGGGAGGGAGCACCAGGGTATCATTCAAGCTGAAACTGGACGATGGTTTGATTGACTGCCTGAGTCTAGGAGGGAACAAACAGTATCATTTTTTATCCTACCGATTCGAGTGTGGTGCTGCGAGTTCTACTCCAACAGTTTCAGGGAGAGTGACGCGCCCTTCTTAACAAGCCATCCTGTAGAAAGCTTAATGAGTATTGCGAATTGTGTTATTCGATTTGTTGGATCATATCGTTGGAAGGAGATTCTTAATTTCCTGTGGATTTCGTGTAAGTGTCTCTGCTTACGGGTCCACCCCTCCGTTTTTGGCCCTTCATACAGCGATAGTGCGAATTCAGATCGGTGGCCCAATTTGATCTTGCTGTTAAGTGGAGCTGCATCCAAGCCAAGGGCTAGAGGGGATGGTGGCTACCATACATACATACATACATACATACAAAAAATTGATCCTTTATTGTACGAGGTTAAACTTCAACATAATGAAGACCGGATGAAATTTAAGTTATTCCTTCACGAATTTTCGAACTTTGGATCGAATGCTCTTGATCAAGTTCCGGACAAGTGTTGCATTTTTTGGACGGTTGAGCCCAATTTTTTTTGAACTCCTGCATGTTCTCAGCTGCCTTAGCAGTCTTCTTGAAGACCCTCTTCACGATTGCCCAGTAACGTTCGATGGGTCGAAGCTGAGGATAATTTGGTGGATTGATATTTTTCTCAACGAAATCTATACCCTTTTCCGCAAGCCAATTGAGAGTGGTTTTGGAATAGTGAGCCGACGCTTAATCCAGCCAAAACAGTGGAGGTGTACTATGCTTCTTACATAAAGGCAACAATCTCTTCTGGAGACACTCAGATCGATAGATTTCCGCATTTATAGTTCCGGTGGTGTAAAAAATGGTTGACTTCAAACCACAGGAACATTTTGCTTGCCATACCAGTACCATTCGACCGAATTTCTCCACTTGAATCGATCTGTTCGCATCGCTCACATCCTCCCCAACGACGGCAGTAATGTATTGTGGACCTGGAAGGGTTTTTGAGTCCTCCTTTACATAGGTCTCATCGTCCATCAAAACGCATGCATCCGGACGCTGCAAATGACGCGAATACAATTTCCAGGCCCTTGTTGCTGCTCGCTTATTCTGTTCTGCACTTTGTTTCGAGATTTTCTGCTTCTTGTTGGTCTTCAGGTGGTTTCGCCTCTTGATAACTACACTGGATCATTTCGACACTCGTTCCTGCTTTTTTGGCCAAATCACGTTTTGACATTGATTTGTTCTTCATGATTGAGACACCACTTTCTGCTCCAGTTTCGGGTTGGAAGAACCGGGTTTTCTGCCTCTTCCTGGTAGCTCATCCAAAGAATAGTGTTCGCCAAACTTATTAATGATAGTTTTAACACTCGCATGATGAATTCCAAACCGCTTCGCCAATTTTCGCATAGTAATACCCTTTAAACTTAGCCATGTGCCAAAACCTTAATTTTCACTTCCTTTCCAATATGCGACATTTTGAAAACACAAAATTTGAACCGCACAAACAAGTAAACAAAAGAAAGCTGACAGTCAAACGCAAACCATGCAGTGTTCAGAGCATAAAAAACCATCACAAATACAAGCGTACAACGCAAATGTATGTGGATAGCTTCTATTCGATACACTCCTTATTGGCAGCGAAAGCTCTACAAGGTGCCAAATCCATGTTTCTGTTTTAGATCTTTGATGAATAATTCGATTCCCCACCTTGTTTCGCCATCGAAGAATGGTAGTTTTCAAGACTTATCTAGACGGAACGATTTGACATATAGCTTTTCTTAAGTTAATTGTGGAGAGCCAACTGCTCGTCATGAGTCGCACATCTTACTCCTATTATGTGAAAATTTATTTATCATCTGTCAGCAATAAGTCTTCCAGAATATCTTTTATCTGACACTTTGTAACTTTGATATATATTCGAAAAAATGTTCCGTCGCATTAACTGGGATTCCAAAAAGCTCGCGTATTTTTGGTGGAACAAAAAAAGATATACACGGTGTTCAATAAGTTCGAATACAAGTTTTCATCATTGCGTAGGTATGCGCCATGTACATTTTCTGCATTGGTATTGGTGTCAGCTTTAGCTTCATTCATACGCTACCAAATGTGCGCGGTGTTGACATTCTGTTAGTTGTTGTTCGTTTGTTACGCGCGATGAAAGAGTATCGGGACTTCGTAATTAAGCGTTTTTTGAACGGTGAGCGACCCGGCGATATATTCCGGCTGCTGAAATCGCATGGGGTCAAGCGGAACTTTGTCTACACGACCATCAGGCGATACCGGGAGACGTCCTCGACCAATGACCGTGCGAGATCCGGTCGGCCGCGTTCAGCGAGGACGCCACGGGTCATCAAGATCGTGAGGGAGCGAATTCGGCGCAAAAAGAACCGCTCAATCCGGAAAACGGCTGCAGATCTCAACGTTTCCATTGGAACCGCTCACACCATACTCACCAAGGACCTTGGTTTCAGGCCTTACAAAAAACGTAAGGTCCATGGCGTTTCGGATGCTACCAGCAAAAAGCGGTTGGATCGAGCTAAGAGGATCCTCTCTCGGCACGCTGGTCAGGAGTTTGTTTTTTCGGACGAGAAACTGTTCGTGCTGCAGCAGCCGCACAATGTGCAAAATGACCGGGTGTGGGCGCCATCGAGGGACAGCATTCCTGAATCCAATATAAACATCCCTCAGTTCCAAAGTGCCGCGTCGGTGATGGTTTGGGGGGCAGTATGCAAACGTGGTAAGCTACCCTTGGTGTTTATTGAAAAAAACGTCAAAATCAACGCGGCGTACTACAAAACTGAGGTTTTGGAAAAGGTTGTTGCCCCCAGTCTCCGAAGCCTCTACGGCGATGAGCACTACGTGTTCCAGCAGGACGGTGCACCAGCCCATACGGCAAATGTGGTTCAAGCCTGGTGTCGGGACAATTTAACCGACTTTCTGGACAAAACTTTGTGGCCTCCCAGCTCCCCGGACTTGAATCCTCTCGACTTTTTTGTTTGGTCCTATATGATGGCGAAGCTGAACGAATACAAGGTCAGCACTTTGGATCATTTCAAGACGGTAATTCTCAAAATCCGGGACGAAATGCCCATGCAGTCCGTGCGTGCCGCCTGCGACGCGTTCGAGAAACGTTTGAAGCTCGTTAAGGAGTACAAAGGGGGGGTCATTCCAAGAGAAATGTTGTAAACGTTCCTTGTAAACATAGCTTTCAATAACATAAATCCAAAAAATAAAAAAACATGTTTTCATTTTTTTAACAAATTTTGAAAGTGTATCCGAACTTATTGAACACCGTGTATAACAACGATGGCTTTTTGTTATTTTTTTTTTCCAAAAGGTATCAAAATGAATTGAGACTTAAATGACAATTATTTCCGTTTTGCCAAATGAAACACATATTTAGAATCATTTTTCAAAAACATGGCTATCAGACTTACCAAATTGCAATGCAGCTCTCTAAATTATCTTCGTCGTTCTCGCTGTCTGAATCTTTGAAAGTATTTTCGCCATTTGAAGCTTGTACGTCTTCACGCTCAGTCAAATGAAAAGTCTGAGCATCTTTCATTAAATTGGTTCCACGGGGGGTGACCCCGGCGTATTGGTTAACATCCATACCTCTCACGCCTTAGTCACGAGTTCGAATCTCACTCTCGGAGAAGTTACGAAAATGCCTAAAAGTGGCGTTTGACTGACTACAACGGGAGATGAACCAGCCCGAGGCTGAAAGTCTCGATAATCAAGACAAAAAAAAATTGGTTCCTTTTATTAAATTAGAACTGACAAATTAGTAGTGACAGAGTAAACTTGACCCAGATCAATGTTAAAGTTATTCATGACCTTAAGAATTACGTCACGAATAACTTCCAACGTACTGAGACCAAATTTTTCCAACATTTCAAGGGTGTGAGTGTAAAGCACGCCCTTTTCCAAAATTTGAACTACAATCCCAAGCACCGATCTTCCCCTACGCTATGCTAGGTCCGCCTTTATTCAAACTATGCGACCCGCGAATACTGGTGATATACACATTACGGTACATCGATTTACTTTTGAAAGTTTCTTCCAATCATCTCCCGCGGAAATGGTTTCCTTGTTCGACGTTAGACGTCCGGACTCCACTTCCTTTTCCTTATGAACGGAAGTAACATGCCGAGTGCCGGTTTTTTTTCGAAACCATTGTCACAATTTTTTTTCCTTCCTGAGAAAAAACTCGACACATCCCCACTTAGCTTCCTTTTCTCAGCCATCATTGAAAAACGATGCATTACTCAACAAAAACATCTACACTCCATGAGATACGACCGCATACTAACGCTGACGAAATTCCGAAATCCAAGAGCATGGAGCATCATTGTTTTGCTCCGTGTTTCTCTTCTGCATGACACACGCTCCCGCTAGGCAATGCTCTTGCTCCGTTTTCAAATTCTCGTGCACGACGTGCAACCGATGATCACACGCAGGGATACCAATGTTCCAGTTTAAACTGGATTCTTCCAGTTTTTTACGGGATCCAGTCAAAAAGTTAAAACTTCAAATCATCCAGTTTTTCTAACTTTTGTCCAGTTTTTCCAGTTTTTTTTATACAACCCTGAGATTCCTTAGAATTCCGAAAACTTAGAAATATCGACTTTGATTATATTAAGCTTGAAAACGATGCCACACTGCTTTGTGAAAGAGGTTTGAACATTGAAAAGATTTGATAATTCATTTGTATTTCCGAATCTACGAAATTTGATACCAAAATGATTAATTCTTCCTTATTCATCTGCGATGGTGGAAAGAGTTTCTTCCGTTTACAATATAAACAAAACTAAAGTTCGAAACAGATTGAGTTAAAACACGATCAAGGAAATTTTGGCAACCAACAATTTTGTTACTTTTAATCAGGAAAAAAACAGGAAAAATTAAAATAAATCAACACATAAAAGCCAAGTAGAACTATTAAATGTACGAGCCGGTTAAAAGAGAAACCAAATATCAATGAATATTTGTTATTGTCATATGGGTTCAGCTATATCTGTTAGGTATCAATATTGACCAGATGAACAAATAAATATATATTGTTTGTATTTTTAAGTTTTAGTTTTGGTTTTAGTTTTTCTTTCTAACACATATATTATAAATTCTGACCTTGAAAAAAACACTAAGAATGCCTTAAACAGTTTTTTAAATATGTTGAAAACAAATTACTTCAAATATTATTATTTTTTAAGCTTGGAAAACATTGTGCCAATTATTTTCAGTCACAAAAATGGCAATTGGTTGAATGGGGTACCTGTTCAATACTACAGAAGATTCAGTGAACGCAACGTCTCAAGGTCAAGTATTTACAAAATTAAATATCCTTCGTGGTTCCTCGCATAGTTAAAAACCATCCATGGAAACTCCCCATATCATTAGTTACCATTTCCCATATAGTTGTGACAATAACTAGTTGATAACTATATGTTTACCCAGTTTTAACGATATGTCAGTATGTCAGATGGTAAAAGGCCAAATAACATTATGATAAAGGGCCGGTTACATTCGGTTTATTGTTGTTCTGTTTTATGTAAAAATGTTAGTATATAATCCAGAACTTAAGGAGTTTTACCATGTCAATATGGCACAAAGTAATCATATGTGATAGTGTAAAGATTTTTTTTGTTCAAACCACTGCAGAGCAATTTCATATATTGTAATAATATATCTTACATACAACATATAGATTGGAATATGCAGCAAATGGTTTTTCATTATGCAGTATTTTTAGATTTGTTCAGGATCCAGTTTTTTCCAGTTTTTTCCAGTTTTTTTGTTTTTATTCTTCCAGTTTATTTAAAAAATATATTGTTTTCTGCTCCGCGTGTGGTTTAAAATGTTCACATGCTAGCGACACGTGCGAAGAGAAGCCAAGCCTGGTTATGGAGATATTTGAATAACGTATAACACATAAATTTTAAAGGTTTCCTGCATAAATGTGAAAACAATTGAAATATTGCTCAACATATCTTACACAAATTCGGATGTCCCAGTCTTCCAATAACTTTAACTAAGATCATAAAACTGTAGAGTAATTTAATTACATTTTGCAAATCCCGCATGTCGTTGCTAGTCTCAGTTGCCTTTAGGGAACGCACGTAAGCTCCTTTCATGCTCAGGTGTTTGAAATGTCACTGGTAGTAGCAGGAAAATTAATTTCACTAGAAGCTGTCCCGGATAAAAATATTTCTGTTGGTATATTTGGTTGGTAAGAGTTAGCAGGCACTTATTTTAGAGAATACAATTGCTTCAAAATTCTGATTAAATAATGAATTTTAAAATCACATTATTGATGGTATTGATTATCTGATATTAAGGTTGTTTGGTACGTTAAGCTTCGTTTTGGATAGTTCTAGAACATATCTCTGATAGTATTTTCAAATATTCTAGCGGTCACGTCATACATATCCATATTAAAATTGAATATGTAACTTTCTAATCGGGTGCCACTCTCCTATCTACATAGAAAACTTCTTGGTACAACTGCTGTAGCACGAAATTTTCAAATGAGCGTTTTAGCGCTGCTGTTGGAACTGGTATTAGAATACGTTGCCGTTATGTTAGTCACAGCTGCGTTCTCACCAAGGCACTATGGTCCGAATGGACAAATTTCACGACAAAAATCGATAACTCGAAAACCATTAACTTTAGACAGATGGTGCCTTCCGGAGATTTGATTTTGAAAATGAGATCTATCTTTTGGTTTAGGTTGTGACTAGGGTGGTCCTTTTATGTTCATAATAAAAATTTCAACTTTTTATTCTTATGGTTTAGATAATTTTTTGGTTCAACAGAATTGTAGATATTTTAATTTAATGAAACTTTTGTGAAGAAATTTTAATTCTATCTCATCTACGTATCATTTTATAACAGTTTTTCTATTTTTCCTTAGGGTGGGACTTGAAAAAACAGTTTTTTTGCTGTAACCTTTTTATTTCAATTTGAATTTGAAAACTCTGCATAGATGACTTTTAGGATATAAAATGACGCACATTTTGAAGATACAAGATAGTTGCTAATTATTGTATTAGAAAAGTTGTAGAGGTTGAAGTATAAAAAAATATACGTTTTTGCAAGATATCTTATTCCTTTATTTGCAAATATTTGCAAACACATAGTACGTAAACTGAAATTACAAACTTCCATCTACAAGATCTATGCAAAATTGTTTGTCCCCTTTTGTCCCCTTTAGGGAAAAAAATCATTTTAAATTTGGTAGTTTTGCATTTTTTCTGCATAATTTTCGATCAGTAGTACAAAAAATTATCACCAAAGACCGTAACAACTCGAGTTTTTTTTATGAAAATGTTTATATTTTTATATTAATCCATCTCCGTTAATTTATTAACATTCATATCACAGACAAACAAACAAAACACATCGAACAATTTTCACTACAAATCATGGTCACTAACACACCTGCGCCATCTGTTAAGGACACTGTGATGGATGACTAAGCTGAACAGATGGCAGTAGTGTGTTAACGTCAACCGAAAATCGGCTATACGTACTACCTGTGGTGATATTACCAACTAAGAAACATTTGAATTGACCGTTTAATGAGTAATCGATAAAGAAACTGCAAATGTTATGTATGTTTGTCTGTGTTAACATATTTTAATATTCGTTTGACGTTAACACACTACTGCCATCTGTTCAGCTTTATCATCCATCACAATGTGCTCAACAGATGGCGCAGGTGTGTTAGTAACCATGAGTTGTAGTGAAAAATGTTCGATGTGTTTTGTCTGTTTGTCTGTGATATGAATGTTGATAAATTAAAGGAGATGGATTAATATAAAAATATAAACATTTTCATAAAAAAAACTCGAGTTGTTACGGTCTTTGGTGATAATTTTTTGTACTACTGATCGAAAATTATGCAGAAAAAATGCAAAACTACCAAATTTAAAATGATTTTTTTCCCTAAAGGGGACAAAAGGGGACAAACAATTTTGCATAGATCTTGTAGATGGAAGTTTGTAATTTCAATTCACGTACTATGTGTTTGCAAATATTTGCAAATAAAGGAATAAGATATCTTGCAAAAACGTATATTATTTTACACTTCAACCTCTACAACTTTTCTAATACAATAATTAGCAACTATCTTGTAGCTTCAAAATGTGCGTCATTTTATACCCTAAAAGTCATCTATGCAGAGTTTTCAAATTCGAATTGAAATAAAAAGGTTACAGCAAAAAAACTGTTTTTTCAAGTCCCACCCTAAGGAAAGATAGAAAAACTGTTATAAAATGATACGTAGATGAGATAGAATTAAAATTTCTTCACCAAAGTTTCATTAAATTAAAATATCTACAATTCTGTTGAAGCAAAAAATCCTCTAAACCATAAGAATAAAAAGTTGAAATTTTTATTATGAACATAAAAGGACCATCCTAGTCACAACCTAAACCAAAAGATAGATCATATTTTCAAAATCAAATGTCCGGAAGACACCATCTGTCTAAAGTTAATGGTTTTCGAGTTATCGATTTTTGTCGTGAAATTTGTCCATTCGGACCATAGTGCAAGGGTGTCATGCTTCATAGTATCAGCTAAATCTTTCCACCCATATTAAAACGAGAAGAATATCTTTCTTACGCACGTTGCATGAAAACTAAATTAATAAAAGCATAAAATTGATGATGCTTCGAAAGGTTCTGTTTTTTGTATGTTTAACCTTTGCAGGAGTTTTCCAAAACCGAAAGCCATGTACTGTTCAAAAACAAAAATATATAGCAACATAAAGTCGAAAGTCTCTTCATCATTCCGAAATGGATTGGCAGACTGTTTTTTTTTTTGTTCATCCTTTTCCTGACCATCAGCACTCACAAACGAGGACAACCAACGGCCGGAAATGGGAAAAGTTTCAATCTTCTTTCATCTCCGCTTGCCCATTCTGGCACTGTTTCTGGAAAAAAATACCTATCCCTGTAATCTACCTCACATACAGTTTAATTGATTGTAATGGGAAGTTCTGGTATACCAGTCATGCTGCTAAAGTGTCTGTGATTCAAAGAACCATCTTCACAGGATGAGCAAAAAACTATTTCTAATGGTGACAACCAAGGGGGGAGTGAATGGATGGGATTCCATTAGGCGTGACAAATTCGATCGTTTGTAGTCGTAATATGGCTCGACAGTTATCCGCAATGTTTCTCGGAGATGGTTTGGATAGAGAATCATATTAAGAAAGAGTTTTTAGAAGAATTTTATTTATTCCATAGTAGTTTTGGGCACACCAAATGCCGATTTTCATCGAGCGGATCAATGCGGATTTTTCTCATCTCGGCGAAAACCGCGAAAATCCAAAAGGTAGTTGGCATTTATTTGTGCACAACTCAAATGGAGTTTCCCATTCCAATTTTGTTTTGAACTCTTTGAAGTGCTTTTTTTCAGGTAAGCTAACAACAAAATCACAGCATAAAGCATGGCCGGTTTGAGAAATTGTTTGAATAGTAGAAGTTTCATCAAAAGAGAGAAGAATCTTACATTTTACATCATTACTACATTTAGGTTTAATGTTCTAAAAAAAAAATTCATTTACATAGTAGCATTCAATGACATTGTTTTTGACCTGACTTGACTATGAAATTGGAACTCCGTTCAAACTAAAGGGTGAGCCAATAATGATTGCGATACTTTCAATCTTGTTTAACTTTTTTATTTTGATCGAAACTTGTTTTTGCCCCATTTTTCTTCAGAGTGTATTATTTACATCCACTCAGTTGTGCAGTAGCCATCCCAAGTAACATTGCGAAAACCATCCAGCTTTATTAAGTTTTATTAAAGTTTTATGAAAGCCACTAGAAATCAATTCAATTTTATCATGGCAGCAAGAGGTGCCAACAGGTTTCAAATTTAAATCAGCTTAATAAGAACCTACACGGCTACATCACAACGATCTTAAAACCTTGACTTTTAAAATACCTTTTACTCCTGTCAAAGGTTTTATTTTGACTTTATAAACTCATAAAATGCTGTTTTGAAATGCCGTTTTTGGGCTCATGCATATTATCTTATTATGGTCAGTTAAAAAGCATTTTAAAACCATTTTACCTCCAGTAAATGCATTAAACGGCTGATTGGCACTGAAGAAAGCTACCCAATGACCAGATATTTTTATAGTAGCCATTGCTAAGATAAATTGGCTTTTTGGCAAAACCGTGATTTCTTCCAATCGCCATATTGCAATATATGAAATAATTGATATGTGGAAACATAAATAAAGCAAATTTTATATGTAATACAATTGAACTGTAGATCAAATACCAACTTCGGTATTCTTTTAGATAACCTTATTGAATGCAGGAGTTTCATGATTAATTTATCGGATATATTTCTTTTGGTTTTGTTTTTGTTGTAGTTAACTCGCATAATTTCCGAAGCGCATAAATTTTCTGCTCTTATCGTGCCAATATTTACCATAAAATTAAATGCGCATATGAAAAAAAACCAATATGTTTCATATATTTTGCTATTAAAGATAATTTCCCGTAACACTAGAGCTTTTTTCTCATCCATTATTTACTGTTGAATGAAACAGAAGAGCATCTTTCACTAGAACATTTTCAAAATCTTTATGGTCTTAAAATGGTTTTATTAATTTGTTTTCACAACCGTCTATAGAGTGGGACACTTTGTACACATTTCGGCATTAAAGATGCATAGAGAAGGTGTTGGTGGACAAAACAGTTTTGAATGTAGTTTCATCAACAGAGCCGGGAGGAGTGCTATACGGCTGGAATAGAACAGAAACTGATACTTGGGATGCTAGGTTTGTCGAGATGGCAGAAAATTAGTGACCGTTCGCGAAAGGATTTTGCCCACCACATGCAAAATCCTGGGTTTTCGCATCGCACTTTGAAAAAGCTGGTGCATATGCATCATTCGACCGTCTCAAGGATCCTCCAACGGTTTTAGGAACAAATGACAGTGAACCACAGGCCAGAAGCTGGGTCTGGAACCTGGAACATCACGCGCAAAAAAGAGAGGGAGAGCGCTGATTGGACATTTTTAGCGGAATCCGAACACTTACAAGCGGAACTTGGCCAAACATCTTGGTTTTTCGAAAAAAATCGTCCATAGAGCCAAAAAACAATCTGG
This sequence comes from Aedes japonicus, assembly GCA_034211315.2. NCBI lineage: Eukaryota > Metazoa > Arthropoda > Insecta > Diptera > Culicidae > Aedes > Aedes japonicus. Next base: position 209,484 of record JASCZW010001369.1, on the reverse strand, counting down.
ATCGAGGACATACAAGGTGCAAAACTCATCAAATCGGGACGAATGCCAGCAGACTGTTGCCTAAACCTGTTTCCGGAGTTCAAACAGTTGTCGGTACAGGAATTATTCACGGGTAAGGACAAGTTTTCTGTGGATGACCATTTCAAGAGGAAGAAGCTTTCAAAAATCGCTTCGAAGTACTTGATTTGGTAGGCCATATGCACTTGTGGCGAACGGAAACCACAGGCATCATAAATGGCAAGATTTACAAAACTAAGTACCTTCAAGAATGGCTTGTTCCATTTTTCAGACAGCACGATCAAAACCATTGTTTTGGCCCGTTTTGGCATTATGACACATCTCCAAAACCATGCAAGAGTGGTATGCGGCTAATTTTGTGTATTTTGTACTGAAAGACATGAACCCACCAAATTGTTCTTAACTTCGTCCGAACGGAACCGTTTGGGTCATGATGAAGCACGAATTTCGGAAGACTAAAGAAGGGACGAAAGCCGAAAAAAATTGATTAGGAAGGGGAAAACACTAAGATAAACGTACAGGAAAAAAACTGTTCAGGGTCTGATGATAAGATAAGACTAAATTACATACAACAATTAACACACACATTGTCAGAAACAACGCGTATTAACCTCACGGGATACATTAAAATTAAACACGTTATAATAGCTATTGAAAACGCGACACACGCTGAGCACAGGTTCGTATTTTCCGTAAGGAGTGTATCGAATATAAGCTATCCACATACATTTGCGTTGTACGCATGTATTTGTGATGGTTTTTTATGCTCTGAACACTGCATGCTGTGCGTTTGACTGTCAGCTTTCTTTTGTTTACTTGTTTGTGCGGTTCAGTTCAAATTCTGCGTTTTCAAAATGCCGCGTATTGAAAGAGAGGTGAAAATTAAGGTTCTGGACACATGGCTAAGTGAGAAGGGTATTACTATGCGAAAATTGGCGAAGCGGTTTGGAATTCATCATGCGAGTGTTAAAACCATCATTAATAAGTTTGAGAAACACTATTCTTTGGATGAGCTACCAGAAAGAGGTAGCTTTCAATTCTTTCAACCCGAAACTGGAGCAGACAGTGGTATCTCTAATCATGAAGAACAAATCCATGTCAAAACGTGATTTGGCCAAAAAAGCAGGAACGAGTGTCGGAATGATCCAGCGTATCAAGAGGCGAAACCACCTGAAGACCTACAAGAAGCAGAAAATCTCGAAACAAAGTGCAGAACAGAATTTGCGAGCAGCAACAAGGGCCCGGAAATTGAATTCGCGTCTTTTGCAGCGTCCAGATGCATGCGTTTTGATGGACGATGAGACCTTTGTAAAGGAGGACTCAAAAACCCTTCCAGGTCCACAATACTTTACTGCCGTCGTTGAGAAGGATGTGAGCGATGCAGACAGGTCGATTCAAGTGGAGAAATTCGGTCGAAAGGTACTGGTATGGCAAGCAATATGTTCCTGTGGTTTGAAGTCAATTTATTTTTTACATTAGCGGAACTATAAATGCGGAAATCTATCGATCTGAGTGTCTCCAGAAGAGATTGTTGCCTTTATATAAGAAGCATAGTACACCTCCACTGTTTTGGCCGGATTAAGCGTCGGCTCACTATGCCAAAACCACTCTCAATTGGCTTGCGGAAAAGGGTATAGATTTCGTTGAGAAAAACATCAATCCACCAAATTTCCCTCAACTTCGACCCATCGAACGTTACTGGGCAATCGTGAAGAGGATCTTCAAGAAGACCTGGTAAGGCAGCTGGGAACATGCAGGAGTTCAAAAAAATTTGGGCTCAAGCGTCCAAAAAATGCGATGCAACACTTGTCCAAAACTTGATGAAGAGCATTCGATCCAAAGTTCGAAAATTCGTGAAGGAATAACTTAAATTTCATGTGGTCTTCATTATGTTCAAGTTTAACCTCGTACAATAAAGGATAATTTTTTATATAAATAAAATATCGGTTTTCAACATAATTTGAAAAAAAGTTTGTGGATAGCTTATTTTCGATACACTCCTTAGTTGGTCCTTGAGTACTGGTTTATAAAGAAAGATTGTAAAGGGAGGATTCGTCGTCAAGTTTTGATGTTCAAGAGACCAAGTAAAGTGGAACAGTCGATGTTTCCTTGAAGGAGGTCACCAACAAAACACGCCTTGGCCACCTTACGCCTCCCTTCCTACAATTCCAGGTTGATGAGCTTACACCGACTCTCATAACTTGGCAATCTGCGAGGGTCTAGTCAACGAAAATTTCGCAAACCAAACCGTATAAATCCTTGCTGAACGGCTTCGATCCTCTGGACTGCATTTGGTAGAAAGGGAACACAGTACTTAAGAATAGGACGAACCAAGGAGCAGTTTAGTGCCTTCAGACAATAAACGTCTTTGAAGTTTTTTGCGAAGTGGAAGATAAATCCTAGCTGCGACGAGGCCTTCTAAAAATATAGTAAATAATTGGGAAACTAGGAGAATTTAAAATTAACACTAAATTTGATTATAAAAACACTTAATTTAAAAATAAAAATAAAACATTGAAACCCTTTTTTCAAATTTTCGCTAGTAAACGCGAGTAAATTGAAAAATTGTTGCCGTTATTTAGAAAAGTAAAAATGAATGACTACTCGCGGTATGTCGGATTCCAGCCAAGAACGAAGAAAATAATGGCTCAATGGTGAAAGCCGGTTGAAAAATGAAGAAGCTATGCTGGTTTTTGGAAAAACTGCAAAAATGCGGGAAAAAACAGAAATTCGGAAGAAATACGCCCATCTCTCTTTCTCTCTCTCTCTCTCTCTCTCTCTCTCTCTTTCTCTGTCTCTTACCCAGACTCACACACAAGATTTCATTTACCTACTGTTATTTTGTTTGGTATGATATTCTGACACCAAATTTTAATAGCTTTTGGTGACCCTTCAGATTATAACAAATTGTGACAGTTCGTTGTTCTGCTATTGGTGTGAGTCTTCATTTGAAGATACTGCCCAGCTGGATAACGAGGACCCAGATCAAAGCGACACATAATTTGAAGCAAACCCATCATCATTTTCTCAAGCATTTGGTACGTCATTTGGAATTGTCGAAACAGAAATCTGAGCTGCTTGCATCACGCTTATAAGAAAGAAATTTGGTGTGACAATTTCGTACTACAAAAATCGTGATGAAAAATTCGCCAAATACCTACTTTTCCAAACAAAATAACGCTAGTTTTTGCCGAGATGTAAACGGTTTGTTCGAAGAGTTTGGGGAGCATCACAATCCAAGTGAATGGCGTTTGTTTATCGACAGCAGTAAACTGAGTTTGAAGGCTGTTTTACTGCATCAAGGGAACAGGAAATCCTCGATACCGCTCGCACAAGGAGGAATCGTATGAATTAATAGCACTGAAATTGAAATAAAAAAAGTTAGTTTTTTTTTATGGTACACCCTAAGTTGATGAGGGAAAATTGCTCTAAATCGGTCAATTTTCAAGCTACAAAACAAATGTATACATAAAAATTCCATGAAATTTTCTGCGCTACAACTTTGCGCACGTATGTAAACGTATATTTCGGCAAATAAAAAAGTTAGTTTTTGTATTTCCGTGAAAATGGGGACCACCCTAATCTTAATTAACATAAAAAATGAGCCTTCGTTTTTATTTTTTTTTAAGGTTGAAAATTGGCCGATTTAGAGCAAGTTTTCCCTCGTCAACTCAGGGTGTACCATAAAAAAAAGTTTTTCTGTCATAACTTTTTTATTTAAATTTCCATCGTAAGACTTTGTTCAAACGAATTGTAGAACTTTTGAAGGCGCGTATTTTGATATTGATAAATTTTGCCAACCAATCAATTGAAGTTTTTCTTCTTAAACCATCCCAGATTCAAATGTAATTTTCTCAAGATACAGAAATAACATATCTCTAGTTTTCACATATGTTCAACAATATAAACTGTCCTTTCAAATGACGACTTTAATTTGTTTTGTGTTTGCCCCAATCATGGAAATCAACTTTTGAAAAGGGCGTATTTATATTAGAAAAACTTCAATAACTATTGATACGTTGAAGCTAGCGGCAAAATTTATAAATATCAACAAAGTACGCGTCTTTAAAAGTTCTAAAACTTGTCGGAACACGATTTTACGGTGGAAATTGAAATAAAAAAGTTAGTTTTTTTTATGGTACACCCTAAGTTGATGAGGGAAAATTGCCCTAAATCGGTCAATTTTCAAGCTACAAAATAAAATTATGTATGAAAATTCCATGAAATTTTCTGCACTACAACTTTTTGCAAGAGTTTAATCGTCTTTTTCTGCAAATAAAAAAGTTAGTTATTGTTTTTCCGTGAAAATGGGGACCACCCTAATTTTAATCAACATCAAAAAATGAGCCTTAGTGATACAAACCATGTTGTAGGACATTACTTTGCTGTAAAGTTTCAAGTTTAGGCGCTGGGAGCATGTTTCCTCGTAAATTCGGGATCTGGACCATAGTGCAGTGGTGCCACTTTGAAAAGTGTGAAACCAATCTCCAAAATTGAGCAGCAGTTCAAAGTTGAATAACTTTCTTTTTTAACCTCAAATTAAGCACGGTTTGTTTCAAATATTTCATGAGAGACAGCAAAATTTAAAATTTCCTAATTTTCACCCCCCGTATGTTGCTGAAGAATATTATCCAACTACAAAAATGAAGTTCTCTTAACTCAACGGTGGTATAAGCAAAAATTTCGAGTTTTAAAAGGCACATAAGATGAACTTTTATCAGTAAACAGCTCATTAACCATACCAATTTGATTATCGTACAATGTAAAGCACAAATAACATATTCTCCATCAAATTGCTTCTAATAAAGCCCAAAGTCATTTTAATAAATCCAATTATTATCGTTTGATTCCCTTTTCCGATGACCCTGCAGGTATTCAAACTCAGCACGACGATAACGTTACTCAGATCATCACCCTGGGACCGGACATCTCCTACAGTATACGACACGTTGAGGAATCCTGGCACCATCTAATTAAATCCGATGATACCAAAAAGCTCAAAGAGATTGCGGTGTGCAATTTTGATTTTCTGCTGGCGGCTGTAAGCACGTTGTTTTTAATTAAATATAACCACCCCCGAACCTGATGTTATTTCACTGGATTGCAAAATCTGTTCGATCGTTCTCTTTCTCTGTATTTTTGACAGGTTCAAACAGTGTCAATTAGCTATCTGAGATGCTTAATAGAGCACGTGCGGTGTTATATTTTGGATCGAGACATCGAGCTGGTGTACTATACAATTCGGAAGTCGAGCGATGTACTCACCAGAGATCCAATGCAGCTCGGAGCTCAGGTGGGTGTGATTGGATGTTTTAATTAGAAGCAGTGTCGGAGGTGTTGAACTTGATGAAAATTTTGGCAATCCATTATCATTCTTAATTTAATAGCTTTCTTTGATAGACATCATGTCATCCGTTAACGGTAGCGCACATATCATTCCACAGTACAGGAAGTTGCTTGATTAATCTCTTTTCCAGCTTATATCCTGGCTCAAATCAGTGGCAGCCCACGAAGGCCCTCAAGCGTTGCTGAGCGTGACAGTTCAATCAGCGACGGCATGGTGCGATGGCTACACAGTTCCGCTTCTGGTGCCACTAACCGGTTGGCTCCCGGTACCCCTCCCATCCCAGATACGATGCATGACCGTTCCCGGCCCGGGGCCATTCCGCTGCATAGAAGTTTCGCCCTCGAAGCAACATCTAATTCTTTCGCCCAAGGTGGGCGACCCTCAACTATGGCACATAATGAGCAACAGTTTGGTTCACACATTCAAGGGTAAGTGGAAGCATTTAATTACGAGATAATAATCATCAAACGGGAAAATGTGATGAAGGAAGGAGTGTATTTTCCAAAAACTTTGCTCGTTCGTTTTGGCTGGGGGTTTACCAAGAACAGCAAATTGCTCTATAACCATCGACGGTGCTGACTTACGTTTATCGTATATATATATAGCTATTAATTCGGTTGAGTCTGGAATATAGAACTGTTTCTAAGTAGAAGCATTATCCTCAATCCAGACTGACGAACGGTTTTGGGAATACTCAATTAAAGACACCAAGCATCAAACGATTCTTTGATACTTACTTTCGTAATCACCAACAGAGGTTGAGGAAGGGAGGGCAGTTGGGTTTTTGTTTTATCATGTTCGTTTATTTGAACAGGCTAAATCGAGTCTATTTTACAGAGCCTATAGACTGTTCCGAAAAATATGAATACACTTTCTATCTCAAATTAAAAAAAACCATACTGTGATTTTTGATTATTTTATTCTCCAACATACACGCTCGTTCAGATCTACTCTTATGTAGTAACTTTCACTAAGTTTCGTATTTCCATGCAAAATATCAAAAACTCAGTAACATTAAATAGGAAAACTAAGTAAATGCTTCTATGATTGTAAAAGCGCTGTACTTATAAAAAATAAAGTAATTATAATAAAGCTGCCCAAATCGAAAATCGTTGCTCAGTCAAATTTTCAGTCGATCAAAAGTCGGAACGAATGTTTGTAGTAATCAACAACAAAATTTACGACGAAGTGCCGAATCCAAACTACGCCATGGATATGCCCTTCAAAACCTTTAAATTTTTTGGCATCTCTGCGTGGTGATGGATTTTGTTTAATGTGTTTTACACAAAACGATTAACCACACGATCGCTCACCTGGCCACGTCCATGAAACCGTTGGAGATAGAGAGGATTTGGTATCTACCTTAAAAAGACACGGGGAACCCACGTAGCCTTCAGTAGATATCAAAGGAAAGGTGAAAAGAATAGTCGGAGAGAACAACAGAACAACGGTCGTTGGGAGCATCTAGTCTAAGAAGGTTAAGTGATGCTCCATTTCTCTTCAAATGGTTGGAACTTTAGCATTAACTATAGTCCTTGCCCGAAATGGCTTATGGATATAGCGCCATTTCTTGCTCACTGCAAATAGAAGAATGTCTAAGAATATAACAACGGGTGGTGATAGAAAATTGATTACATTTCTTTGATTGTAGCAACAAAGATTTACCGAACAGGTTTTTTTTCAACATTGAAGATTTAATTTCACGTTACATTATAAATCTAAACTGTCCCTGTAGCTAATTTTTTTCTGAGATTTAGCAGTGAAGATTATAATAATGAGTTTCAAGAACATTGAATTAACAGTATATTATCGTTTGCATTAAAAACTTGACTTTTTTCGGATGGTGATAAAAAAAAGCTAAGACAGATAATTGCTTTTGATACATTTCCCATGGAAGGTAATTATTTAAATAAACTTGCAGAAAAATTCTACGCCCTTGTTAGCGGCCTTCCGGCAGTTAACCGGAACAATCGCCATGGCGGACAAAAACATGCGTGTAGGCATGTTTTTGAGTTCTTTCTTCGTTTAATTTATCAATTCCTTCTCAGTTTTCGCAATAAACTTGTTGGAGTAAATTTTACGCGTCAGGTTGGCCCAGAAATTCTCGATGGGACGCAATTTGGAGACGTTGGGCAAGTTCGCCGACATGGGTACCACATCGATATTCAGCCGCTCCATTTCATCCAACGATCGCCTCGAGTAGTGGGCCGACGCCAGATCCGACTACGGAACGTTCATTTATGTCACCCCCTTTTTACGTTTTTTTTGTATGGACCTTCATTTTTTTTGTATGGATTGTCACGTTTTTCCAGCCCCCTTACTGTGTGACATAATTAATGAACCTTCTCCTAGAACACCGCGTCTTCGCCCTTACGGTATTTCTTGATGAACGACGCAACTTATGGCAGGCATTTCGTACTATAAATTTCCCTGTTCACGGCCAGTTCGGAGCGACTTTGTCATTCCCTTTTTCGCTGATTGTAAGTCGTAGCAGCACCTTCTTGGGGAACTTGGTGTGTCGTGGGGAAGAATTTATCACTACTCAACTTGCTTCACGTATGTGTTGGTGTAGTTTTGCACTAAGTTTATACAAACGCTTTAAGGTTATATCCGATTGTTTTCATTCGGTGTTTATCTTTTACCAGCGATGAAGGAGTTTCGTACTGGGGTTATAAAAAAGTTTTTGAAAGGTGAGCGCCCGGGCGCTATTTTCAAAAATTTGAAAAACCTCGGAGTAAAGCGGGATTTTGTGTACCGAACCATCCGGATGTACCGTGTCACCTGCTCGTTGGATGACCGGAAGAGATCCGGGCGTACTCGTACGGTGCGGACTGCACGAGTTGTTTAAGCGGATTAGACGAAAATCATAGCGCTCTGCAAAATGACCTCAAATTCCAAGCTTTCAAGAAACGTAAGGTTCACGGAGTTTCGGAACCTTCCAAGTAAAAACGACTCAAAAGAGTTCGCTTTTGTCGCGGCACGGTGGGGAAGAATTTATGTTTTTCGACGAAAAGTTATTCGTCTTGCAACAATCCCACAATGTCCAGAAGGATAGATTGTAGGCTCTCTCTTCAAGAACTGTTCCAGAGAGTGATAGATATATTCCACAATTCCAAAGTGCTGCGTCAGTGATGGTTTGGGGAGGAATTTGCAAGCGAGGCAAATTACCACTGATTTTCATAAAAAAAGGCGTTAAAGTGAATGCCGTATATAATAAAATGGAAGTTGTGGAGAAAGTTGTCAAGCCTATGTACAAGAGGTGTTTGGAGATGATGACTATGTGTTTCAGCAGGACGGAGCGCCATCGCATACTGCAAATCTCGTTCAGGGCTGGTGCCGAGAAAATTTGACCGACTTTTTGGACAAGAATGAATAGCCTCCCAGATCTGAATCCCTTGGATTATTTCGTATGGTCATACATGCTGGCGAAGGTAAATGACCACAGGGCGTCTAATATGAACCAATTCAAAACCGTAATCAAACGAATTTGGGACAAAATGCCGATGAAAACATATGCTGTAGTTGATCAGTATTATATTGCAATATAGTGGGAAATAAATAGAGTTTTATTATGTATGAGAATATATTGCACACGGTGTATATGCCGGAACGAGCGTATCCGGCGTCCACAAAGTGCCGCACGATGTCCGTTTTCGACGCGGTTTCAAGGGTTCAGCCTGTTTGGTGCTTCGTTTTGGCTGCTTCTGCTTCCGACGAGTCTGCAGGCGATCTCCTTGGCACGCATTACATTCGTCGCCGCAGTACTCAGTTTTTTCGCCACATCTTGAACTGATGTTGAAAGATAACGGTTGAAATAGTCCCACATCTTTCTGTCGATTGTAGGGGCAGCGGATCCGAGTTTTCTACCCTGTTGCGGGAAATCTACGAAAGAGCACTGTTGTTGATACTTCCGCAATGCGGTTTGAATTGCTCCAACGCGCACACCTATAAGCAATTAATACAGTAATTATAATTAAAATTAAAAGAGTATGATCATGAAAAAATTTAATTGTTCTATTAAGGGAGTTATTATACTATTAAGTTTTCTGATCGAAAGACCACTGACGGTGCACCGTTTGTGCACAATCCGTTTTCTTTGCTCGGTAGAAAAAACAACGCATTTTCAAAAGTCTGTGCGAAAAATTCAAAAAAATGACAACATCAGTTTAATTTCAATGTATAACAATAAGGCCACATCCAAGAGTATAATGAATACAGCACGCATTTTAGATTGACGGTTAATCTTTAGTGTATTTATAATTATCGGAACAGTCTACAGTTATCATTTTGGTATACATCAATTATTCATTTAGGGATGTAGAACCAATAACTCATGGTCACCCCGAAGTAAATGGGAATAACAATTCAACGAAAGTAAAAAGGAAGTGATAAATTAGAGTAAAATTTATAAAACACGTATATTTTTAATTTAATCGTTAAACCTTGAAATCAAAAACTGAATCCATAATTCTTAAAAAAAAGCAAACTACAATCTAATACTAGTAAAAAAAAGAAGTCTTTGCCCGGATAAGTTTTCCACTATCTCTTGGCTTTTATGAGTATTTTAAGCAATATTTCGGAGCGAAATCACAAATTTTCTGACATAAAGCGCAATATATTTCCCGGATATTATAATCTTTTTAAATACACACGGAATCAACTTCGCGGGAAAACACTTCAATTGCGCTGTGACTACAAACAACTGTCAAAGAATGCAGTGCTACCAGAACATCAAAACTGACTGTAAACCTTAAAGGTACAGGACGGACTTTTATTTTGAACACGCTATACGTATCTCAATGATGCCTTAACCTATCCAGCTGAAATAGTATCAAGGGAAAAGGTAGTCCTAAATTTTGAACACATGTATCCTCTTTCAACCCATCCCCCCTTCTTTTCGTGGCTGAAACGAGGTGGGTTTGAGGGTGTTTTTCATGAAGATATAGAAATTGTTTTTTTAGAAACGGTTTTTCTGAGGGTTTTTGCAAGTTTTAAACACAAATGGTACATGAAAAGTATAGAAATGGGTATATATTTTTCGGGATGTTCTTGGTCGTCCAAACTCTCCTGGAATGTTGATCATGGACTATGGCGCTATGATATTTGAGCATAGGACCTATATAGTTGAAACATGTACAACAATGTTCCACAAGAGTGAAATTTTTATCTGTCATCCATTTCCATTCCAATCTCTCCAAATTGTCCAGGAGCTCAGGTCAAATGATCTACTAGATCCACCATGGCTGGGATACTGTCCATAGCAACGCAATTTACCCAAGCAGTCTCAATGAAGCTGAATGTAGGGATTTTAATATATTTCCCTTCATATAAGCTGTTCTAGGTTCTCGAAATTGTGCTGTAGTTTAGAAAGCTCGTTGCCATTAGTTCAATCAAGACCAACTTAATGCCCCTAACATTGTATAGCGTCTTCGCTGATTTATAGTATCAGTGCGTATCGTTTTCGACTCATTTCCATTTATAAGCTTCTAAGCTTCTTAGAAGCTCATCTACAACTAAGGACCACATAAGTGGTGAGGGGACTCCTCTTCGGGGACAACCTTTTGTTGCCCGTATTGTAATAGACGAACTTCCCAGCTCTGAAGTGATTTCTCTTTTTGCGAGCATGGTATGAATCCAGTTAATTATGTTCATGTCAAAGTTCCTTTTCTTCTTTGCACGAGCCATAGATGAATAGGAAGCGTTGTTTCACCCAAAATTAAAAATCAAGATTGTAATGCAATTTCGCATGATTCGGTTTCATTTCTCGTAATGGATCGCAACTTGGAGAAAAAAATCAACATTGGTCGTGGACAAAAAAATCAAGCACATCAATTCGATTAGAAAAATTCAATGTGTGCGTGAGGTTGTACAGTTGATTAGTAGTTGTAAATTCAATGGCTCACAAAAAAAAAAGATTACGATCCGCTACTGAGAGTCGTACCGCGACCGTCAGCATGACGGCTATACATTGTAACCATCCAGTCACCACAAAAAGTTGACGTGAACGGATTAAAAGCCCTACAGTTGCTTCGATTGTCGAGGCACTCAACGTTACAACAATGAAGCTAATGTCGGTCGCACACACTTACATGGCTTCGTTTATTTCATAGAACGCATGGTGACTTGATGAGAGGGCGATAGGAGGGTGATGACGAGTGCAAATAAAAATAGAACACTTGACAGCGGAATAGCAACAGTGGCATATGGCGTAGCGACGTTCTGTGCCATTGTCTCACTCATATTAAGATGTTGTTTACGGTTGAATAAAAACCCAACGGTTGCTGTGACTATCGAGGCACAAGGCACATAGCGATAACCGCTTGCACACACTTGCACGGCTTTGTTTATACCATAAAAAGCTTTGTGGATCATGATGGGCAAAATTGCCTTTTCAGAATCATGCGGATTTCTCAAGATATGATTGCAAAAACTGCAATTGCATTTTTTGCTACAATTTCATCTTATGGGTGTTCTTTTACCGATAGAGCTTTTTCTACCTTTGAAACCACACTATGCAGAGCCGTAACTGTTGACTTACCAGACTGGTAAGCAAACTGGAACTCAGATAATGGATGCTTGTTCATGTAATTTGAATTGATATAATCATTCAACACTTTTGCATAGTCTTTAATACGACTGATGAAAGACTAAGGGGTCTGTATGATTTAGGATGCGCCTTGTCTCGCTTTCCTACATTAGGTAAGAAGATAACTTTTACTTGTGTCCATGAAGTTGGAATCTGGTTTAGTCTTAAACTTGCCTTAAAAATCTCAATTAATGGCGAGATCAACACTGCTTCGGCGTTTTGAAGTAATGCTGGAAATATTCCGTCCACTCCTGCAGATTTGTAGGGCTGAAAAGATCTCAACGCATTTTCTACCCTGGCTTTCTTAATGATTTTGCAAGCCAAGTCATTTGCAGCAATTTTCGCTTCAACAGACATTTGAGATGTCCTCGTAGAACTTTTTTCACCTTCAAGTGATCCATCTCTGATTGGATCTACACACAAAACTGATCAAGGAAAATGTGTTCCCAAGTTTAATCGCATGATCCTTTGCAAGAGCCCTCTGAAGTCTTGCGACTTCCGGATTATTGCTTATGTTTTCACACGTTAGAACCCAGGATTTTCGTTTAGATTTTCTTATTTCTTTATTGTACTCAGTAAGTGCACTCCTATAGGGGGTCCAATCTGAGGTTCTTTTCGCTTTATTAAACAACCTACGCGATGTTTTACGCAGACGTTCCAACTTAGAGTTCCACTACGGAACATCTCTGTTAGAGGACGATTCCTTGGTAGGACAACTAATATGGAAAGAATTTAAAATCGTATCATTTAAATATCGTATCATGGGAAAATGATTCCAATTTCTGAACTGAATGAATCTTTCAACCTTCTGTAAATAACTCCGAGTTTAAATGTTGTGCATATTGATCCCAGTTTGTTTTCCTCGGATTTCGAAATGTAGTAGTTGGCCAATTTCCACCACTCCATTCGAACACAATGTGTCTATGATCCGACAATGACGTTTCCTCAGAGACTTCCCATTTTGAAATACGTTCATAAATTACACTATTGCACAATGTCAAATCCAAGACTTCTTGTCTTGGTTTTACACTCTTAACTAGTTTTATTAAAAATTTCATCGATTTTTACGCTTGCAATAAAAAGTTATACACAAAAGAAATTGTTGCATTTTTTCAAGCCCAATCTTCAGTTTTTCTTTCCAAAGTCTTTTTTGCAAAGCTTTCCATAGGCTTTTACGTCTTCATATCTATAGATATATATGAAACACTATACGACATATATGAAACACTATACGGTCATTACATCTGAGGTTTGTGTGAGACATTGTGTTGACTTCTGATGATAAATTTTCCTAACACTAATTCAATTTTATTGTTACGAGACATTCATAAGTGATTTCGAGCCACGGAGATCATAAGCTCATATCTTTCACGATAGCTCTGAATCTTTCTCTAAATGCCATCCACTTGTCTTTATAGGCTCTACTGAGACTTCCAATTTATATTGCAAATTTTGCAGATCTCTCCCAATATTCGTGAATCGACCACTGTGGGGTTGTGTCACCAAGTCTTTATAGCAAACAGCCGTTTGTGATGGTGTTAGCTTTAAGCTAGAATTCATGATGTTTTATTAATCATAGTTCACAATTATATCTTAGTTTTACTTACAATTTTAGTGTAGGAATAAGTATATGGGAAGAATCTTTTCTTCTATCCACGTTATCTAAGGTTATCTGTAAGGCGTAGTTTATAAGTTAGCGTTTAATTTCACAATATTTTCTAATAAATTTACTCACGATAGCAAGTATATATTCTCACTTATTTTTAAGAAAATTAACTAGTTTTAAGGAATCTTACTGATCGAAAATATGTAAATTAATTTCGTCTCCACACAACAATGTGTTTTTGTTATACATTAATTCTTCAATGCTCCCGTTTGACATTCCTTTTCATGGCATGTCATTCTTGACATGTTCGGTGTATTTATGCGGGCTGCTGTGAACGCGTTGACCTCAATGTACGGCGTCGCTGCATCGAGGGGTGTTGTCGTCACAACCACTGTTATTATTGTTTCACACATGTGATTTTTTTCAATATTTAAGCTTGATTCTTTATATGCTTAGTTATCTGATTTATATAGAACTCAATATATAAAAACCAAAAAAGGTCCGACAGGTGCCACACTCACTGATTGCTGTGACCTTTATCTGTATCAACATTGAAATGTTTACATTTGCTTGAAAATCACCCGAATTGAAGTAGCTCTTATTGCATTAATATTGATATCCTCTACGTCTCAACGTAATCTCATAAAAATCAGTTTCACACCGCAAAGCTGCTACCGTACAAGATATATGCATTAAATCACTCCTTTCCACGTTCAAAAGAAAACGATAGACAGGGCATGAACGTATCTACGATGAATCAACAGGTCCAATTTCCCATTATTCTCCCCTACTCTGCTCGCAGAAAAGCTAATAAGTATTCATTTCCCCTGCCATATCTCATGGTTTGTCTGTCGGTGTTCGCAAACTCTGGAACTCTGGAAATTGGAGGCTCGTAAGGAGTATCTGGATGGGTAGATTGAATTGGATCGTAAAAATACTTCACCTAAAGGAGAAAGAGGACAGAGCATCTCTGTTTTTTTTGGCTCGGAGTTGGTTTTGAAAATCGTCTTGTTTAGGAAAGTTTCTCCGCAAAGAGGACATTGTTAAAATATAAATTTTCCTACCAAAATTGGCCATTGACTTTGAGAGATAAATAAATGATGAAGAAAGCTATTTAATGTACGTTAACTTTATAAAATTGGCAGCCAACAGCTTGCTGATGAAGTAAAAATCTTCATTTTAAAATACTTTATGCAGTTTTCGAAATGAATTCATTGCATTATTTTTATTTATAATGGCACAACTTTTTTGTTGTATTACTTAAGCCTATTTTGGTTCTACGATAACTGATGCATATAATAATGAAAACTTGGCGCTGTAAAGTGGATTCAATCAAGCCTAAACAAATAAATCAATTAATAATTCTTTTTTAATTTACACCTACAATAAACTTTGTAGATCTAACTTGAATACATGAAACATATAAAGCAAACTATAGAATTTGAGCATGACTGACTACCAAAGGTTGCTACTTATTTATTGCCAAATCAGCTGTGATTACACAGAGAACCAACAGATGATGCTTAGAACTAACATACATCCTCAATGTGTTAAAACTGGTGATCCCAAACTAAGGCAATACCGGCGCCGGCCTTGTCCGAAAGCAGGATTAATAAAGAAAGGGTAGGAATATTTTGACGTGATACTCGCTTCATTTGAAGCCGAGAACACTTCTGCACTTCCACGAGAAATCACTGAGATGTTGTATAACAGGGTTGGGTAGCTGCAGGGATTACTGATAAACTGTTTTGTGAAATATTTAAATTTTGGCACCGATTACCGATTTAAATCGATTTATACCACTGTAAGGATACTCCCCACCATCAGCCTGCCACAACGGGCGGAACACCACATGTCACCGAGAAGCAGCTTTTTGGTTTTATTTCTGTGCTCACAAGATCACTCGCTCCACCGTACAATATGTAACCGAAACAATAGATAACGCACTATGCCCGATAACAAACCTTTCCAAAAAAAATCATCGACACAACCCGTTCACTGTCAATTCTCGACGCACTCTTTGTTTCTAGTGAACTTAAATTTGTTCATGATACAAACTATTTTATCACTGGAATTAATATTTGCACACAAAGCAAATTCAATAATTTAGTGAAATTAGCGTCGCTAGAAGTATTTCGTGGCAACTTCATATTTCTATTGATTTCCAAGCTCAGCTTTTTCGCAGCAATTGGGGGAGTCTTGATCCAATACCCAGTGATTTCATTATAAAAGACATTTACACCGTCTTCTTCTCGGGTCTTCTACAGACTGAACATCCAGTGGACCCCAGACCAGCAAGGACCATTTTCGTTTTGCGAAAAGTTCGACAGGCTGAAGCGGGAATCGAACCCTCACTTCATGGCAATCGCTTGAACGACGGGTGACGCCGCTAACCATTAGAACACAAAGTCTTCTGCGATCCATTAAACAAATCGCTTTGTTTTGTGATATTGTGGACGGATTATTAAAATTTGAGATAATTCAATGCAGATGTCTTCCAAATTTTGCAGATCGACAGGTAATTGGTTGGCAAGATGCTTAGAGACGGACCGGAAGATTCGATGAACTACCTCCCCTGAAAATGTAAAGTAAACTTTACCCATAAAACCATTCTTGTTTTGATATCTGCTTAAACATAAAAAAATAAACATATACAATCGGTCCTTACATGAGTAAAATTTGGTAACTCTTTAAGTTGTGTAATCCATAAGTTTCACTTACTTGGAGAACAGAAAATTTGAAAACAAACTGCTTTTTGTTTATGTTCAAAATTTCAAATTAACTTGTATAGTTTAAAGGACATATTAACGTGCATTAAGCTCAATTGTTCTCATTCTCCCCTACTGACTTTTTTTGCCTTCGTACCTTCGGTACAAAGTTTCCCTGAGCCTAGGAGAAAGAACAAAAAGAAAGGGAAACTCAATCAAGCCAGAATCTGGAATCTAACGTTAATTCAATAAATTTTCATGTGAACGAGAGTGTGGGGTGGATTCTTCCCGATGGTCTCACCATTGCGTGTTCCATACCTCACCATTTCAATACATATATTTATTACGCTTGTTCACATGGGGCAGTGAAGGTATTTACAATAAAGTGAGTCATGCTGTCCGTGTGAATCTAGTTTTTCCTTCTGCAAAGCTATAGGATAGAGAACTACGTCGGCCTTATCGCTAATGGTTGGCCCACCGTGCCGAAAAAGCTGAATTTATCTGTGATCTCAAAATAAATGCACGTAAAGAAAAGTGAATAAATTTGTGTTTCGTCAATATACACATAATTCCTTCTCTAGATTTTTATGCGATCCGACTGAGGAAACGAAGCAACGGATACAAAGGCCAAGAACCGAGGCTGAAACCCATTAGCAGCATAATTACACACTAAAGGTTGTACGGAATCAAATTGCACCACTTTTAAATTGCTGTAACTTTTTACCCGTTGGGTATTTTCTATTGAAATTTTGGATGGAATTAGTTCAATGTGTATTTGCTTACGCTGTGTAAGTTTCACTAGCAGATGTGCAATCTTTGCGAAGATGAAGTCGGAAGAACAGCAGCGGCGCAAAGAAATTTTGCGCACGCACCTCGAAAATCCGGACCTTTCTCATCGTGCCATCAGTAGGAAGCTGGGAATGGTACATTCTACGGTGTCTCGTGTCTCTAAATCGGTACCACGAACGTTTGACCATCGAACGCAAAGAAAAAAGTGGCAAAAATGGATCTCCGTATAGTGTTAAGGATCAAAAGCGGGTAGTTCAAGCTTTCAAGAGGAATCCCAACAGTTAAGTTCAAGGTGAGATTAAGAAACTGAATCTAACCAAACCCTTCGTGCAAGATACAAAAAACGTGAAGGACTACACACGTACAAAGTCCAAAAGGCGCCTAATCGCGATGAACGGCAGAATATGGTAGGTAAAACACGTGCACGGAAGCTCTACACCTAGATGTTGCCGAAACCACATTGTCATTACCAGTTTTTCACTGCTCATCATCAATTCGATGTCCCTGAGACCCAAGGAAGATTTCAAAATTTGCCAAAAATATATGATTTGGCAAGCAATTTGCTCGTGTGGAAAGCGAGACACCCCATTCGTGACAACTGGAACGGCCAATGGGCAGGTGTTCGTAAATGAATGCCTCTAAAAGCGTATACTTCCTCTTCTGAGGTCACACGATGGTCCTACGATTTTCTGGCCGGATTTAGCTTCGTGCCATTACTTGATAGAGGTTTTGGAGTGGTACAAGGCTAAGGAGGTCAATTTCGTGCCGAAGCATCTCAACCCCCGGAACGCACCGGAACTACGGTCAATTAAAAAGTAATGGGTCATCGTGAAACTGGCACTTCGGAAGCATCCTAAGAAAGTGAATCGAGGGAAAATATGAAGAAAAATGGATTGCCACGCAAAAAAAAGTTGGTCCAAATGTTGTACAGGACCTTATGAGTAGTGTGATGAAGAAGGATAGTGCATTTGGTTATGGAATTGGAATTTTCATGTATACAGTCTAGAAGTTCTAGAAATATTCAATATTTTTTATAAACATTCAGTTTATAAAATCATACAAAGTCACACAACGCATCATATGCGACACTATAGTGAGCTGAAGAGCTCAAGCGGAAGTTGCCTAGGATGTGGCGGGGATTCTACAGTGGGCTCTAATGAATGCCTACAAAAACCACATATCCGGAAGCAACTCTGTACAAGCGACCTAGTACCGGTTCCAAAGTACTTTAGCCCATCTTCTAGAGTGCCAACCTTCACATCAAGATCGATGCCAGTAAGATCCTGATTATGGCATACTGGTCACGACGTACACGAACAAGGCACGAACTATGGATTGATCGTGCTATTCAGCTCCCCTAGAAAGGAAGGGTTGGCTCATAGGACGATTGCCTCCCTCCCAGTAAAACTTGGCAGGCCTTCATATACGTTCGGAACCCGTCCATCTTAACCCAAGCAACACCAAACCATCATGATTAGTTGCAACAACTTGATTTTGACCAACTTGAGTCACATTTAAGTTACTTCAACCGATTTTCAACATGTGCGCTGCTAGAGAAGTGATGTGTACTAGGCTCGGATGACTAATTCCTGACTTACGCCAATTCGGATCTGAACACGATCCTCATTAGGGATTGTGTCAACCCTTGAATTACCTCCCTCCTAGTATAGATAACCACCAGAGCTCGAAAAAATTGACACCCGTCGTGAACGTTACTCATACAAAAATATTCAGTAGGTACAATTTTCGCTCTCTTCATTTCGTTCTATCAGTCACGCAATATATTCGTGTTTACTATTTTGCTATACTCAGTCATTCCGTTGTCCTCGTGTTCCACACAACTCATTCACACCACACACACCACAAAGCACAAGGCTATTCAAGCCTCAAGAGATTTTGGTTGATTGACTGAATGTTCTTGTCACCAGTCATTCGTTTTCGCGTTCGTGAGTGATTTTTTTTGCCACAGGATTTCAAGTTTTCCCGAACATGGCTGAAGGCAAAGGAAGCCAAAAGGCCAAATGGCCGAAATCGATACAGAGTTTGTGGGGCATTTGTTCGAGAAAAGGCATTTGCAGGATCGATTCGAAAAGTTTTGGATTTTTCCACTTCATTGATTCTCCAAATGAATGACTGTTCTTTCGTCTTCACTGTAGAACGTTGAAATAGAATGAGTTATTTGCACTTACGTACATTCACTGCTTTCTGGAACGAATGAATGATCCAAGTAAAGCAACACAAAACAAGTTGACTCATCTTGCACAAGAAATTCATGAAGGCAAATTTGTGTTTACTTCATGTTCGCTAGGAACAGTGCGTGATGACTATAATTTTGACTCAGTCAGGGTGCAATTTGAGAATTGAATATGATATTTTTAAGCTCTGATAACCACTGGACCAATACAGGCGACTACGTACGGCGGGTGAAGATAGCAGTCTAGAGGGGGGAATAGTAGAGACATTTGAAAATTCCAGTGTGATTGGAGAGGTAATCGGAGCGAAGAAGGATGCGATTGCATTTGCAATGAGTGGTAAATTGTCGAGATCGCTGGTTACCCCACAAGTAGCCACAGCCAGTACCAGCAGTGACATGGTACAACGAGAACCACCAGGTAACCAATGATAGATGGGGCTCCTGAATCGAGTGTTCACTCCGAGAAAGAGTGGGGACACTTCCCTGAACGATTGGCAACTAGGGAAGTCGAACTTGACGGAAGTGCAAAAGAAGGTAAACAAGCTCTATGAATTCGTGAAGGACAAGCACAATGTTCACACCAAGCTTTAAGTCTGCTGTATCAGCTGCCGAACGGGTGCAGAAGGCGCTCTTTATGAAATCTGAATCCGCTAAAAAGCCTCTGAAGGAAGCCGAGGGGCACGCTACGGCCGATCATGGGGAGGCACCGAAGATTCACCGAAATTGCTCAGAAAGACCCTAAGACCCTAAGAAACAGAAGAACGAGCAGGAGTCCACCAGCGATCTGAAGGAGGATGGAAAATACCCTGGTTGGCGCACCGTGGAAGCAGAAGAAAAAGTGGAAGGAAAAAGACGAAAAGAAGAAGAAAGAAAAACGTCAGCCATCACGGGAGGGAGTCAAGGATGATGCACTAATCATCGAAGCTAGCGATAAAACAATGTACGCTGCACTTCTAAAAAAGTGAGGAATGTTTTGGAGCTCAAGGAGTTGGGAGAGAAAGTGGTGAGGACAAGGCGCACTCAAAAAAAAAGAGATGCTCTTCGAATTGAAGAAGTACCCGTACGGAAACGGCAACTGAGTGGTGGACAGCGCATGTATGGTGGAAATACATCGAGAGTTTATACAAAGGTTTCGTGATTGCCACAATTAACGG
Organism: Aedes japonicus; assembly: GCA_034211315.2. Classification (NCBI taxonomy): domain Eukaryota; kingdom Metazoa; phylum Arthropoda; class Insecta; order Diptera; family Culicidae; genus Aedes; species Aedes japonicus. The sequence goes on along the minus strand of JASCZW010001369.1, from coordinate 189,082 downwards.
TATCTTCGTATGTAGCTGTTACGCACCTCCGAGGTGGACAGAGGAACAGAACAGTTGGATGTTGGATACTCTCACCGATATTTTAGTCGGACGACAGCTGGTTATCGTCGGAGGAGACATCAACGCATGGACTGGAGTTTTTCTTGTCAACCGCTTCTAATGACTACGACGTTATCGTACTGACGGAAACGTGGCTGAACGACGTGTGCAATGCTGAGCTGTCATCTCAGTATAAAATCTACCGTTGCAACCGAAGTAACGCAACAAGTCATTTCCAACGAGGAGGTGGAACGCTCATCGCTGTAAAAATAGCTATTTTAAGTGCTGCTGTGCAACTTGACCGATGTGACTCGGTCGAACATATTGTTGTTAAACTGTATCTCCCAACTAGATCTGTCTATAAATGTGGAATTAACTTGAGGCCTCATTGAACTGGGAGGAAATACTGGCGCTTTGTTAAAAGCTAAATATCACACAGTTGATCCCGTCGGAAATGTCCTTCGATGGCCCAACCAGTCGAGGCCTTGAAGGTTCAGTCAAACTTTTCGTTGATTTCTTCAAATCGGTCTACAATGCTGACTCTCCGCCGAGTTCTCCGGAATTGTTGGATTCCTTGCAATCATACGATATACAATTTCCGTATCCAACCTTCACCGCAGCAGATGTCACTAGTGCACTGAGAACTGTTGACCCTTCAAAAGGTCCTGGGTCAGATAGGCTACCACCCGTTTTTATTCCTCGATGTGCTGAAGTCAACCTGGTGGTATCCGAGACTACCTTTTAGGATATATGGAAGTTGTATACGGCCACACCCATACACAAAACCGGAAAAATCTAGATGTAAAGAACTATCGACCTATTTCGATTCTTTGCTGCTTCTGCTATTCTGACAGATCCGCAATTGTGAAGATTAGCTCCGTTAAATCAAGCTGTTTTGCAACACCATCCGGCGTGCCACAAAGTAGCCACCTTGGTCCCTTGATCTTTACTCTGTTCGTCAACGACTTGAGCCACCGTCTGAATTCGCATCACTTTAAGTATGCTGACGATCTAAAAAAAATGATCAGCTCATTGGTTGATTGTGCAGCTTTCCATCAAGATATTCGCACCATAGCGAGTGTGTGTGTGTTTCAAGTGGAATGGAGATGAATACGATGAAATGTCCGGTGATCAGTAAATATTGTTTGATAACGGAGTAAAGCTTCAACGAAAACATCACTGCAACCACTGCCAAAGCTTTCGTCATGCTTGGTTTCATCCACCGAAATGCATCCGAGTTTCGTGATGTGTATGTATTAAAGGCACTTAATTGTTCGCTAGTTCAAAGTGTTCTTTAATATGCCGTTCATATCTGAGCTCCTCATCACGAAACTCATACCACTTGTATTGAAAGAATACGACGTTGCTTCGTACGTTCCGCTTTACGGCGATTACCAGGGAACAATCCGGTTAGGCTGCCCCGTACGAACTTCGATGTCAATTAATGAGATTGGAATCGCTGCTTCAGCGACGTATCTACTAACAAAAAAGGTTCGCGTTCGATTTAGTAAGCTACCGAATTGACTGCCCAGATCTGCTACAGCAGGTGAGCTTCTTCGTTCCCGCGTGTCAGTCCCTACAACAATAGTTAATTTGGACTGCTAGACACCAGGATAGGAAAGAAGGTATGGAAAAGTGGGCATCGAGCGGCTGCTTTTAACAAGAGCTGTGGTACAACAAACGAGCTGGTCTCCGGCATTGTAGTGCTGGGAAAAAATCATCAACGTGTGATTGGGTGGTTTCCGATCAATGCGAGAATGTGCAAGTTGAGGATCAAGGGTCGATTCTTCAGCTACAGAATCATCAACCTACGCTGCCCACACAAAAGGAGACCCGATGACGAAAAAGAAGCGTTGTACGCGCAGCAAGAGCAAGCGTATGTTGGTTGCCCGCAGCAGGACGTTAAATTTGTGATAGGCGATATGAATGAATAGGTAGGACAGGATGCAATGTACCTACCGGTTAAAGGGCCTATCAGCCTGTATACTGTAGTGAACGTTAACGGCCTACGATGCGTGAACTTTGCAGCCTCCCGTGGTTTAGTAATACGATGTACCTTCTTCCCCCGTAAAGACATCCACGAAGTCACTTGAAGATCATCTGAGCAACGAACAGAGATTCAAATCGACGATGATCTGATCAACTGGAAATTCTTCTTCAAAATCATCACCGCCCACATTTACCGCAGCGTACAACGCTTGCGGACTCGGACCACTACCTAGCTGCAGTATGTATGCGCTCAAAACTCTCGACGGTGTACAACACGAGTCGATTTCGGACGCCACAATCTAACATTGAGCTATTACGAGAAACAGGAGTTGCCCAGGAAAACGCGCAGCAGCTAGAAGTAGCCCTATCAACGGATGAGCAGCTTGGCGCGAGATATTCGAACCACCATTGGTAGCACTGCAATAGTGACAATAGGTACATTTGCACTGAATCAAAAAAATACTGGTTTCATGACGAATTCACGCAATTAGTAGAAGAGAAGAATGCAGCACGGGCGAAAATGCTGGAACAAGAGCGATTGTGGAACGGTACGGACAGGCACGGAACAGGCGCCAGAAGGAAGATACAAACGGCGAAGCAATGGAAGCACTGTACCGTCCTAATGATACACGTACATTCTACGAAAAGTCGAATAGCTCGCGCAAAGGCTACGTACCACAAGCCGATATGTGCAGAAACCTGGAAGGCAACATTCAGGAGAATGTGAGGTGATTGAAATGTGGAAGCAGTACTTCGACGAGTACCTGAACGACAATATTACAGCGAACGAAAGTGGCACGGTAATAAATCTAGGAACACGCGCAAGACATGATAGGATCCTGACACCACAACCCTTTAGAAAGTTGAGAAGGAAATTGGTCGGTTGAAAAACAACAAAGCTACTGGAGTTGACCAACTACCAAGCGAGCTGTTAAAATACGGTGATGAAGCACTGGCCAGCTGCGGCAAGCTGCATTGCTGGAAGTATCGTGCAATCACGCTACTGAGCGCCGCCTACAAGTTGTTCTCCCAAAAACAGGAGTTCGTGGGGCAATTCTAAGCGGGAATCATGGGTGCCCGCGCCACTATGGACCAGATTTTTGCGATTCAAAAATTGCTTTAGAAATGTCGCGAATATAACGTATCCACACATTATCTTTTCATCGATTTCAAATCAGCTTATGATACAATCGATCGAGACCAGCTATGACAGATTATGAACGAATATGGATTTCCGGAAAAAACTGACGCGGTTGGTCAAAGCAACGATGGATCGAGTGATTTGTGTCGTCCGAGTCTCAGGGACACTCTCGAGTCCCTTCGAATCTCGAAAGGATTACGGCAAGGTGATGGATTGTCGTGTTTGTTGTTTAACATTGCATTGGAGGGTGTGATTCGAAGAGCTGGGATAGACACGAGTGGCACGATCTTCAGGAAGTCTGTCCAACTATTTGGCTTCGCCGACAACGTTGATATTGTTGCGCGTAACTTTCAGAGGATGTAGGAAACGTACATCAGACCAAGGCTGAAGCTGGTAGGATTGGGTTTGTGATTAATGCATTGAAAACAAAATACATGAAGGAAAGAGGCTCATGAGAAGACAATGTTAGCCTCCTACCACGAGTTCAGATCGACGGTGGTGAAATCGAGGTAGTAGACGAATTCAAGGATCTGGACTCATTGGTGACCGCTGATAACGACACCAGCAAAGGCGCATTATGGCTGGCAATCGTGCCTACTTTGGACACCGAAGGACGCACCTAGTTCACGCAACGAACAGTGTGGATCGATCAAGTAGAAGGCGGCCTGCGGACTCTCTCCGCAGACAGCGGCGAAGTACAGCCATGGACTGATTACAATGGAGACATCTTCTGTGTACAGCTAAGGCCTCACTGGCCTTGGTCTGATTGGTAAGGTAAGGTAAGAGATTGTTTTTAATCTAGTATAAGGCAAATGACATAAAGGGTGTCCACGATGAAATTGCCACACACAAAATTGATTCGCAAAATTCGAGTTTTCATCCGATTGCCATCAAATTTTCAGGGATTGAGAAATAACTATTAAACTTTATTTTACCATTTTACTCGTATTTTATTTACAGTCCATACGCAAATGCCCGCACCATGTAAACCCATACTTTCTTCAGTTCCTCGACTGTCTTCACTACCTTAGGTCGTTTGAGAAGGTGCTGCTTCATAATCGCCCAGTACTTCTCGATGGGGCGGAGCTCCGGAGTGTTGGGAGGGTTGAACATTTTCGGCACGAAATTGACCTTATTGTCCGCATACCAATTCAGCACGTCCTTGAAGTAGTGGCATGAGGCCAAATCCGGCCAGAAGATTGTTGGGACGTTGTGAGCCTTCAGGAGAGGAAGCAGCCGCTTCTGGAGGCACTCTTTTATGTACACCTGTCCGTTCATCGTGTCCTGGGTCACGAAAGGTGCACTCCGCTTCCCGCACGTGCAGATGGCTTGCCAAACCAGGAATTTCTTCGCAAATTTGGACATCTTCTGAGTGCGGACATGCTCCGGAACGCTGAACTTATCCTTGGCCGTGAAAAATAGGTTGCCGGGGATCTGTTTGAAGTCGGCCTTCACATATGTTTCGTCGTCCATGATGCAGCGTTCAACTTTCGTCAGCATGTTGAGGTACAACTTCGAAGCCCAGCCTTAGTTTTGGCCTTCTGGACAAAACTTCGGCTTAGGTGCAGCTTCTTAGCCACATCCCGAATGGAGGCGTTCGGATTTCGGTTGAAAGCCCCAATTATGCGGTTGTGATTTTTGGTGTTGTACAGAATACTTTTTCCTTCACTTCTGGGCTTCCGATCGGTGGTCAACCGTTCCTCGAACCGCTTAATCACTCGCGACACCGTGGAATTCGCGATTCCCAACGTTTTAGCGATGGAACGATGCGAGAGATCCTTGTTCTCGTGATGAATGCGCAAGATTTTATCACGCACGAGCTGTTCTTTCGACTCCATTTCCGCGAGTTTTGATCACAGGACTTTAAAACTTGCAGGATGTAAATAATGCACTAAATCCACTGAACTAAATCCACCCAAATTTTCATTAAATTCTACCCAACGGTTAAAAAGTTAGAGCAATTTCATAGTGTGGCAATTTCATCGTGAACACCCTTGAGATATAAGATAGGTTCAGTCTGTGCAGCATAGCTGAAGACGTAGTAAATATATTAAATAAATAAAAATATTATTTCATCACAAATTCTTCCATTCAATGATATTTAATAAATCAGTTTAATATCATAATATCATGGATATGTTTTAAACTGACAGACCACCAAGCGTATCTTTAAAGAGTCGGAAAACTAACTCACTGATACCATTTAATTCAAATGGTTTGCTCAAGCAACAAATGAAATGGTGATAATGCAAACTTTAATTGGGAATTATTTTACAAAGTTGTTCAGTAGCGGGAGGCAATGGGTCGAAACATGAAAACATTGAGAAATGTAGAATGCGAGAAATTTCAAATTGTTTGCCTGTCATAGATTTAATTATAAATAGCCTTCAATGGTACAGTAAGTCATCAGAATATGTAAACGCTTTATGTGTATTTTCCATCTATTGTGCTGTATCCATTGAACACAAGTCGACCCAGTATCAAAGGGAAGGTCGATTAATTATGTCACGCAGTAAGGGGGGATGGGGAGTTTTGAAAAACGTGACAAAACATCCAGAAGTTTTTATGCAATTGCGATTTGAAGTGTGAAAGTTTATGTACGTGCTAACGAGGTATACCTGTATTTGAATAAATGCATTGAAACATAAAAAACAAGTCAATCCAAGAAAAAATTCTGGTTTCTTTAAGGTTCTGAATACCGTGACCTAAACATATAAAATGCTTTAAAACCATAATGAAACAAACAATGTTATTTAAGGAGTCTCCTCAATCTCCTTCACCTTTGACAATGCTTAATCTCAAATAGCGAACATGGCAATGAGATAGTAATGCTACCTTTAATACCTCCATAACAAACAAACCCTGAACTAACTTGATCTACAAATCATACAAATCATACGAGCATATTTTCATTCGCGTCACCATTTTGCATCTTCACCAACCACAGAATTAAAACTTGAATAACAATTTTCCATTAACCGTTAGTTGGTTTTATCCTTCTCCTTCCACAGGTCACAGCGGTCCAGTCACATATATGAAGGTACAGTCGCAATACCTGCTCACCGCATCCGAGGACACATCTGTTATCGTCTGGGACATGCAAACACTGGCGGTGAAGTTGAGATTATGGTAATTTACTGAATGTTTCCGGAAAACTAGTCCAAACACTACTTAGTCAGTCTGAATAGCCAGGTTAGGTGAGGATATCCCTAGGCATGTAGACGTGACATTCGTGTGGATGTGCACGAAATTGTGCGTGAGCGGATGAATGAGGGTGTTAGTAACAATATATCATCAACCAACAGAAATGCCACTTGGTGGTGGAATAATTTCAACAAGCGTCGAACTGTGATCAGGCATGACATTTTGAAACTTTCGAGCTAAGCTACAGTGTCAGTCCCATTCATTTGGCTTGAGACTACATCTATCGACAACAACGGGCTGCAGCTTGTGTGTGTTTCGAAGCTAGTACAGGTTATTTATGCAAATTTATTTCAATTGGCAGCCTAATGTTCTGCATATGCTGAATGCTAGGGAGAAGTGGAAGAAAATGGATACATAATAGTAGTGGGTTCATGGTGTAGCTGCGACTTTCATATGTACGTTGCTAATCGCTTATAGTTTATACCAGCATGGCTTCAAATAATCGATTTCCAGTAAGACAATCTATTTCATTCCGATCAGGTGCTAAATATAAGAAAAATATAGAATATATTTTCGTCTGCATACGTACAAGTGTGTGATTTTTAAAATGTATGTTTTCAGTGGAAGTTACGTCCTGGTCAGAAAAGTCGCATTTTCTACATTTTTTTAACTCGTAGAAAATATGTATTATTTACACGGGCTGATAAAATCATCAAATTATAAACATAAATCCACGCGATATTCCATGAATATTTAAAAAAATATATCGCTTACTCTGGTCTGTTGTATGCAAGAATTGAACGAGACGCAATTTTACACGCCTGTTACGATTTTTTTTCCTCGCAAAGAAACGACAAATAACCACCCTAAAACCCACCCAAGATGGTTCTGTTGAAAAAACTGAACTTTGTCAAAAACTTGCATTTTGTTAAAATATGAAAGAACACGGAATTTCAGATTTCTGTGATTTTCATTCGGATGGCTTTGAAACCGAGGGAGATACTGGGAAAAGTTCATTTCCACCAAACAGACAATCTTTCAAACGGCTGAAATGTCGTCACTCTCATTGCAGGCATTCTAGTTATTTTCATTAGTTTAATGCCATCCAACTCAATCTTAATTATGCTGTTTCTTTTTTTTTTTCCTCCCACAATATAGCGAGCACATAGCTCCGGTGACGTGCTGCACGTTGGCATTGGATAACAAGTACATTATCAGCAGTAGCGAGGACTCCAGCATCATTGTGGCCCTGTTTGCAAGTGGGAAGGTGGTACGTAACATTTCGTTTAATTTAACTTTCCACTTCCGATAAATACCGTCATTGTCCTGTTTCTGTCAACATCAAGGAACCACCTGCACGGAGGCGGTGAGAAATGATAATTTAATTTTTATGAGCGGTAGCAACTTGTTTGAACTCATCAGTTTTTTTTTTTGCATATCCGTTAAACATGCATTGCCAAACACAACCTAACCGAAAACATATTGGTAACTGTAAATTAAATTAAGAATATTTTTTTCTGCGACCGGTAGAACCAACCGTATCCCGATTATCCCATCCATAAAATTCGTAAGTGAGTATTCTGTCTAATTACTGTCTTGTTTCAATAATTGGATTAACTTCATGTGTGAAACAGAAGTTCTTAGATCAGTGGTAATTATATTATAAGTTAATTATAACTGCTATGCATCTTGTCAGGGATGAAGCTATTCGTTTATATGTGAATAGTGATTGTCATTGTTCAGTATTACACATATGGAGTATTATCACAACCGTGAATTTTTCTTATTTTGTGGTTTCTACTAAACACCAGATTTAAGGTTACTAAATTCTTATAAGCGAAGTAAATGAATTTTAATTTTCAATGTATTTCCTGTTTGGTGTATCTTTAAAATCCATCTTAATTAAACTAAGTTCAAAGTTTTCTCCCTTTGCCTATCTGTTGTTGGAAAGCGTTAAAGCTGGCACACATAATATCTTGAGGCATTAAATTTCATATTATTACCAAAGTTTCAAAAAGGTGTCCACAGTTAGTCATTTAGAATTCCTCACCCTAGAAACCAAAAGTTCGAATTTTACTTGTATGAGAACTCAGTTCACATTTAGTTGAAATTTAGTGTCATGGAACTTTTTTGCTGAATAACAAGGCACTTCACTTGCAGACAGAACTTAATTTTCTTTAAAGTGTCCAGTGTTGGAAGAATCATTTTCAAAAAACGTTCACTCTTTACTCAGTGCAATGATACAAATATAACCGAGGAGCTTGGCACTCGAAGTTCACGAACGAACTTCAATCTAAAGTTCAACATTCCTAATTTTTGAAGTACACGTTGAGTTTTGAGTAACACTTAAATAAATGTCAAAAAGATTGTTTACATTGTTTACAAGAGTGGTCTGATGTTGTGCTCCAAGTTTCACGATATACAAGGGACAAAAAAATGGATTTTTCAAAAACAATAAAAAAATGGCTTATTTCATTACCATCGTAAATGCGATGCGGAAAATTAAGCTCAACTCAACTATTTGAATTTAATTAATTTGTTGCTCAGATTGAGTTCTAAATAAACTAATCGGAGACTTGAAGATTCAAATAAGATTATAGGGAACAAAATAGTGCTAATGCACGGAATCAGCACTTCAAATAAAATGACACAGTGGTAAGTATCCCAGTTTTAAAGAGGAGGACTCTAGTCTCCACCTCAAGTAGTAAGTGTTTATGAAAAATTTAATTTAATTTACCTAATTGAACTCAATCATCATTTCACAAAACAGAGTTCTTAAAATAATTTGCGGTAGGATTATTATTTTTTTGTGGTTTTGTGGTCTCTACAACCCTTTGAACAAACCTTTCGAGAACTTCAAGGTTTTCTTTGAAGTTGACAAGAATGCTGCTAGAAGCTTAAACATTGAATGTGAACTAGAAAGTTCGGTTAATTACTTAAAAAGTAAGCTAAACAGAATTCTCACTATAATCCTTAAATTAAGCCAAAAAAACACATTTTTTCAGAATCTCGGGTTGCCTGGGTAGTTTGTCCAGCATGTAGCTCCATGCCCCATATCGGGAGGATTCAAATCAAGTTAAGGGCAGTCAATTCTTTCGAACAAAAAAACCTTTGACAGGCATTTGTTCATGTTTTATAAACGAAGAAATTGGTGAAAAGGTTTTCTCGATTGATTCACGCATCTCGAAATTACGGATTATGGAACTTGAGAAAAGAAAATTAATTGTGCACAAACATCTTTCGTGACCTGCCTCAAAATTAGCAAAAGTGTTAAAATTCCTAAAGTCAACGGTGTGTCTTGCAATCAAACGTTACAAGAATACTCTGAGTATCGATACAGCACAGCGCATCTATCATAAAAGTGGCACTAGCGACAAAGAGCTGAGGAGAAAGGTGTTGAGGTACGTGAAAGGCAACCCTGGTGTCATGTGGCAAAGAAATACGTTTCCAACTTTTCCACCGGCGTAACATCCTTTCAAGAGAAGGATATAAGTCTTTTTGTGCCAGTAAACATCTGAATCGCTCCCTGAAACAAAATTTAGTGGCTTAAAAGCGAGCACGATTACTATACGAATGAGTTTTGACGAAATCTGAGGGCTGTATATTAATGGATGTCGAAATATATGTCAAAATGGATTATAAACAAATTAAACATAATGGATTATAAACAAATCCCCGGACAATAACTTTACCTGGCAACTGGTCATGGGGATATCAACAATCAATATGTAACTAGCGATTTGAAATTGGTCCACTGTTGTAGAACCCCTTGGTCCGAATTAAACCTTGAAGCCAGCACCTTGTTATACATATTTGCGCCTTTGTTTTGATTTGCTGTGTTATTTTGACAGAGTATTTGAGAGTGTGTTCATGTGAGTTCATTATAAGGGGTGCATTATTGAGCTTGGGACCGAGCTTGGGACGATGTTCTAGTACTGACTGAGCCAAGAAAAAAATCGTTTTTGTATGGGACCTACTGGTCTTAGAGTTAGTCTATGGGGATATCCCTTCCAGGTATAACAAATCAAAACAAAGGCGCAAATATGTATAACAAGGTGCTGGCTTCAAGGTGTAATGCGGACCAAGGGGTTCTACAACAGTGAACCAATTTCAAATCGCTAAAATGTAATAGCTTGATGTATATCGTTTGAAAGCTGAATAAATATCCTTTTGTTTGACGTTTTGATCAACCGGATATGATGTTTAATTCTTGACTTATGATCACTGGAATGCGTCCAAATTTTATTTAAATCGGGCTTTATTCTTGTAGTGTTTCTTGACAAAGGGAAGCAAATGGTTATTCAAAACATTGTCGATGTAACATTTACTGTTGATTTACCACCAGGTTCAATTAGCAGACTTTGACTCATAATGACTTAGACCAACCGCACCAATACGGTAATATCGGTAAAATGTTACCCTGTGTGACAGCTCGACACCGCACCGGTGGTTGGTAACCGGGTTGGAAAATGGCAATTTGCTCGTTCGGTGAGCAGCTGGTTCGTAAATTTGACAACCCGACCAAACCGAGCTGAACGTTGGTATTGATAGAAAAACAGCAAAACAAGTTAAAACGTTAATACAACAACTCCATCTGAAAGACTTTTATTTCAATTTGAGTGTGTCGGATTTGTTTTTAAAGTGTTCTTTGCTAATTTCACGTTTATTGTGATATGTTGTAAAAAAATGAGTGCATCAAAACCCCGCGGAAAACATTGGACGCAACAAGACAACGAAGTGCTTTGCAGAGCTTGGCTGGATGTTTCCAAGATCTCTGGGACAAACCAGAACGTCGAAAACCTGTACGGAAGAGTATTCAAACTATACACTGCAAGATATATTAAGCGAAACGAAACCGGTGCGAGAATAAATTTGAGTCTTATTGTGTTACCTTTTTATGAACGTGGGTGGCTAAATCAAAATATGTACGCTTTTAGTCATCAAAATATCACCCAAATACGAATCCACCGGTAGGGATGGTCTTATTGTGGTGCCTTGGTGCCAAATTGTCTGCAGAAATAGTAAAGGCATCAGCATCAATGATATCACGCGGGCCATACCTCATCGCATCCGAAGTATCACAGTCATTTCGCGGTTCATTGAAGAATGTTTGGAAAAATTCAGACAGCAAAGAGGATTTTTTTTCCTGTTGCTGAGCGATGGTCCAAGTGCATTAAAGAAGACAATCCATTATCCTTTCGCTTGGAGTTAACGAAGTTTCAAAATCACCTAGGTTTTCGCTTTAGATCACATTCTGTTTCCCCTGCGTAACGTCGATAGAGTCAGTTGTTTAATTGTTTGTACCGTTGGCTACAACATTAGGGTGGGGCTTATTTGAAAAAAATAATCGGGCACAAGTTTTTCCATGTGGAAAATGGTCTTTAGGGTCCATCAGATGACATACTAAAATTTCAGATTTTTTCGTTAAGGTTTAGAGGTGCCGAAATGGGCCTAAGTGCAAAATGTCGAACGGTGGCAAATATCGACCAAAACAGATGCATCTATAAGTAAACACGTAATTTTGTGACCCAAAAGGGCGAAAATTTTGTCGGTTTTGCGGTATCTCTCAACGCTTTTGAGATATGAGCCTCAACAATGAATGTGTGTTTGTACTTACGCCAACATATTTGAACTTTCGCAAGCAATATCTTTGCTGTACAAATTATAAAGACAAAATTATATTCTGAAAAAAGCAGACAGAAAGAGAGCAAAAGGAGGGCGATTTAGAGAGAGAGAGAGAAAGAGAGAGAAAGAGAGAAAGAGAGAATGATCTTATAATTGAGAGTACACATGGATCTTGAACATATTTAAACGTATTTATGTATTGATTAATATTGAACTCATAAAATTACGTGTCATGTCGAATACTGTTTAGCAATAGTTGTTTTTAATTGAAAACATAGATCATAAGCATTGTCATACTTTACAGAATGTAAGGGTGAAGCAGCAACGTTAATCGAACATAAGATAAATAAGCAGTTACTTTGGTTGCCGTGTCGACACCATATTTTGGAATTCATTCTTCAATCTGTTTACCACTGTATAATGGGACCATCAACAGGTCCTGAAATTAAAATTTTCAGGCAGTTTCAGCAGTAATGGCCCAACGTAAATAAATCTAATTTCAGTGTTCCAAAAACATATCCTTCTACGTTGAATGCAGCTCGTCGAGCAGAAATAATTTCATTCGCCAAAAATCACATTGCTGTAAGTTATCTTCCGCTGAACTATCAAAAGCAGACCTTATTTCCTTCCTAACATTAGTACAACATTCATGGGAGAACTTGTTTGGAGATGATCGATGAGAAGGCTATTATAGATTGTTCCGAAAAATATAAATACACTTTTGTCTCAAATAAAAAAGCCCATACTGTGATTTGTGATTGTTTTATTCTCAAACAAAGTAAATAACAATGGTTTCGTTCCATCTTCATTTAACTTTGCTTCGCTTAATAATTTGCTTGATTTCTCGTAGGGTAGGTGAGTTCTCTAACTTTTCCCTGAACACTACTCACAATCTTCTGCACAGTGCATTCTCTTACCATTTTCACCACTTCTGGCAAATCTTTCCTGAATTTTCATGTGTTGGTTTCATATATTTTCTCAGTTTTGTCTTCGCCAAAGCCCAGAACATTTCGATAGGTGAATCTCTGAGCAGTTAAGTGGATTCATCTCATTTGGTACAAATACGAAATTGTTCAATTTGTACCACACTAGTGCATATTTAGAGGAATGGCAGGAAGCAACATCAGGCTAACCGATTGTCGGCTAAGAAGTGTATCGAATATAAGCTATCCACATACATTTGCGTTGTACGCATGTATTTGTGCGTTTGACTGTGCTGTGCGTTTGACTGTCAGCTTTCTTTTGTTTACTTGTTTGTGCGGTTCAAATTCCGCGTTTTCAAAATGTCGCGTATTGAAAAGGAAGTGAAAATTAAGGTTTTGGCACATGGCTAAGTGTGAAGGGTTTTACTATGCGAAAATTGGCGAAGCGGTTTGGAATTCATCATGCGAGTGTTAAAACTATCATTAATATGTTTGGGGAACACTATTCTTTGGATGAGCTACCAGGAAGAGGCAGAGAACCCGGTTCTTCCAACCCGAAACTGGAGCAGAAAGTGGTATCTCTAATCATGAAGAACAAATCAATGTCAATACGTGATTTGGCCAAAAAAGCAGGAACGAGTTTCGGAATGATCCAGCGTATCAAGAGGCGAAACCACCTGAAGACCTACAAGAAGCAGAAAATCTCGAAACAAAGTGCAGAACAGAAGAAGCGAGCAGCAACGGAAATTGTATTCGCGTCTTTTGCAGCGTCCGGATGCATGCGTTTTGATGGACGATGAGTCCTTTGTAAAGGAGGACTCAAAAACCCTTCCAGGTCCACAATACTTTACTGCCGTCGTTGGGGAGGATGGTAGATTCAAGTGGAGAAATTCGGTCGAAAGGTACTGGTATGGCAAGCAATATGTTCCTGTGGTTTGAAGTCAACCATTTTTTTCACTACCGGAACTCCAAAAAATGCGATGCAACACTTGTCCGGAACTTGATGAAGAGCATTCGATCCAAAGTTCGAAAATTCGTGAAGGAATAACTTAAATTTCATTCGGTCTTCATTATGTTCAAGTTTAACCTCGTACAATAAAGGATCAATTTTTTGTATGAATAAAATATCGGTTTTTAACATAATTTGAAAGAAAGTTTGTGGATAGCTTATTTTCGATACACTCCTTAGTTATGCTGTTTGATCAAGGAGCAACCTATGCGCAGACACTCCTTCACGTAGTTTTGACTAATCATTGTGTCTGTCATAATGAATGGGCGAGATATTTTCCACATCCGCATATGGCCTGTCACATCATTACCTTCTTGCCGATTTTTTCGGTGTAAATGGTTTTCACTGATCCAGCAACATCCATTTCCTTCAACGAGGTATAAAACTGTGGTCCCGGAAGAGTTCTATAATTGAGTTTTATAACTGAGTTTTATCTAAGTTTCATCGTCCATGATAACACAGCCCGATTTTTTTATCAGCAGTTTGCCGTACGAATTTCGAGCCCACGATTCCACAGACTCAGCCTGCTTGGTGCTCCGTTCAGATTGCTTCTGCTTCCGACGAGTCTGCAGCCCCATTTTCATTAGCCCCATAACATTAGCTACTGAAATACTTACTCGCCACACCTCGGACTGATACTGAAGGATGACGCTTGAAATAGTACCTTACCTTTCTGTCAATTGTAGGGTCAGCGGGTCCGGGTTTTCTACCCCGTTTCGGGGAATCTACGGAAGAGCACTGTTGATGCAATACGGTTTGAACTGCTCGGACGTTGACACCTTCTTCCTTAGCCAGTTTTTTAATCGAAAGACCACTGACGTTGCACCGTTTGTGCACAATCAGTTTTCTTTGCTCGAGAAAAAGACTCCGCATTTTCAAACTTCTGTAGTGTAACAAAATATACAATATAACCCATATTAACATTTAACATACACAACTGGAAAATTCCAAACCTAATGTCATTTGACTCACAATCATGAATTATACGAAGACCTTTTTCTAGACCCACCAAGTTTTTTCAATGTCTCTCCTATTTGGTTTATCTTTAACATGCATCTTAATTAAGTTCAGTTCAAATCTTTTTCGTTGTTTGAAAGCGTTAGACCTGGCACACATGATATCTTGAGGCATGTAATTCAATATTTTCACCAAAATTTTCTAAAAAATGTCCACGGTTAGTGGTTTGGAATTTTCGGTTCCACGGTTCCGAGTTTGACCAGCATGTAGCCCCATGCCCCATATCGGAAAATTCAAATCAGGTGAAGAGGCACACAATTCAAAGATATATTTACTTTGCTGCAATATCTAATGCAAATAAAGAAAATGCTAGATTTGGCAGAAATTAATGGGATATTTCATATAAGTTTAAACCAGATATCTTTGGAATCAGTGTTGCATAGAAGATTGCATACATTGTTGTATGACGTATGATAGATTGTATACACTTTCGTTGTTTAGGCTTGCAATTAAACAAGGGGAAATTTTACACGCCTGTTAAAATTCATTTTTTTCTGTGTAGTGGATTCTCTCGATGAAAAAAAAACCGGAGTTTTCCTCATATCAAGCCTGTATAACATTCCCCTGGTGGAACGAAGCAGAGTCTTGTTTGAAGTAGTATGATTCATTCTTGTAGTGTTTCTTGACAAAGGGAAGCAAACATTATCGATGTTACATTTACTGTTGATTTTAACACCAGGTTCAATAAACAGCAATGGAACCTTCAAAGTTTTGAAGAAACATCCCCAAACCATCAGCCGTGAAACATTCCGGAAACGAGTAATGCTTAAGATGAATGTTTCGTTTATTCCTAGTGGTTTCGATTCATTTGAAAAGTACACGGTCTTAAATGTTTTATAAACAGACTTATCACGAACTCCCTTTTCATGTCCATGATTACCATAAGTCCAAAATGAATGAAAATTCAAAACAAACTTGCAAGCCGTGTTAAAACGCATATTTTCCTGTCAAAGTGACATCTGGTGGTCAGTAACGGCACTCTGAATTTGCACACAACTTCCTTGTCGTAATAAATAACTTCTCCCGCCTTGCGTGTTGCATATCTGCTGGAGCTACTTTTATCGCAAAAAGCTTCAGAATGGAATTAACTTGCCTCAGTGATGTGGACCGGAGAAAACTTTAAACTTTATTAAATGCCAGAGTTTTTGTGAAAAATTTGCCCATCTCGACAACGTCTCTTTATATCGTGCAAACATAAATTTAATCAGTGAACATTCTCATCTTTTCTGGTTCTGCAATAGTTGCTCCGGAATTATGGACTCAAAACCTGTTGGGGCGTTAATGGAAGCGTTACGAAATCTGAGCGGAACACATCGTTCAGTCGAAGTTCTGGTTACGAAAATATCAACTGTTCCTGCTGTTCCTGCTATCTCCACTGCACCCAGTCCATCCACTGGTTGGCCTAGTCAAAGCAACAAAAGATCGTTTGGCACTGCAGGACTAATTTCACCCGGTTTGCCTAGTCTATCGTGCGGCACAAAAAAGCTATCTGAGAACATTGCATCGACCCAGAACCAGAAATTTTTTGAGTATTTCTGTCCCGTATTGCAGCCAGTACTGCTTCGTCGCATAACTCACAAAGCTCAAATTCTGACGCTGACAATGATTTTCCCACTGCAATGAATCAATCAAACCAAATGTCGGAGAGTTCAAAGAACATCTCCAACATGCTCGTCCATCCGGAACACTCCCTTGTATATGGCTGATACCTCTGCTCATCGTACGAACGACCTTTCGACACCGGTACAACTGAGACGCATCAAAGATGATTTAACGGACCCGAGACACACCAAGCACGATGGAAGTCCCCAATCTCTCCAGTATCGCCTATTGTAGACAGCGCTCTTCAGGACAAGTACAAATATGATTTTGAAAATGCGTTGCTTGATGCCGTACTAAATTTCAGTGCCGTTTCGTCAGCTATGGATACCCAAAGCCCTGGATGCACTACCATAGCATTGTATCCTTCTGATGTAACACCACCGGTTGCTGCTACAAATAATCGAAACCATCCCGAACCTGTGAATAGAAGTGCAAGTTCCCTGTCAGACAAGGCAGCTGTAACCAAAACGTCACTGTTTACTACCAGAACGCGGGCGGTATAAACTCAATTGTTGAAGACTATCGATTACTGTTTTGGACTGCTGTAATGATGTTATTACTCTCACCGAGACTTGGCTTGATTTCCGCACGCTTTCCAATCAAGTGTTTTACAATGTTTTCAGATGTGATCGTAACTCTGTCAACAGCCGAAAATCAACGGGAGGTGATGTCCTCTTGGCAGTCAGCTCCGGGTTGAAATCCGTAGCAATTAAGAATGATTTGTGGAGCAGCGATGAACAGGTTTGAGTAGCTGTTGAATTGGCCGACCGTACATTGTTCATATGTGTAGTGTATACCTCCGAGCCGTGTACGTGACGTTAATTATATTAACACTCACTGTCGCTAATCTACCAGGTATTTCGTGGCAACAATCCCATAGTGGTTTCCTTCATGTGGATCCTGGATGGTTTCATTCTGGAGCTACCAGCCTTCTTGACAGCTACAGTACTTGTACGTTATCGCAAATTAATCACGTGAGAAATGAGAGCAACCGTAGCTTGGACTCTTGCTTCGATAGCGCTCTGGACGTTGCTCCGTCAATCTTCTGTGCATCTGCTCCACGAGTGAAACAGACTCCTCACCACCCTCCTTTGGTTGAGGCTATGGAGAGGAAGTTTCTTCATGACTTTGACATTACAACGGACGTTGTTTCCTACGATTTTCGGAAAGTAGATTACCGATCAATTGCTGACCTGCGCTTCCAGTATCGACTCCCATCCTCGATACTTAAAATGTCAAAGTTACGGCAAGTACTTTGTCACATGTTTTTGCGTACATCATCGACAGACACGTACCAAAAATCATCCACCAGAAAGAAACGCCTCATCCATGGCAGACTACTCGCCTCATCCATGGCACACTACTTCGTATATTGAAGTCTACCAAAAGAGCCGCAGTGAGAATATTCACAAAGTACCTAACGGTTCAGCTAAAATGCCATTACGTTCGACATAACCACCAATACAAGCGGATCAGTCGGCAAAGTTATTCGCGATATCAACATGGAATTCAGCGCAGGATGAATCAAACCCTAAGTGTGCACAAGTAGCGGAAGGAGTCCGGTCTTCCATCGTCCATGGTGTTTGGTGGTGAAGTTGCTTCATCGACTCAGGAGATTTGTCGACTCTTCTTTCAAAAATTTAACAAGGTTTTCACCGGTGAGAGCCTTGCCGACGAACACATTAACCTTGCAACAAGAAACGTCCCTATGCATGGTAACACTTTATGTGATATCAACTTCAACGATACGACTATTTCAAGAGCCGCTTCCAAACTAAAATCTTACTGTTGTCCAGAAACAGTCCCAATGATATCTCGTCCATGTTTCTGAAGAAGTACATCGACTCCTTATCGACCGCACTCGGCCATGCGTTCCAATTCTCAGATCGTAATAGTACTTTTCCTTCATGCTGAGAATCTGCTCACATGTTTCCTGTGCATTAAAAAGGTAGCAAGCGAGACATTAACAACTATCGCGGAATTACCTCTTGACATGCTTGATCCGATACTTTCTCAATGCAAGCATTTCTCGAACGATCATGGCAGGTCGTTCCACTACGATCATTTTGACCTGTCTCACGTCATAAAGCTATGTCCACTCCGGAATAATAAAATCATCTGGATCTCGGTAACGGATTGACGTACAAACAAGTTTAATACATCAAAACAAAGCAACTGTTTTTTAAGGAAAATACATCAATACGAAAAATTTCTTTTTGTTTCTAATGGAAATTTGCACTTTCTTCTTTATTCCTCCCTTCAAATGCTGCACACCTCCAGAGTTCCACATTTTGGTTATCTCCCGAGCCGTTTTTCAACTTTTCTTAAGCTTCCGCTTCATTATTGCCCAAAATCTCTCGATGGGCCGGAGCTGCCGGGCAGTTGGGTGGATTTATGTTTTTATCTATGAAATCTACGTTATTATCGCGGTACCACTGGATGACTTCCCGGCTATAGTGGCAACTCGCCAAATCTGACCAAAACTTCACGGGACCTTGATGAGCTTTAATGAAAGGTAGTGCGCGGTTGTTGAGGTATTCTTCCTTGTACAGCTTCGAGTCCATCGTCTTATTCGTCACGAACACTTTGGTCTTTGCTCCGCAGCTGCATATCCCTTGTCAAATCTTCAGTTTTTTTGAAAACTTGTAAACTTCGCAGGAACACCTGCTCGTGCCGTTGCCATGTAGAAGTTTTGGCCAGAAAGCTGTCCAAAAACGTTGGTTTCATCGTCGATGAACAGGCATCCTTCGTACTTCGTCAAACCCTGCTGTTACAATTTCCGCGCTCGAATTTTGGTGACGAAACTTTGCTTCAACGTTCTGTTTGGTTGCTTGCTGGCTCGATAAGAACGACTTTTTGCTCACAAACGAATTCTTCGAACGGTACTGCGAGCAGCAGCGTATTTTTGTGCGATTTCATTATTTGATAGTCCAGGGTTTGCTCTGAAGGTTCTCAACACCTTCTGGTTCAGCTTGCGGTCATATGTTCCACTACGACGCTTACCTTGAGGCACTCGATCCACGCCCTTTCACTCCCTGAAACGTTTGAGCATATCATACACGGTTGATTTGGCGATTTTCAACGTTTTGCGAGTTTTATTGCGGACCACGTTGGATTATCAACGTGGGTGTGCAGCATTGTTTCTCTCCTCTTGGCTTCCATCTGGAATAACTTTTGACACGAAACCTACACGCTAAGATAAGATTACCGAAAATACGGTTTTAATTTTACCGAAAATTAGGTTTTGGTAGCAAAACCTAGAGTATCGGTATAATTTACCGAAACAAAACGTTTGATTTTACTTATATTTTCAGTAAAGCGGATTTACAGATTTTATCGTTATATATTACCTAAATTTGGTTAAAAATGCTCTCATTGAGCTGCAAGCACTTTCGGTAAAAATTACCGTACAAAAATAAGTAATTACTAATGTTTTTCCCAGTTTTCCAACAATACCAAAATTTCGGTAATCCATGTTAACCGATAATTTCAGTATGTGCACTTTTGTGCGGTTTTCGGTACTTTTTACCGAATTTTCCGTTTTCTTGTCTTAGCGTGTAGGTAACAAACCGCTGTCAAAGAATTCTTGCAGTGGTCACTTTCCTTGCCGCTGCAACACAATAATTGTTGCCGGATTCTAACTGTTCCGAACTTTGCATGATTGCCTGATTGCATGAATAACCAAGCTCAAACAGATGTCATTAATACTTATTTGCCAGCTGCCTTCGACAAACTGAACCATGCTATTGCTATTGCAATGCAAGGTCCATCTCATGGTTGCTATTGTAACCGAGTTTGAGCCACCGAATTTGAGGATCGAGTTTTCAATCCTGATGTGCTTTAATTTGATTGGTAGAGAAAAGAATTTCCCACGAAAACTTAACATGCGATGTTTGGATGATTACAACGACACCTAGTAGTGGAAATCTAAAGCTGTTGTATTTTAGCAACATTTTTAAGTGTTTTGCAAAAATACTCATAACTTCGAAAATTTTCAACCGATTTCATCCATTAAGGACTCATATTTTTTGGTTTTAATGTGCTTAAAGGTCCAATTATAGTTTGATTTTTTTAATGTGTGATTGAAAATGTTGTTCAAATCACAGTGTCCTCAGTCACTTTTCTGTAAGCATTTTCCCACTTTTTAAGAAATATTTCTCATTATCTGCCTCTCCTCGAACCTCACCCCCGGATAAGTTACAAAAATACCCAAAAAGGGCTGAAAATGTCGATAGTCAAGGAACTAAAAAAAAACTTATTCGAACTACAAATCTGTAGAACAGCAATAATATATAATTATAAATTCTTTCACGACCGATCGAAAAAAAACACTTCTGCTTTATCTTCTGAAACGGTTTTTTTCTCACACCAGTGAGCCCTGCCATTCCAGCTGGAGACAATAAGCCTCTTCTTCACTCAGAAACACAGCCTGCTCTCTTAACACAACCGAGAGCTTTTTGGTTCGAGAATAATCTGAAAGAGTTGATGGACAATTTCAAAAAAATGCCGTTCTGAACATATATATTATATCGTTCAGTTGGTTTAAAATAAACAGTGATCTTTGTGACAGTATGAGATCAATCGTTACCAAACTATACCTTAATACAAATTTATAATAGTTGCGTGCATTCAACGCTCAGCTTACCCCCATAAATCCGACAAATTATTTGGCTGGATTAGTGTGATTCGTCCGAAAAGGTGGTTATGAAATTCATACACATTAATGTTCCAAAACACTTGAAGAGACGGTGGAGCTGGATTACAGAATTGTCAAAATAACGGGGCCAGAATTAACGAGGGGCTAATGGACCTATGAAATATGATTATCGTATTTTTCGTTGCCGCCTACTATTGACTGAAAATTCCACAACCGTGCTCATGAATCATGAATGTTTCAATCAATTCATTTCATTCCATTATTTCTAGATAACGAAAATCGACCATCATCGGGGTCCTGTGACAGCCATTCACGTAGCCATGCCCAGTGAGGTGCTGGTTTCTTCCAGCCATGATGCCACCGTATGTTTATGGTCACTGGATAATTTTACTCTGCTGAACTGCATCCAGCTAGCCCATCCGGTGCTGAACTTTCAAATATCCTGTGATTCGGTAAGTAACGTTTGCCCGCTGCATTTTAACTATAGTATACCCTTTTCTGGATCAACCAACAAAAAACGGGCTCAAGGTAGCTTGAAGCATTTTCTTTCACAATTTTTTTTGCATTGTTCTGTTCCTGTAGATCTTTCTACTGGCGTATTGTGAGGACAACGGTCTTTACCTGCGAGCACTCGCAACAGGCACCGAGCTGCACGCTTTAAAAGGACACAAATCGAAGGTAAGCTACTTACGAATCTAATCCCGTAAACGGAAATTACTCAAAGAAGGCAATCGGATGGGTGAAATGGAACAGAGGAGTAATTGGGGATATGAAAGTGAATACCTTTGGAAAGTCATACGATAATGTTTTTCTCCTTTCCATCTTTCCTGCTGAGGGTCAGAAGATGGCATCGACGATGTTAAGTTAGGAAGCAATTTCCCCCTGCCCATTTCAGTGTTTATTATGATAGGTTGGTAAAAATGCCACAAGGTACTTTCGATTAGGAAATGTAAACAAACCTGAACTCTCCCTGGATACTTAATTCTCGATAAACATTAGGATGAAAGTGCTTTGAGAAATTCGTCTCGTATAATATGATGTGCTGCCATGGGAGCTATTCGATACGTATTACATATACTCAATGTAATTACAAGTCAGTGACATGAGAAAAAAAAACAACATAATCGAATGAAGTCGTTAAGTTTGTTTGGCTAAAATTCGGCAGAACACAATCAAAAGAACAAATCAAAAACATTGGACGCGCTGATCCTGTCATGGACCGAAAGAAGAAAGGATATTAACGAAAAACCCAAATCTCTCCATTCGAACGATGGCTCGTAAAATAGGGATGTCACCTGGTTTTATCCAAAAATCAAAACAACGTTTGGGACTTAAGTCGTATCTATAAAGCAAAAATAGTTTCAAATCGCAACGACAAATAGAACTTGGCAGCAAAATCACGGGCTCGACGTTTGTACTGCGAATATTTGACGAAGTTTTCATGCGTTGTTATGGACGATGAAACTTATGTCCTGGAGGATTTCAAGCAGCTTCCAGAGCTGGCTATTTATTTTGCTATGGCCAGAAATGGTACAGCTGAGCATTTCAGAACGAAGAAGGCATCGAAATTTCCCAAAAAATACCTTGTGTGGCAAGCAATTTGCACGTGTGGCAAAAAGAGTGTGGCAAAAAGAGTAAAGGAGATCTATCAGAAAGCGTGTCTGCAGAAGCGATTGCTACCCTTCATAAAAAGTCACAAAGAAAAACCTTTGTCTGGTCCGGTTTGGCATCAAGCCACTATGCTAAAACTGCGATGGAGTGGTACCAAGCAAATCAAGTGAACATTTTTCCAAAAACCTCAAACCAGCCAAATTACCCAGAACTACGACCAATCGAGAGATATTGGGCTCTGATGAAGCGGAAGCTTTTTGGAAAAAAGCAAGGAATCAAAGCCATCAAACACTTCCAGCAAATTTGAACAAAGACGGCTTCTACGATTTCTGAAGAGTCTGTACAAACCCTAATGGACGGAGTTAAGCGCAGAGTTCTAAAATTTTATTCAAATACCGAATAACTATGTTTTGTCTTCACGAATTGTTAAAACACATCCCATGAATCTGAAATAAACAACTACGACGGAAATATAATGCGAAATTTATGTTTTATTCATGTTTGTCCGTGTTTGTCCATGATGTCCGGATTATTGCGGATACAGACCTTATGGAAACATTCAATGTCTGTATGAGTTATTAAAAATGCGCGCTTTGGAAGAAGCGACTATTTTCGGATGGATGGTAAAAAAGAACGAAAAAGTATATTTTAACGAACCAAATTGCATTTTATTCATTCAGAAATTAAAAATTAAAAAAAATCCTTCTACTCTCTACCGGGCCACCTTGCGGCAGTTAGCCGAATTTTTGGCCATAAGTGAACAATAGAAGCATGTAGGCAAATTCTTCAGTTATGTACTTGGTCACCTGTTTGATCAAATCATTCGTCATTTTGGCTACGAAATTATTTGAATATACTCTCTTCTTCAAATTTGCCCAGAACTTTGCGATTGGGCTGAGCTGGGGCAAGTTTGGGCACCACCGGAATGCCCAACCACTCCATTTCCTCCACCGCCCGCTTCTAGTAGTGGCCGACGCTAGATCTGGTACTTTTTAATGACGGCAGCTTCGCGGAGGCACTTCGTACTGTAGATCTTGCCGTTCATTGCCAGCTCCGACAAAAATAAGTCCTCTTTTCACTGATTGTGAGCCACAGCAACACCTTCTTTGGGAACTTCGTGTGTGCTATTTCGTTTGTCGGGAAGCTGAAGTAGCCTTCGCATTACCAGATGCGCTCGTCGTCCATAATAACCACCACGTTCCGCATCGCTGGGAAGCTTTCTTTGGCCAAAATCTTCAGCTTCTGAATTTCGCTTGGGTGTTTCTTTTTTTTACTAGGCGGATGGAAAATCTGCTAACAGACTACTGAAACCAGGTTGTGAGGATTAGGGGGTCAACTCCTCGACCCACTATAAACGCACCCGTGCCTCGAGCCCCGGCTCTCCCCGGAACCACCTTTCGGTATTACTTCAGGGAGGGGGCTAGTGTGCTTTATGCTCCCACTATTTCTAATTACATAGTTATTTAGTAAGCTTCGCTGACCTGACGCTGAATCGGGCGAGATGCTCCTGGATCCAAGCAGGGTTCGAGACGTCCGTGAGCTCCCTGCCCGATCACTCACGGTACCCTCGCGTCATATGGTCTTTCCTCCGATCGCGAAAGCAAGGGCAAGGACCAGGGTTGGAACGTCTGAGGCCTTGCCCTATTAACACACATGTTGCCATTTAGCTGAGAAAACATAAATATGCCTTTGTAAGTCATAATCAAGTTGCTGCAACTAATTATGATCTTGGTGTGCTGCTTGGGTGGCTACCCCAGGGTCATCCCTGTTCCCCATGTCACGACCGATTACGGCTTCCTGCCGGATCTCGCGCCGAATGGCACTTCCTGCGTTGTAATTCGTTTAGCTGTTAAGGGGAGCTTAACGTTTCCAGGGTGCACCGTGAGGAGGTGACTATTTTCACACCCCCCACACGGCTTGTTTGGACTGACGCTTCCGCAAGTGGATATCCATTTTGGTTAAATATTTCTTGACAAATTGGCCTGTCGCACTGACCTCCCAACTCAACGTATGGAAAGATGTGGCCACCTTGCCTTCTGTTGGTCGCTTAAAACGATCGGACGGCTGCAACCAGGCTTCTGCTCTTTAGACTCTCCCTTCTTCAGAAGTTCCAGAGTCTTGTAGATGTTTCCGCGATCGCATCCTGCTGAAACGAAGTGGGTCACGATGGAGCAGGTGGTTCTTTTTCAGGACCAGGTGGAGTAGGCGGTACGAACAAACCATAGATAGACGTTGTTTCACTGATAGAGTTGTCAATCAGTATATGGGATGACCACCAGGTGGCAGGGTAATTGCATAAAAAATCGGAGAATTTAGTAACCTTTTTTTTAATTCACGCTTTATGTTAGTCTTTAAAGACTTTAAGTTGATATTCGAGTGCAAACTTATTTTGCCTTTCTATCCATTGCTTATGAAGAACAACCAGCAGCTTCACAAAATACTTCTAAGTGGACGAAGTTTTAAACAGGGTCGATTTTGAATGTGGGAAGAGGATGACCTGGATCTTCGCTGTATTGATGCTGATCTTCCAATCTGTGAGATACTTCAACAGAACATGCAGGCCGCAGTTTCGATGCAATCTCTCTTACTACCCTGCCATTGTGGATAACTGCGGTATCATCGGTGAACAGCGACAGAGATCCGTTTTTAGGGAGTGGGGTAATGACCGAGGTGAACAGGTTAAAAAGAAGTTGATCTAATATGCTTCCCTGTGGAACACCGGCAGAAACCTCCTGCGCGACAGACACTGTACCATGCAGCAAAACACGGAATGCTCTGTTTTTTTATGTCTTCATTAGGGTGACTTTTAGCCACCTGGGCTAACTCGTCACCTAGAATATTCGCTTGGTAGTTCGTCACCAGGAATATTCTATTTGACAGGTAGTTTGGTAGTCGAGTTTGTACCGACGTCACTACGCAACGGCTTCTCCATACCGAGGTCGAACTGTGTATCACATAATGCGAGAGGAACAGTGCACCACTCATCAAACGAAGGAGCGAACGAAATAACACCGAAAAACTTTTCAGAGAGCGAGCGAAAAACACGACTGTACGTGTCGCTTGTTCGAACTGGAATGACGATTCGAGATTTGGTGCTTTTTATGCGATTACGGTCATTACAAAAAACTATGAACTGACCACCAAATAGTTGTGACCAAATCAGAGTGACTAGAATCTAATGGCGAATCAGGTCTGTCTCGACAAATAATGAAGTCATATTTGCCTGAAGAAGCGTTTTTGAAGACCCTCATTCCACTCCCACAAATACACGGCCAGCAGTTTCAACTCAGTTTTGAGTCGTTTTTGACTCACTTTCGTCAAAAGTGAAGTCACTCAAATTTGAGTAAAGAACATCCATCTCATTTGAGTCGGCTGGCCGTGTAGGCCATGGACGACTGCAGATCGCAGGCGAGAATAGGTCAACTACGGTGAGTAATTCGAAGGCTTCCACGATACTGATCTCAGTGCGTCCAAGCATTTAGCTATCACTAGTCATGAGGTGCTGCTTCCAAACTTCTCTGAAATAAGCTGTAATCGGAGAGTGAATCTGGTCTTGCCGGAAGACGCGTCTTGGAAGACCCTCTCTTCACTCTCACAGATAGTCCATGGACGGCTGCAGATTGCTGGCGGGAATTGCTCGACTACGATGGAAGGGGGGCTCGAAAGCCGCCATAATGCTAAGTTCAGTGCGTACCGGTGTTTGGGTTAAATACCTTGTGTGTTAAATATCCATCAAACTCACTGTGTAGAACATATTCAGATTCAAAATGCTCAAATTTTCAACGCCTTGCGCCAACTCCAAACGAGTCTGATTGAACCTAAATTTTATATTGGGTATTTTTTCGAGCCAATAAACATTTGGATCGATTTAAAAATTTAAGACAGTCATTTTCACTCCTACCCTAATCAAGATGGACAAAATTGTCGCTTCCAAATATCAATCTACGGCTATTTATGGGCTATGCTTGCAATACACTTTTAAGAAAATTCGAAGCTGATGCAAATCGTCTATGATGTTGTCAAATTGTCATTGCCCATTAATTATTGTCTCAAATGAATTGATTGATTTTCATAAAAGTTCTACATGATACTCTACATTTAACAATAAAGCTTACATTTCCACAGTACTCTTCATTCTCATTCGAGACCCAAATTTCAACTCCCCAAGCGTACTGTTTTTATTTTTCATATTTTGCTCTTTAAAAACAGGCTCGGTTCTTTTTCTGTTGGTTGCGATACGAGGAATTTGATTTATCACGCAAGCTGTTTTTACCAGCACCTGTTGACATGTTTTTCCACCTGATTTGAAGGTTGCCAAGAAAACATAAATATCCATATTATCTCCTTCGGGAATCCCAGTCAGGCATTCCGCGATGGAATAAGCTCACCGAAGAGGTTCATTAATGCTCTGAGCACGTGCGGCATTTCATACACCTTGAAACTTCGGTAAAAACCCATGATTTTGTGTCACCGGAGCATTTGTCAGCGACGTTACTTTATTGACTTCTTGGTACTCATATCGGTCCGGCAAAAGCTCGTAAGACAGATTTAACGGATTCTTATTTACAAACATGGTATGTAAGTGACTGGAGTTATGATGTTTATGCGACCTGACATCTGGAATTTTTATTTGAATATTTATGCCATGTTGCAAAGCGTTACTCTAAGGGGAGACATGCCTAATGGATTTTGGATTGGGTACGACAGAAAGCGTTAAAAAGGCACGCTTTTTTGCCTCCCTCATTTTTTTGCGGGGGAAATACCATAACGAAAATGATTGGTAATTATAGCTGTGGAAGATGTTTGAGGATGATCTCGAAATAAATAACGTGATAGGAAGACAGTGTCATTTTCCAAGGCAACCTTGCGATTTTAACTATGTTTTGTAGCTATTAGCGAACTACTATTCATTAGGGGCTATACATAAACCATGTAAACTTTTCTGGAGGAGGAGGGTCTGACCAAAGTCTACGCTCCACACAAAATTTCAATTAAATGTATTGAGAAAAGCCTACGAGGGGGGGGAGTTTCTGAAATGTTCAAAAATGAGCTTACGTGGTTTATGAACAGGCCCTTAGCGTACATCGAGGCATCATTTCTCAGGTGGGCTCATGGTTCATGAATATATGAAATATACATTTGTATTAGATAAATCCGATATTTTGAAACGTTTGAACTACGGCTTTCGTGCCATCCCATTACATCCTCTGTTGTCCTCAAATATTGAAACCGGTCCATTAGGTTTGCAATCCTCAAGAATTCTGTTCAGGGAGATTGCTTTTGAAACTGCCGTGCCGCCTCACTGTAAGACGTCGAGACCATGGTTTGCTCAAGAAACGGTTGAACCGAACACCTTAAACAAAAAGCCAGTAACAGACTTTCTTTCCTCAAGATTCGAAACCCAGTTAGAATCCACGTAGCCTACAAGTGGTTTGGATCCTTCTTCTCGCGTATAAACCAGACCCATGCTGCTGGTTGCCTTCAAGTAACTGACTGTTCGTTTCAGAGTCTTCCAGTAGTTCTCTGTATGGCATTGCTGGAAACGACCCAAGAAGCTTACCGAAAAACACAGATTCGACCGCACACAAAGCATCTGGTACATCACGCTTCCTAATAGTTCCCTGTATGGCTCAGCAGTCCATGAACCTTCTCGATTCAACTGGAGTCCCTTTTACAACATTGCAAGCTTTTCCAGAATTCTGAGTGCATTTGCTTTTTGTGACAGATTCAGCTTTCCAGCATCTTGATTGTAATCAAACTTCAAGCCCAGAAAATGTTTCACGTTTCCACAGACTGACATCTTAAACTCTGCAGACAGGTGTTGCTTTGATCGTGGACATTTTTTTGCTGACAATTAGAACGGCATCCACGTAGATCACCAGGAAAATCTCATCGCCTTTGGTAGTTGACTTATACAGGCAGTAGTCGCGGCTAGATCGTGTGAATCCCAGCTTTAGGGAAACTGAATTCAGCCTCTCGTTTCAGCAACGTGGCGATTGCTTTAGCCCATATATCGACTTCCGTAATTTTCAAACGGTATTGGGACCAGCCTGCACTCCTTCGGGAACATCATTGTACAGGTCCTCCTTCAGGTCACCATGAAGAAAAGCCGTCTTCAAGTCCATTTGGTGTAGATGTAAACCTTAACGAACACCAACAGCGAGCACCACACGAACAGTAGCTAGCCACGCCACAGGAGCAAACTTTTCCTCGTAGTCGATCCCAGGTTGCTGCAGGAATCCTTTCACCACAAGTCGTGTCGTATAGCGAACTGCTTTGTCCATGTTCGTCTTCCTTAAGTCGGAATACCCATTTGATCTTCAAAGGTTTGACTTTATCGGGTCGCTCATGAACTTCCATACGTTGTTGGATTCCATCGATCGTAGTTCGTTTTGAAAGGCCATCATCCAGTCATCGGAATTGGTACAGGCTGCTATATCGCCATAACTGCCTGGCACATCTGGGGAAAGAGGGTCGACAGCAGTTGCTCCAAATCCGGTTATATAGTTGAGCAACTTACCCGGAAATCTGCACTACCGTTCGCTGCACCTTGTGGTCAGATCGCCTGGTGTTTCGATTGAAATTAGGTCAACCTAAACTTGACGCATTTCCTTTCATCGTGCATTAAAAAATTTTGCACACCCCTCATTTTAGAGATGTGTGCGTGGAGCATCATGCCTCTATTTTGATTTTGAGATTAGCACTTAAGTTATCAAAATGTCGTCGTAGGAAGAGAAGCAACGCATCAAAATTTTGAACGTGCATGGCAAAAATTCCAACTACCCTCACGCCAAGTTGGTGAAATTATTGAATGTGGCTAAACCAACTTTTACCAACGTATTAAATGTGTTCGGTGAACTTTTGTCGACAGCCAGGAAAGCTGGATTGGGGGTAAATCGAAAGCCGGAGGCCACAGCGACGACAACAAGAGATGCCCGCTGTTTTGAGCGGAACCACAACCTCTCCGTCTAAGATGTCGCAAAGAAGCTGGGAGTGGCACTTTCAACCATGGATAGAGCTAATAAACGAGCTGGACTGTCGACTTATGAGAAAATAAAGACTCCAAAACGCGACGATAAACAAAACAAGTCGGTCAAAGCACGATCGCGAACGTTGTACACGACGATGCTAACGAAGTTTGGTTGCGTGGTACAGGAAGATGAATCTTACGTCAAGGCAGACTTTAAACAGCTTCCTGGACAGAAATTTTACACGGCAACTGGACGGGGAGAGGTGGCAGACATTTTCAAGCACATTTAACTGTCAAAGTTTGCGAAGAAATATATGGTGTGGCAAGCCATTTGTACCTGTGGCTTGAAGACAACGTTTACATTGCGACGGGAACCGTCAACCAGGCAATTTATCTGAGTTAGTGCCTACAAAAACGGAACCGCCTACTCACTGCCTTTCCTGAAGCGACACAATTTTTCCGTTCTATATTGGCAAGATTCGGCATCTTACCATTATGAAAAAAAAGTCATGGAATGGTATGCTGCCATCAACGTTCAAGTGGTGCCCAAGAACAAGACCTCCCCCCCCCCCCCCCCTCCACGCCAATACGCCAGAGCTCCGCTTAATCGAACAATATTGGGCCATCGTCAAGCGGAACCTGGACAATGAAACTGTAGAAAATCTTATGGCAGGTTTAAATGAAAGATCTGGCACTTCGCATTCGGTAAACATGAAGCTAAGCTGAATATTTTTCCTGTATTTTTTATTAACTTAACTTGAAAAAGAAAAAGAATTTGACTTTTTTATATTTATTTTCCGTCGGCCTATTTCCTCACATGGTAACAATCATCGACGCCAGGAAGACAACTCCACCACCTGGACCCTATCTATCAACTCATGAATATGAGCCGGGACCAACGGCTTTGCTTCCCTTCCGAAGGAAGACGTGACCAAATTTTTTCGCCTAAGAAAAACCATCGACGTCGACTGGGATTGAACCCAGACCCACTGGGGTGCCAATTAGCAGTCACGCTTACCACTCTACCAGTGATGCCGGTCTGAATTTGACTTATTAATAAATTTTTTGATCGACTCACACACATTACTGTTTGCCAAATTTTGATCAACACCCTTTAATGTTCGGGTCCAGAAGAGATCTCGCTATCACTCTTATCACTCGTTATCATCGACAATTAAACAGAGTGACGTCACCAATTAACCACTCTGCGAGTATTTTTGCTCTGGATGAACTGTGGATGTTGGTAACTATCTTACCTTCGGAAAAATAGGTGTTGCATTTCTACAACAGATCGTTGGAGGAGATTAATTTGACGTCTGCTACAAGGTTGTAGTGTAATGGAGTGGGATTAATGCTAAAAAAGATGTTGCTCCAAGATCCAAATCCAACTTAAAAAAAAGTATAAGGTGCAAACAGTGGTTCTTTAAGTACAACTTTTAATCAGAAAACGTCCCAACATGAGAATCTTAAGCACTGCAAAAAATAGTTTTTCATCAAAGTTGATTAAAACCTTACCTTAGCTAAAACTCTGTCTAAGCAAACTTTTCACTGTTTTGAAATACATGATAGTTAACTTAACGTAACATCATAAAACTGTACTAGATATATTGCATTATTTATAGAATACCTAAGGTGCACCAAACTATCCTTGAGTTCAAATCTTGATATTTCACTTGAACAACAAGGCGGTTTACGACTCTTTCCGCAGTACGCATTGGTGTGAAATACTTCATGAGATATCCTTATAAAGTTTTAGACATTTGACAGTATTCTCAAAATATCTACGGTACTCCAAACTATTCTTGAGTTCAGATTATAATATTCAACAATATAATCACGGATATTTACGTTGTCTCGACCGTTTACAGACGATGTAAAGCTTCATGGAACATAATAACACCGTTATTAGGACTGCATCGTTCATCTTCATTAAAAGTTAAAGTTTTACTTCAAGCGGAACAATGCGAGGTCTTACAGAAGAAAAGCGAAAATCGATTGTGAGCAAGTACTGCACTGAAAAAGGATTGACGCTAAGAAAATTAGCAAAAGAAGAAGGTGTTAGTGTCTGTGCGGTCCAAAATGCGATCAACCCGTTTGTTATGCATAACACATTGAAGGACTTACCCGGCCGTGGTAGAAAAACAGGTGCGTCAAACACAAATTTGGACAAACAAATTTGCAAAGTTTTTGAAGGAAAAAAAGAGGTATCCGGAAGGAAAAAAAGAGGAACGACGATTGAAAGTGTCCACGGCACAAAGGAGCGAAATTTCCTGAAGGCGTACCGGAAACAAAAATGTCCGAAACGCAGACAAATTCAGCCGGATTCCGTGAAATCTTGGGCTCGGAAGCTGTACGACGACGTTTTCAGTAAAAATTACATGTGCATTATCATGAATGGCGAGACGTATTTCAAATTTGACTACAGGACACTTCGAAGGGCACAGTTTTACACCATGAAGCGTGGAACGGCCAGTGCGGTATAAAATCGACACCTTTTTTCACTACCGTAAATACGAACGCCGAAATGAACCGGAAGGGATGCCTGTAAAAACGAATTCTGCCACTAATCCGAAAACAGAAAGTTTCGATACTGTTTTTGCCTGATTTGGTATCTTGCCACTAAGCGCGTTCCACCTTGGACAGCCCGGATAAAAATAACCATACAATTACAATACAATAATATAAAATAACCTTAAAATCTATTTCCGACAATAAATCTTATTATTCATGAATCAGATAAATGAAAAATACATATCATCACAATAGATCTACAATTCACTCCATATGCTAGGATTTTCAACAATTGTGAAACAAAACAATTAATAGTAATTGACTCAAATTTGTTAGGAACAAAATGATTTTTTCTTTAGTTAAGATACAAAACAACCCTCATTTTCATTTGTCGATGCCTCAATTTACATTAGATTCTATTCTGGGAACAATGACTCCTATAACCATCTTATCGTTGGGAACAATGCCATTAGTTGTACATACTATAGAATGTATTGTATAGTTACAATACATTAGTTTGTAAACCTATGAGAATTTTTTATTCGGGTGGTATGAAGAGAACAATGTCCAATTTGTGGAAAAGACGAGAATCCTCCAAATTGTCCGCAAATAAATTCCATTGAGAAATTTTGGGCTGGAATGTTGCGGAAGAAGGCTAAAGGAGCAGATGACATAATCAAATTAAAAAAAAACTGGGTAAACGTAGGCAAAACCATCGACGGAACGGTTGTGCACAACTTCATGAGGAACATCAAGAAAAAGGTACGAGAGCTTGCCAGATCTACGAAAAATTAAATGAATACTTATGTAGTGGGCTGTTTGTTTTGATGGTCAATAAACAAGGTAAATGAATTTGTGTTGCAAAATAAATAAAACATATATAAATACAGCAATTGTTAGGTGTACTCATAATTAACGATACAGTCCTTAAGTAGCCGTATTTCATTGTCGGCAGAATATCAACGTTACTCCATAACTCGATACTTTCCTTGAGCTCAGATCTAGATATTGTACAATATCAAAAAATCGTTAATTAAGTACATATTTATCATTTTGATTTGCAGATGCAAAGTCAGGTAAAGAACATAATAATAATAAGGCAATAATTGCACATGCATAAAATTTTAAAATTCCTTTTTTAGAAATGTTGCCTTGTTAATCATGCAAAACATCCACACCTGAATTCAAGAAAAGTTTGGAGTTCCGTAGATACTCTGACTGTAATATGATCATAACTGTGCAATGATATCAAATGATATTGAATAATATCAAAACATCCACATATAAACTCAAAAATAGTTTGGAGTGCCGTAGATATTCTAAAAATACTGTAATATGATTATAATTATGTAATGATGTCCCATGGACCTTTTTCAACGCATAGGTACAACGGAGACCTCGTAAGTCGCCTTGCAAATCATGCAAAACCTCAAGATCTAAACTCAAGAAAAGTTCTGAGTGCCGTAAACACTCTAAGAATACTGTTATATGTATGCAATGATGTAAAGAATTTTTTGTAGCTTTTACAGCTAAGCAGTATGGTCAAAATACTCTAAAACTCCTTGTCGATCATGTACAACCTTAAGATCAGAATTCAAGGAAAGTTTGGATATTTTAGATCATCATTACCATCCATACCTGTTCAATATTTGTCCTAGATTAAAGAGTTATATCTGAAAAAGTTCGAAAAACAACGTTCCTCTGTAACTCTAAAAGCCAAATTTTGACAGCAAACTTCAATCTTGGGTGATATATGACCCATCTGTATTTAATCAGTTGAAGCAGATCCTCGCCCACTGTCAACTGGCGTGGTGTCTGCCGGTTTCAACTATTTATATAACTATTTAGTTGTCTAAACTAGCACTGACCTTAACGGTTATCAATCTTTCTTTTAACTTACACTTCAGCTTCCTTTTGAATACTAGGAGTTAACTGTTAACAGAAAATACCTAAATGGAAATTGTACGCAATAAATTGTTTGTTTTTTCAGAGAATGAAGAATCCTTCTCGAGTCGAAAAAATCCCAACTTTCGCATATGGTAAACCACACAATAACTGAATTTTACTATTCCCAACAGGTCCGTGCCCTCTGCATCGCCATGGATAGCCAACGAGCCATCGTGGGAGGTGAAGATACCCGCGCCCTGATATTCGACATGCACTCCGGCCGAGTGATTCGATCGCTTCCGCCGAATCCTGGTCCGGTTTCGGCCGTATACGTAATGGCAAAGGACGACTATCTCATAACGGCCGGTGGCAACAAAATCACCTTCTATTCATTCCGTAACGAGGACTCGCTAGTGAACTACTTCCCCAAAAAGAAGAAAACCTTGAAGAAAATTGCCAAAAGCCGCATCGCTCTGGCCGCTACAGCAAGTCCTGTGATTTGCTTTGATATTTCTCGAGATTCAACAATGGCCGCCGTTGCTTCGAGTCGATGCATTCAAATTTGGCAACTGAATACCCCGGAATTGACGGCTATACTCGAGGGACACACCGCAACGGTGACGTGTGTGAGCTTTGCACCGAACTGTGAGTTTGTGGCGTCCGGCTCGGAAGACAAAAGTGTGAATGTTTGGAGTTTGGCACTGGGAACTATCACTGTGACGTTCAAAGGCCACAACACATTCATCACGTCAGTTACGTTCTTGATGGACTCGCGTCGAATTATTTCAGCTGATCGAGAAAGCAGTCTGTTCGTCTGGATGGCTGATTCCGGAACTGTTCTACAAAGTGTTCAAGGCCCTTTCAAATGTCTAGCAGTCACCAATAACATGAAATTCGCGGTCTGTACCAATGGAGATACGAGTTTGCGGATATGGTCTCTTACGAGAGAAGACGAAAAGTTTTTAGTCTCGCACTCAGGGGAGATTACCTGTTTCATAATAACAGCTGATTCGTTATACTTGATATCCGGTTCCAAGGATATGTCACTCAAAGTGTGGCAAGCCTCAGGAGGAAAACTTGCACAAGTGCTTGTAGGTCACACAGATGCAGTAACTTGTGTAGCAGTTTCCGTTACCAATAAGAGTCAAGTCATATCTGGATCCAAGGATTCCAACCTTATTATATGGGACATTCATACGGGCGAAGAAATTCATACGCTCGCTGGTCATCTAGCTCCAGTGACATGCGTCAAAGTCTCAGCAGATGGTAAGTTTCGTCGTTAAATCTAGATCCTTCAATTGAATAATGCAATTTTATGAAAAACAGGAACCACTGCCGTTTCTGGAAGCGACGACAAAACGTTGATAGTGTGGGAGATTAAAAGAGGGCTTGCTCTGACATCTCTTCAGATTCATGTTCAATTCTCACGGTTTGATATAAGTATGGAGTGTTCACGAATTGTAGTTCAATTAGTAGACAGCTCATGCCTCCCCATCATTTGCCTGCACAATTCTCCTGCTTCATATATCAAGCTTCCCACATACTCAGCTCCAGCACGAGATGTCGAAGATCTGCGACCTGCTGGTCCAAAACGACCAGCTCGCAGATTGCTGAAAAAGGAAGTGTCTCTAGATACTTACACCTGGCAAAAGAAGTATGCTCACCTGACTTCTTCCGTTATGATGGCTCAGGTAGACGAAAGACTGAAACGCCGTTTTTCGGTATCCGCAAGTATGGAAGAAATATCCAAACTGGCAGAATCCAAAACCTTGGAGTCACAGCAAAACATAGGTCCAGAACAGGCTGCTTTGGCTCAATCTCAACACTTTGATCAGCTGGAAGCCCTATGGAATAAGCGATCTCCCCCAAGAAGAAGAGTAAATGCGGTAAGTTTAAGCTCATTGAGTGTCAAATGTCATTTACTGCTAATAATTTATTCTTTTCAGTCTCTCTCACGACAGTCTTCCCTGGTTGAAGACCATATTGAATCTTCGGACGAGGACGAGTTTCTTGAAGAACGCGCAGGTACGTCTAAGAAACATCAATTTCTTTCAATGCGTCCTGTTTCGCTTCCAGTAGATGCATGGCACTATTCTAGTTTTTTCCACTCATCCTTCACCCACCACCAAAATCCAAGTCACCAGCATCAGCCCGATCTACTCCGGGAGGTACTGTTGCTGAAGAAGCAAATCTCAGCTCCAGGCCCGGCTCCGCCACCCGATGATACTGCCTTCGCGGGTCACTCCATTGATCCTGGAAGAAAACTGAAACTGTCGTCCACGGAAACCGATCTGCAAACGTTCTTTGGTAGTTGTACCACTTTTGGCAGTTTGTATTGCAATGCACGCCGGAAACACGCCCACCGAAGTCCGGAATGTGAAAGTAGAGCTTACGCACGTCGACAGTCCAGATCTATCGAGAACTTACGATACGAAGATGAAGCACGTTTGCGGCGAAAATATCGATCTTGTTTAATGCAATAGACGGGGAACTGCAATTGATGTGTTATAACTTATAACGACTTGTATTAAAAAGTTGACATGAGGTGTGGGGTTTTGCGTCGTATATTTGTAGACAGTGTTCGTCTGTGGGTGGTGGTTTAGCCAATCTGATGACTAACCTCGAAGGAATGGGGTTTTTGCAAACTGAATTGTAGTTAACTCTCAAGTTTTGATTCATTTGATTTTTATCCATTTAATACGACAAGAATTTATGAACAAGTTGACGTCATTTTTATTAAGCGAAAGCTTCATTCAAAAGCATACTTAACTTCATAAAAGCATACCATAGAAAATACACAAGCAATATTGCATTGATAAAATAATATTACTTATCAAATTTTGAAAATATTTTTCTATTTTTGGCTAACACTTTTGCGTATACGGTCTGGATTTTTAAACTTCGGATTTGTTGATATTCGGGTTCGGATTTTCTCTGGATTTCTACAGTACAATCAGGCATTAAGATCCAGTTCGCAAACTGCAACCTGCTTTTCAAGCAACATTTTTCATTTATTAAAGAAAAAAGGCAAAGGAAAATGGATGGAAGTACTATCAGATCATAGTGACCTTCATTTCACTTGCATTCCACCAAAATTTTGTGCTCTGCTAACTTTCAAGTATTAGCCTCAACCATTGTGAAGCTAATTTAAAGTCTAAGTCCAAGTTCATACTTCTTAAACTCAAAATTTTGTTTGATCTAATTGGTTATGATCGACTGAAATGATACCCGTTAGGGAAGATATTCAGTTTTTGACACAATCAAAATACTGCTATTTTACTTGGACCAAAACAAAATTGCAGTATTTTATTTTTTTCAAAAACTGAAAAACGCGTTTTTTACATTAAAATGTATCTCCTACGATCGAATGATGTTTATTTTAGGAATGGCAGACTTGTAGACAAGCCTCTTAACCTTGATCTACTTAGTAGTTTGCCAAACAAAACGGGACAGTTCTTCGCCAAAATAGTACATAAAAAAGTGGTTAAGGGCTTGGTGCCCGATTCAAAGTAAATTTGGACGCATTCAAGTGATCGTAACTCAAGAACGAATCAACGTACACGGTTGATCAAAACAAAAGGGTATTTATTCAGCTTTTGAACGATATATAAACGATATGTAAATTATTACATTTTACCGTTTCGAATCAACTGTTGCACTTTACTTGTGAGCAATGCCATCATGATCTGCGCAATCGCTGGTAACACTGTACCGGCGAAATTATTCCACTTTAAACACATTTTTTGTGCATTTGTCACTTCTTAACCGCATCCTCAAAGTTTTCGGTCTGAACTCAGGGCAATTCGGAGGATTAATCTCTTTGGCGACGGAATTAACATTGTTTGCAGCATACCATTCTAGTATCTCATTTGAGAAGAGGAAACAATCAATATGCAACTAGCGATTTGAGATTAGTTCACTGTTGTAGATCCCCTTGGTCCGAAGTACACCTTGAAGCCAGCACCTTGCTGTACATATTTGCACCTTTGTTTTGATTTGCTGTGTTATTTTGACAGAATATTTGAGAGTGTGTTCGTTTGAGTTCATTACTAGGGGCGCATTATTAAGCTTGGGACCGATGTGCTAGTACTGACTGAGCCAAGAAAAATATCGTATTTGTTCGTAGTGGCAGCTGGCTAGATCCGGCCAAAACATTACGTTGGTCCTGTGTTGCCAAATGAAGAGTAAAATCCACTTTTTCAGACACTCCTTAATGTAAATCTTCGACGTCATTGTATGAGATATGATGAAAACCTTGGTTTTAAGGCCACAACTGCAGATTCCTTGCCATATTATTAGTTTCCAAATTTATACCTGGAATGGATATCCCCACGACCACGATCTATCTGGCTTGATTAACCGTAAGAAATCTCTAAATATGGCCCTAGAGAAGAAGAAATCAAATCAGCAACGTCAAAAGACAAGCAGATTGAACCGGAAGAAGATTCTTGAGGAAGAATTTGAAACAAACGCTCATCTTACCAAGCGTCTGCAGTTGCGGCCTGATAAAGGACGACCTCCGATCGAGAGTAACCAAACATAGTTGCTGAAGACGTTGGTCGATCTGGGTCAGCATGGAGCGTCAACTGGGCAGAGGTGACTTTAAGAATTTGAAGTATCATGAAAATATTTAATAGACAACAGCATTGTTAAAAATAAATACGAACGCGAACAAACTTTTCAGTTTGTATATTTCATTTTTAAAGTAACAAACATAGCATAAATCTTGAAATCTTGATTTTATAGAATATGGAACAGTGCTTTAGGATGGAGAGGAGCGCGGTCAGGAAGTTACGTCATAAAAGAGTATATTTATACTCTTAAGTAAGAAATGGAAAAGTGCTTGAAATTTTCTTGGCAATAAAAATTTAGATCTAAAATCTGTATCCACATTAATCCGGACACCTTCAAATCATTGTAACTTTTGAAATATTGCACGTAGGAATGAAAAATTTCACTGTGGTATAGCTGAGAGTCTATGATGACAAAGAATATGATTGATGTTTACATTTCATGTTTAGTATTCATGATGGCGACGAAAGAAAAACAAGTGCGCGAGCGAATTTTGTACGGGCGTACGGCAAATCCTGACTTGTCAATACGGGACCTTGCTAAAATATAGGATTTGCCTAAATCCACTGTTCACGATGTGCTCAAATTATTTTCGGAACGTTTGACGGTGGAGAAGAAACTGAGAAGTGACAAAACATTGGACGCGCTGATCCTGTCAAGGACCGAAAAGTGAAAAGGATATTAACGATAAACCCAAATCTCTCCATTCGAACGGTGGCT
The DNA here is from genome assembly GCA_034211315.2 of Aedes japonicus. Classification (NCBI taxonomy): domain Eukaryota; kingdom Metazoa; phylum Arthropoda; class Insecta; order Diptera; family Culicidae; genus Aedes; species Aedes japonicus. Next base: position 149,665 of record JASCZW010001369.1, on the reverse strand, counting down.
CGTAAAATAGGGATGTCGCCTGGTTTTGTCCAAAAATCAAAACAACGCTTGCGACTTAAGTCGTATCTATAAAGTAAAAACAGTTCCAAATCGCAACGACAAACAGAACTTGGCAGCAAAATCACGGGCTTGAAGTTTGTACTGCGAATATTTGACGAAGTTTTCATGCGTTGTTATGGACGATGAAACTTATGTCCTGGAGGATTTCAAGCAGTTTCCAGGGCTGGCTATTTATTTTGCTATGGCCAGAAATGCTACAGCCGAACATTTCAGAACGAAGAAGGCATCGAAATTTCCCAAAAAGTACCTTGTGTGGCAAAAAGAGTAAATCTTTCGTCAGTACAGGCACAATCAACAAGGAAAACTATCAGAAAGAGTGTCTGCAGAAGCGATTGCTACCCTTCATCAAAAGTCACAAAGAAAAACCTTTGTTCTGGCCCGGTTTGGCATCAAGCCACTATGCTCAAACTGCGATGGAGTGGTACCAAGCAAATCAAGTGAACATTGTACCAAAAACCTCAAACCCGTCAAATTGCCCAGAGCTACGACCAATCGAGAGATATTGGGCTCTGATGAAGCGGAAGCTTTCTGGAAAGAAGCAAGGAATCAAAGACATCAAACACTTCCAGCAAATTTGAACAAAGACGGCTTCTACGATTTCTGAAGAGTCTGTACAAACCCTAATGGTCGGAGTTAAGCGGAAAGTTCGAAAATGTTATTCAAATACCGAATAACTATGTTTTGTAACACATCCCATTCGATATATTTCTAAAACAAAAAAAATTAATCGCTTTCAAATTTGTATGGTTCATAAAATCAAATTTACAATCAAAAACAATTAATTCTGTCGGTATATTCATGATTCCATTTCTTTTTGACTTTCTGATCAAATACTCTTTTTCGGACTTTTGAGTAATTTCAAGCTTTTGCAGAACTTTTATCTACGAGTCATAATGGTTTGCGCATCTTCTATACAAGGAAAATTTTGAACACTTCCACATCATTTTCCATATCTCGAGAAAGGATAAACATCCAATATCAATATATCAAAATTTTCAATCGAAAAAAAGTTGGTTTGAATCTTTTCGCGATACAAAGGTGTTTTTCTGGTTGTTCTGAACAGTTTTCCTTAGCCGTGAAATAGTTTTGTGTATAATACCTTTCCAGACCAGGTGTGTAAACCAGGTTTTGCCCGATTATGGTGTAACTTTTGCTCAAAAATGTGTTACTTATGCACAAAATTGAGGAAAAAAAAACCCAGTTTCACCATTAGACCCTGGGTTATCTCATAAATATGTTAGTGCATTTGAAAGTGGGGTTCATGGGGTTCAGGCATATTTTAAACGAGTTTTTGGATCTTCAAAAATTATAGCACCTTGAATATTTATCAAGAGAAATAAAAATATAAAATGACATTATTAATTGAGTAGGCATTTCTGAATCAGAATCAGTCAAGTTTTTTTTTTTACTTTTCAACTAAGATTATTTCAAATTCAAAATTGACATGTTTCTTAAAAGAGTGCAGTTTAAAAAAAAATATTTAAAAAAAACTACGTTTTTTGCAGAAGAAAACATGTCATACAATAATCTGTTACAAATATCTTGATTTATCTCTGCCAGATATTTCCATCAAAACACACTTCACCTATCCGTTATTTTTCTTTCTTTATTATAGTGCATTTCAGCCTTTGGCGGGTTCGGCACCCTCTGGACAGAAGAACTTTACACATGTAATTATGTAAATGATTCAATTTGAACTAAAATACACGTTATTATTGACATCGAAAACACCAATATGAACACATTCTTTTTTTCAGAAGTGTGACATCCAACATGGTGGGGGGGGGGAAATCATATTTGTGACAAAGTGTGACAGAGGGGGGGGAAGGAGGTGGTATAAACACCTGAAATTTGATGGACGTCATTTTTGAATCAGCCTATAGGACAAAAATCGGCTGCTGAGAAGAAAGCGAGACTTGTATGCGTAAATCTCGCTTTCTTCTCAGCAGCCGATTTTTGTCCTATCCTGTTCAAGTTGCAACAAACCATTGCCACGAGTTGCATTTGTCGTGATAATTTCAGGTGATTAGCAGTTATAAACTTTGATGAACACCTAGAGTATTAAATTATGAGTTGAAGATAAGCTTGTGGTATATTGCAGCTTTTTACTCATTTTCACACCTTTTTCGTTAAAATGTAAACTATGCGTTGTTTGTACGCCTGTGGCAAAACAAGTTTAAAATGCGTCACCTCGATTAAAGAATAAGTTTATAAGTATATGTTTAAAACAATTGAACAGTTTGGAACCTGGTTCGGATAAAACAAATATTGTATTGCTTCATTAAAATGGGTAAACGTAATTCATTTCTAGGAGTTAAAAAGCACATATTAACGTATCGGCGTTATACTCAAAAATGAGCAAACAATACTCTTAACTCTGGATGCACGTTGCGATGCAGTCTACCAAATGGAAATTAAAAATATATTGTGATTTCCTTTTTAATCACCAGGTAGTGCTCTTGGCAGCGCTATACTGGTCACCGAACCTGTGTGTGTGGGAAATAGAAGTTACTCATATTGTTAATATAGTATATCTGGTAATTCTCAATTCGATCATGCAGTTGTGTGATCGACATAAATATTCAGACAATACATTTTTTCACTTAATAGTGAATTTAATATCCTTTCATTACCATCAGTAAACTCCTGAAATATGCATGCCTGAACTATTCCGAATAGATTTCCTCACTATAAATTTTCCATGGCATTTTATAGTTCAATCGCTTTCACCTGTATCATACGTTGCAGTATTTCATTCGATCAATAGTATCCCCTGTCTGTTCTAACGATTGGCAAGAAAACTCCAGCATTGAATAAGTTCTTAATTGGCTTCGAAATCTCGCTTTACATCATTATTCCGCCTGGTGAACAACTTATATCTACTGTCTGCTGGCTTGTGTTGCAAATAAAGTTTTATCCTCCCCTACCCCATTTATCGGCAGCATAATTCAATTTTGTTAAATCTTTTTCGCATGTCTCGATCCCGCATATAAAACTATTTATAGCATAGACCGTACTGAGAAAGTTTGTAGTTAGTAGTAGAAGTATTTTACGCTTAATACCATGTAAGTAGAATTGAGATACTTTTTACTACTCTAGTTCTAGGATAGAATCCGTTTCGAAGTTTTCTAGTTCCAAGCACGTGTTTGCTTCTACAGTCACGTTTGAGTAAATGATCAAGGATCACGCTCCACCACATTGCCAGAAACGAACTAATGCTTTATTTTAAATTTTCATTCCAGACGTTCTAGCGGACTAAGTGTTAGCAATTAAAAACGATTCAATAAATCAATTTCACAAGTTTTATAGGTTCACCGAGCGCGATTCATTTCCAACATTCCAGCAACACCAATCTCTGAAACGGCTGTAGCGCTGCTTGTCGTCAAATTCTGTAAGCTCGACCGAAAAGCTTCCTCCCATTATCGCCATCTCTGAACAGCGCATATCATTTCCTTAGCTTGTGAGTGTTTGTACGTGAGCTTTACTTGTTCGGACACAGCCACAGCAGTTGGAAGCAAAAAGCAAGTTTCCTTCCCACACGAGAAAAAAAAACCAAGCTACAAACTACAATTAGGGAAGGAAAATTTAAACAGACTGGAAAATAAAAGTTTTTAAGAATCAAATTGAAATCACAAAAAATGAAAAGCTCACAAAAAGGCCGTGAAATTATGTACGCTATTGGAAATATATAAGGACATTGTTTTGTGATGATCAGATCGATTGAATCCGTTTCGGTTTTCCCACCATTTGAACTGTAGCTCTCTTCTCTTTGGTGTGCTTAAGTGATAGACGTTAAAGTAGATTGTAATAAGTAAGTGACAGTGGAGCGGGATTCTGTTTTGGGGAGGGATTAGATGAATAGCCAATAACCTACTGGAAGTGTTCAGGAATTATACAAAAACGATGTGACGAAAAAGAAAACATAATGGAAAACATGTGCAGTTGGTTAAAATTAAGTACAGATGGGTGAAAAAATGAATATGTTGAATTCGTTTAAATAATTAGTTGCCAGAAAACAACTACACACGGATAGATCAAATATTGATAATATTAAGGGGACTTATTAGGTCAAAATTTATCGCCTGTCATTTATATTTCAGTGGCTAAATGATTCGTTTAACGTTCGTAATATTGAATGAAAAATCTGCATTTTAAACCAAAATATTATGTACTTATTCGTTGCTAACTTTTTCGGCGACCAAATAATTCAAAATTATGAGGTACATTATAATCCAAATAAACATTTACATTAATTTATGTTGAACACAATTTTAAGAAGTGCACCCCTTTAGAAAAGAAAGGCTCATCCTACGCAAAAAAAATCATTCACATTGTTTAAGGGTAGCCTTTGTTCACTCCACTTCATGATACTGACATTAAAATAATCACATTTTTATAGCGCTTCTTACCATATTAAATACAGTATTAACAATTGATAAACCGTATCATTTGAGGGATACTTGTCTTCAATTTAATCAGTGTCCCTCACTTAAAAGATCTTATTTTTGTTATTGTCTAGAATGCATGAGCTTGAGATGACTTCCAAGATCTTGCTCCACTTGATTTAACCATCCTGCTTGTACCGCACATCTCACAGCTGATTCGAAGTGTTAAACACACGTTGAATTCGAACGCTGCGACCTAATATTGCGAAAATACGAGAACCAGAGTTGATGATGATGATGATGATGATGATGATGATGAGATACTATCACCTATTGTAGCAAGGTAACTTTCCATAGCAGTGAAATAATCTAAAAAACGATTTGATCAGGATTCTATTGTTGGTTGTGATCATCAAGCACCTGTATGAAGGGCCAAAAACGTTTGGGCGGGCCCGTAAGCTGATAAATTTACTCGAAACCCGCGAGTATAGGGAAGAGAAGAATCTCCTTCCAAAAGCAAGTTCATACCCACAGCATTAGAATCGAGCCCTCGATTGACAAAATAAACCCAATAGATGGGATCGAAGAGTCCGCCCTTGTTGCGCGAAATGTTAACAATAGGAAGGAGGCAGTCCCATGCTCCCTATCCAAATCGTTTCACTTGGTTGCCCTGATGGTCGCTCTCTATTCCCGTTGTGTTATTTATTTTTTAGTAAATTTTGATGTGGTCATATGATTGTTTACCTTGTGTTAGAAAATTTGGCTGAAAGTAAAATTGGTTAGGGTTTAAACCGTTATTTACTTATTCCTCTGTGTTGTCTCGATGTTTCTGCTTTTGAAGAGTAACTCAACTGTCAACTGTTGACTTTAGGATGACCATATAATATTGCTCGCGGTCATAGGATAGGGAAGAGAACAGAAAGGAAAAAGGATTAGTGATTGGTAACACGCTATGCGCATGTGAGATTTGCATGGTGATATTCTCACAACGGCCGTTCAGAATGGTTAGACGGATGCATATGAGAGATCATTTCCGTTAAGTTTTCGTTCGTTTGCCCAATTCCATCATGTTTGGTTATAGAATACAAGAAACATTTTACAACGTACTCGCTTCATTTGGGAATATCAGGGCAATGATCCCCCATCGCATCTTCAAGTGATCATTACAAGCTGTCCATTTGGCTTAGACACTTTTGAAAGTTGAAATCGATTCACTCATGAAATCTTCCGCGACCAACTCGACAGAGCGCGCCTATACCCCTTTCTGAACCGAAGGGCAGGGTTGTGCAAATACGCGAACCAGAGTTGTCCAAAAACTACGTGTGAAGACAACCTTACCAAGAGAAGAGCGTTAGCATCGAAAAAAAAGCAAGTTTTGGATGGTTGAAAAAAACAACAACGATAAAAGATATCAAATCAAAACAAATTTTCATTGATTCCGGTATTAATCCATAATTTTATAAAAATGACACCCTGTCAGGCACAGTACAGAAGCGGCTGTCATTCGCGAACAACAATTATGAAGCCGAAAACTTGGTGCTGCGTGTGGTTCTTATCTGACAGCTCGGTTTTCTTGAAGGCTTTATGCAGCAAACAGAATGTTCGCGACGGAAATCGTCGTGTTTTTGTCGTTAATTTGATTCGAGAGAAAAGTCTTTCATGTTGTACTTAGTGCAGTGGTTATCGCAACGGCAGTATTTTTTTTATTGTTTATCAGTCAGGTATAACAATGCTTTATTATCAGTTATTTATATACTAGTAGTTTGATAGAAGATATATTGTACCTTACCAATCCATTGTGAACCGAGCTTAAAATATTAAAAACGTAACGAGCGCCACACCAAAAGTCAACAACTAATGTTTTTATCAGTCCTCTGCTGTCAGGCGGCCTTACGGCAGGTGACCATAACATAGGCCATATTCTTCGGAAAGAAAGACTTTTGCATATTCTTCTAATGCGACCAGAGAGCCTTATTGATCAGTTTCTATTCTAAAATGCATAAAGAAGCATAAACTGCACCAGTCAACGGATCAAATAACCGGCAGTGGGAATTCCGGATGTTGGTTCTCCTGGAGGAGCACGAGCTCCAGGAGTGCAACGAGCGGGAAGCAGCGGAAATTGATGAGCTGGTGGTGAACGAGGAGGATGCTGCTGCTGTGCGAGAAGCGGTCAAAAAAGCATAGGCGTTGAAAGTCGCTGCTGATTTCCAGGATTAACTATAATGTGTTGGAGTATATACAGAACAAACAATCTCCGAGGGCCGGCTGGTTGGCTCTGGAACGGGTGTTTTAGCGGAAAAGCATTAGAAGTCGTCTCCACTTGCACAAGAAGCTCCTCACACTGCGGCACGACGGTGCTGGTTTGCAGAACCACTTCCTAACCTTCGAGCAGATCATCCGGGACTATAAGTCGACCGAAGCAAAGCTGGAGGAGCTAGATATTGTGTGTTACCTGTTGCTTACGTTAGAGCCAGCCTTCGCGAACGTTGTTTCGGCTCTGGAAACGATGCCGGAGGGCAAGTTGTCGTTGAAGTTCTTCAAGTGCAGATTGCTTGATAAGGTGAGATCGATGTGTATGCCGTATCTAGGGGTCAGGCGATTCCTATCAAACTTAAAAACGTCCTTTACGTCCCGGAGGCGCGAGTAAACTTATTGTCCGTTCGGAAGATGGAAATGGCCAGACTGAAAGTTGTGTTCGCTGATGGTGTCGTGATTATCGAACGGGATTCGGAAGTGATCACGATTGGTGAGCGTCACGGTAAACTCCATGAGCTGGACTTCCAGCGGAAAGAGCCATCCGGATCCATGTTGTATTCGTACGGTCATGTGCCCAAATAACTAGAACTCTGACATCGTCGGTGCGGGAACCTCAGTGCGAAGAATTTGAAGGTTTTGATCGGAAACCAGATGGTCGTCGGGATTAGTGCTAAGCTGAAGCCATCCGGCGATGAATTTGTTTGTGAGCCGTGCCTCGTTGGCAAAGAAACGCGTAAACCCTTTTCCGCGCGTGAGGGTCGACAGTCGAAGCGAGTGATAGAACTCATCGATTCGGACGTTTGAAAAGAATTTCGTTACCTTCGTTGACGACTGGAGTCATTCTGCGGTAGTGTGGCTGATGAAATCGAAAGATCAAGCGTTCGACAGGTTCAAGGAGTATGAAGCGCTAGTGAGTTCAAAGTTCGGATCGCGTATATCTCGGGTTCACTGCAATAACGGTGGCGAATTTGTCGGTCGTGAGTTCAAAAGGTTTTCCAAGGAGAAGGTGATCCAAATTGACTGGACCGTCCCCTATACCCCTGAAAAGAACGGCGTGAGCGAGCGAATGAACTGGACGCTCGTGGAGAAGGTTCGGTCCATGCTCGAAGAGAGTGGTATTGGCAAGGAGTTCTGGGGTCCAGCGATCCAGACGGCGGCGTTCTTGGCCAACCACAGCCCTGCCAGTGCGACCGATCAGCGGAAGACACCGTACGAAATTTGTAAAGAGCGAACGCCAAATGTCCGATACCTGCGGACATTCGGAGCGAAGGTGTTTGTCCATATTTCCAAGGAACGTAGGAATAAATTTTGGAGAGAAAGTTTCGTGGGATACTCTCACTGTGGTTACCGTGTATAGGATCCCAAACGCAATAAGATAGTCGTAGCTCGAGACGTTGTGTTCGTTGAAGGCGAGCGCCGAACAAATTCGGAAGATGGTCCGAAAGTTGAATGCAGTTCCGATCTATTTCCGGTTCGAAACGAGTCCGATAGAGAGTAGGATAGCGAGTTCGACAGCGAAAACGACGCTGAAGATAACGATGTTCCCGATGCATTGGATGGATCAAGTGGAGAGTCGGACAGAACAGCTGGGTATTTGAACGAAGACGGTGTGGAAGACAGTTTCGGTAGCTGTGCTGACAGAACGATCCAAGAAAATGAAAAACTGGGATCAACATCATCAGATCGCCGATAGTAACGGGACTGGATTCCTCCGAGATGACTTCAATACAACGTAAAGGACTATACGGGATGCGCGTTAAACGTGACGAATTTTGTCGAAAATCTGCCAAATTCTCTGGTGGAAATGAAGAAGAGGCCGGATTGGAAAAAGTGGGAGGCAGCCTTCTGCGAGGAGATGGATTCCCTCAAGCGGAACCATACGTGGACGCTAGTGAAACTTCCCGAAGGGCGCGTACCGATTACGTGCAAGTGGCTGTTCAAGGTCAAGCGAAATGAAGCCGATAGGGAAGATCGCTACATTGCATGCCTCGTGCCTCGTAGATTCAACCTGAAAGCAGGTTTTGATTACGGCGAAACCTATTCTCCGGTTGCGTGTATGGGCACCGTGCGGCACCGTTGTTCTAGCCGCTTCGAACGAGCAGAAGATTATCAGATGGATGTGAAGACGGTGTTTCTCAACGGGCAGTTGGACGAGGAGATTTTCATGCCCCAGCCGGAAGGGTTCGAACAAGGCAAGAATCAGGTGTACCGTCTCAAACGGCAACTTTACCGCCTGAATCGAGGGCCTGGAATTCAAAATTCCACAGTTTCGTCGAGTGATTGGGATTCTGACGAAGCTTGAGCGACCCGTGCTACTACGTGAAGGGTTCCGGATGTAACCAAATAAATCTGGTGCTGTACGTAGACGACTTGCTTGTGGTCAGTGGTCAGCTGAAAGCGGTTAAAGCAGTGAAGCGGTGCCTCTCAAGCGAGTTCAAAATGTCAGACATAGGTGAAGTGCGAACATTTCTCGGTATGAGGATTGACCGAGCCGTGGAAGGAAGATGTCTTCAGATTAGCCATCGAGGATTTCTGGAGAATCTACTTCGTCGTTTCAACATGCCCGAGTGCAAAGCTGCATCAACACCTATGGAGTGCTGTTTGCGTCTGAAAAAGTGGGAGGAAGCCGAGCTTACCGGCAAACCGTATCGAGAGTTGATAGGTTGTCTCACGTACGTGACATTGACGTCTAGGCCGGACTTGTGTGCGGCAGTCAGCGGACCCTCCGCAGACAGCGAGGCTGGCGAGGTACAGCCATAGACCGATTACAATGGAAACAACTTCTGTATACAGCAGAGGCCACGCCGGTCTTAGTCTGATTGGTAAGGTAAGGTAATGGTCGGTTAAAGATCAACAAAGCTGCTGGTGTTGACCAACTTCCAAGTGAGCTAATAAAATATTGGAAGCACTGAACAGGTCAATGAACAGGATAATTACAAAGATTTGGGAAGAAAAGTATTTACCGGAAGATAGGATGGATGATATCACCTGCCCCATGTATAAAAACGGTGAGAAGCTAAATTTCTGCAACTATAGTCCACGGTCCTAAGCGCCATCTAAAAGTTGCTCTCCCAAATTCAATGCCACTTTTGGCCATGAAGTGCAAAGGAGTTTGTGGGGCTGTACCATGCGGGATTCATGATTGCTATGAATACAATTTTAGCGATTCAGCAAATGTTGCAGAAGTGTCGCAAATATATTGTGCCCGCGCATCACCTTTTTTCAATTTCAAATCAGCTTTGGCTAATTGGATCAAAAACAGCAGATTATGCACGAATACCTGAACCGGTTGGTAGGAGCAACGATGAGTCGAGTCGAGTAATGTATATCGTACGAGTCTCAGGGATAAAGGCAAAATACATGAGGGGAAAAGGCCGTTCTAGAAGGCAAAGGCTCCTGCCACGAGTGCATGTGTCTGGGCCCATTGGTGACCGCCAATAACGGCACTAACAGAGAGATACGAAGACGAATTATAGCTGGTAATCATGCTAACTCCGAAGAATTTACTCACTTTCGCTGGTCCCTGCAGGACTTCACATACGCCACATTTTTTCCCAAAGAATCTCGCTTTAGGGCTGCTTGTCTCCAATTTCACAAGTACGGGTGCCGCTCATTGTACACTTCCAGCTTTAGCGACTTTCTGGATACTGTTTTCAATAGATTTTCGTCAGCTCGTGGCTATTCTTTTCCTCCACACGCCGTTTTCACATACTCAGCCAAGGCAGGTCCAATGCACACGTCGTTCGAAAACTCCAAGGACTTGAGGATCGTCCTCGAGCATTGTCCAGGTTACGTGCCCTTAGAGAACTACTTGTGCAAGCTTTATCGCGGTAGGATCCTCCTGCCAACAGATACTTAGTCTTTGACGTTTTCACTTCTAATCCAATAATTTTTGCTTCACTTTTTAACCTAGTGTTCCTAGTGTAGCTAAGTAACCGCCTGTAATGTTCTTCTGACAATGTGAACGTCGTTAGTGAAACAAATGAATTGACTAGATCTATTGAAAATAATGCCCGCACGTTTTATTACACCTTCTAGCACAATGTAAAACAAACGGCAGTCCTTTGCGTGTTTCAACCGAGTTTGAAAAAGGAACCCAATATCTGCCCACAGCACTTGCTTTGATCAGCAATTTCCCGGGAAAACTGACCCCGTCCATAATCTTCCAAAGCTCTTCACGATCAGTAGTATCGTATAAGGTCTCGAAATCGATGCATAGGTAGTGCGTTGGAACTTTATATTCACGATACTTTTGAAGGATGTGCATAATATTAAGATTTGTTCTGTTGTCGAATGCCCGTTCACAAAACCGGCTTGATAACTTCCCATAAAACTGCTTGCTAACGCCGATAGATGGCGGAGAATCCTTCTCAGCGTCCTTTGTTGTTCCTAAGCAGTTTGATGGCATCCTTAACTTATCGTGAATTGGCCTATTTTCCTCGTCCGCAGTCCCGATGAATTCATTTCTCCTGCTGTCAAAATGTTCCACTTCTGCACTTTTCAGGTGTTCAGTGTATTGATTCTTCCCCCATATGGATCACCTCACGTTCATGCCTCATGATACCTCCAGCTTATTTCGACCTTCTTTCGACTCGCGGCTCAAAACCTTTGCGGTATGCGTAGTGTTTTTTGTAGAACTTTTGCCTTTCTTGGATCAGCTATATCAGCTGCCCCACTACTTCGCACTCCTACTCCTCCAAGCGGCGCTTCTAATCCCGGAAAAGATGAGTTTGCTTCTGTTTGTATGACTCCACATTTTGACGGGTTCTTTGCAGCAGCATCATTGCCCACTCTGAATTATTCTCGTCTTAAACCGTCTGACACTCTTCGGCGAACCAATCGTTTCGTCGATTTCTATGCAAAAATGGGCATTGATCAGCTCTCCCTCATCCGGCAATGCTGGTTCTAAGCTTTTCGCGTTTCAGTGGCGATCAGGAAATGGTCCGAATCGATGTTTGCATGAAAGGCCCCTGTCAACTTTTCCGGGCCTATTTTAAAAAATTCCGCTTCAACCCTGCCACCCTGCCAGCTGCTCTGTTGAGCTTAAAAAGTTTGACAACGTCCTTGACTTCATTTAACGTGGAAGTTGGCAAATCTTCCTTGTCCACTGGTGGCGTGGGTCTATGCCGACTGATCCGGTTCGTATGTACCCAGGTAACCAATTGTACCCAGGTAACCAATAAGCAGTTCCAACGCGTCTTTACGGCAGCCTATCAAGCAATTAAGTCACGTTAAATGCACCATAAATGCCGCTTTTGGTCCAATATTTGGCTGCTTTATTGCAAAACTATGATAATGCTTTATCAATATTATTTGCATTCCAAATGCTTATTACAAGCATTTAAGTAGCATTTTCAATCCAACTTTACAACAGAAAACATTCAAGATGCTGATATATAGCTTGTAGCATCTGAAATGCAGGTTGGTTTTATGGATGGCTTATAGGACCTGCTTATAAGCCCCTGTCTTGCAGAAGACCCACCGTTCATAGCACTGTTTGAGTCCCTCGTTGACACGAAAAAAATCAACCGCTTGTGTTGCCTTTGACGAGGAGAACAGGCGCTCAGATGGACGCCAGCCTTCAAAGAGAGCAGGTTTGCATCCCTATCTGCATACGACCAAGGCCCCAAGGGAGTTGGTTAGCCGATCTTTCTTATAGTAACTCATATGCCAGAGGGTAGGGATAGGAGCTACTGGCCAAGAGACTAAGGATCTCCTGGGGTCTTTTCATAAGTACGGTACTCGAAATACCAATGGCACGCATTGTCCAACCATTTACCAATCTATTTGGCCTGGACGTATTGAACTACGAAAATTATGTAGAATGTTTTTTTGGGGAAACCACCCTGAAATTGATCCAAGAATATTAACGTTCGTAGCGTACCACTACCTTTTGAAAATAGCTGACAGACAGCTAAAATGTAATTTTGCCAAAATTGTAAAAACGAGTCTGATAATATATTTACCGTAAAGTTAGTGGAAAATGAGGATGGGCTGCTTTAAGATCGATATCGAGAGTAAATCGACAACAATTCCGATACTTTTGCAAACCACGTTGATAACATTTTCGACCTTTTGAATAATTCCGTTATTCACCGCTGAGTATGATTTTGGTATTTGATTAAACTCTAAACAGAAATATTTTATTGCAGTTGGTAGTATTTCGTCGATCTGTCCAGCATAATCGAAAAATTACTTTGCTTTAAAACAATGACAATGTTGATATCCGACTCAAACCATAGAAAAAAAAATACGGTAATAGTAATACAATATAATACAATACATACCAAAAATAATCAATCGTATAACTACAAAGTAACAAGTGCTTGATATACAATTTTATATTGCACAGCTATATGAAAATTCAGCGGATAAACCGAACCTGACAGGAAACCATCAAAGGAGAGCAGGAATGTTAAAAACAAGCATGTTACCCGCAATAAATGTGGCAATTGATTAGATTTAATTAGAACTAGAGATACTAGCAGATTGGGTGTAGACAACTAATATGAATGGACTGTTCCAGCAGCTAAACCAAAAACAAAAACCTTTATAACATGTTATATTTATACCCTTGGACAACTCTTGCAAAGACCTGTGAGGCTTTCTATTTAGAAGTAAACAAACAATTTTAACAAAATAAAACAGAGCTAGTGTTAGACACCATAGAGATAAAAATATAAATAAAGTAGCGAACCTTTTCTAGCACCGACAATCATACTGTCTGTTGATCCTTTTCTAATATCAAAACAGAAGCAAATCCCTAGACTACCTGTTTGTATGATCCTTGTTATTTCCTGAAAATAATAATATTATAGCGTAATAGAACGTTTTAACTGTTAACTGTAAGGCCAACACAAAAGCCTCTAACTGTCGTTAAACCAATGATAATGAATTTCAACAAACCACTTGCATTTATCAGTTAACAATAAACACTTACTTGTTCCCATACTGGTTCAATTGGTTTAAAATCGAACCCTTTAGCTAATCCTAATGGCACAATGCCTAGAACAACTTATTGTTACTATGTCTGTAGAAGAAAGAGACTCATTATTTGCACTACTCTTTCCAGTGTGCAACACTTAATTGTGATCCTCGAAATCAAACTATTTTTATATCCATTCGCAAAACCATACCGTAAACTGAAAGGAACGATGTACTAAGTATTCCTTTTATTGAGGAACTCTTGACTTTTGTTAAACTAATCCCCTCGAACACTTAAGCCAGTAAGAATCTATGGAGTGCGGCTGTAAGCACGAAGCTAACTCATCGATGAACTCAATTGATTATTATCAGGAGTATCAATTATTGCACGTACTTATGATTCATATTTCAATTGAGCACAAACATATAATTAATACCATACCACCTTGTGTAGTGTTTTGCGTGAGAACAAAGAAAATACCGTACGAAACTTTATGTCTTTATAGCACTCAGTGTAGTAGTAGTAATGAACAATGTTAACCAAGCAAGGATATCCCACACAAAAAAGGAACCTAGAATAAACATCGCAAGGAGTCATTGTTTTTCTTTTGTGAAGTTGACTGAATCGATAGAGGTTTGAAAGAAATTGTCCTTTAAATTAGACTGATGTAAAATAGCTCTAACAGCACCAACAGCTAATAAAGCCTTTCCACGATAAATTTCAGACACTTTTCTTTCAGTGTAGTTTTGCACTGGATGGTGATAAAAAAGTGCAAAGACAGATAATTGCTTTTGATCAATTCGGGCTTTTTGATCGGGCTTTCTTTCGATGCTCTGATTGTTGTCTAATAGTGCCAAGATGGTGTAGATGCCGGAACGGGCATAGCCGGAGTCATCAAAGTGCCGCACGATGTCCGTTTTCGACGCGGTGGGAAGCCGTTCTTTGAACGCGCAAACTTCTGAACGGAGTTGCTTCACTGTTTTTGCCATCACGGTTAGGCTTTGTGCACAAATTACGTAACGCAAAAAACCGGGTTTTTGGACCCCCTCCCTCCCCTATGTAACAATAAGTAACGCGTGACCAGACTCCCCCCCTTTAATTACGTAACGCTCACGGACACCCCCCCCCCCCCCCACTTCTAAATTTTGAATAAATCATCACAAAAACTGTTATTGGTGTTGTTTTTATGTATAATCCTAATATACTTGGCTAAGTATTTTTTTTTTCTTCAAAATATAAAAAAAAAATTCTTCAAAATATAGATGGAAACCTTTCATTTGACGTATTTCTCAGAATTTTTAAACGTTCTCAACTAGTATAAATTAACCCTTTTCTACTTGATGTAGAAGGAGATGTTCGCTCATCACCATGAGGCACCAAGAGTGGACAGTAATGTTTGCTAGAATGGAACATATGAAGAGAAAGTGTTGAAAGTCCCGTCAGTGTACGGTAGGTTGGAATAGAATAGAAGTATTGAAAATTGAGCGAAAGGGCATGGGTAAAGTAGTATTCGAACCAAGGACATTACTATTGCCTAACATCCCACTGCAGCGTAGATCAAAGCACGGATGAATCCGCCACCTCAACAGGCTTTTCTACTTGCTACTTGCTACTTTGCTTGGCACACAGGAAATTTAATTGATGCACATTGGTAGTCACTTTTATTTTTTTTTCAAATTTGTCATTATGTTACGTAACGATACGTAACGCAACCTCTTGGTGCCATAACAAATTCAAATTGATTTCTAGTGGCTATCATAACACTTTAATATAGCTGGATGGTTTTGGCACATGTTACTTGGGAGACTATCCGTAAAAATGAAGAACGGATCCGGTGTAATTAAGGCAATAAATTCTTGCGACATCTACCAAATCCTCAATCCCTGTAGTCCCTTTCAGGAACTAAGCCGCGGATGGGTGACCACAGCTTGCTGGGTAGGTACAAGTAGCACGGAAACAAAAGGATCATATAACTGGTACACAATGGCACGGAATTTATTAGAGTGGAAGGAGGGGAGGTGATGACGTTACACTCTTAGATCAGACAAACAAAGGAATTCGTAAATTACTTGCATGTAGGGAAGATCACGCATTTCCAACACATCTCTTCCTTGCGGAAGGGTTGTCTACCTCAGGTCACTAGGGTATCCAATAGTCGTGCTCTGGAGGCATCATTATCCGGGCAATGTCAAACTGCGTGAGCGATGTCATCATAACCGGTTCCGCACCTACATAAATTGCTATCGACGAGGTTAATTCTGTAGAGACGTGCGTCAAGCGAATAGTGGTTGGACATAAGTCTTGACATCACACGAATGAAACCGCGACTTACTTCCAGACCTTTGAACCACGATCTCGACGAAACATTTGGAATAATGGAATGTAACCACCACCCAAGAGAATTAATTGTCCAATCGATTTGCCAACTTTGAAGAGAACTCTGACGTACTAATAGGAAAAATTCATCATGTGAAATTCTTCTTTCAAAAATCTCGCCTTCTTGTGCGCCCACCTTTGCTAGAGAGTCCACCTTCTCATTGCCTGGAATTAAGCAGTGTGAGGGGACCCATACAAAGGTAAACCGAAATGATCTTTCGACCAACGCACACATCTGCTCCCTTATTTTTGAAAGAAAGTAAGGTGAGTGCCTCACTGTTTTCATCGACTGCAAGGCCTGAGACTATCTGAGAAGATGAAATAATGGTCTATGGGCATGTTGGAAATAGTTTCCCCAATGCGAAATTGATTGCTGCCAGCTCAGCAACATATACGGAACATGGTTTGAAGTTTTCGGAAGGCAGATGAGTATTCATTGTGAACACCGAAACCAGTGGATCCATCAATGCGCGACCCATCAGTGAAACATCTACTATTGCAATTGACATGTCGGTACTTTTCAATAAAAATATGGGGAATTAAAATAGGTCGAAGTTGATCTGGAACTCCTTGAATGGCCTGTTTCATGGAGAGATCATAATCAATGGAGGAACTGTGATAAGAGAAGCGTACACTAGGAGAAATTTAGCATGGGAGACTAATATCGGATGACATATAGTTAATATAGATTCGCAAGAATCTATACTGGGTACTCAATTCGAGCATTTCTTCGAAGCTTTCAATCACAAGGTTGTTACTGATTCCACACTTGATAAGTATTCTGGATGAGAGCTCCCAAAAGCGGTTCTGTAAGGGTTTCACTCCTGCCAGAACCGCCAGGCTCATATTATGCGTTGAATGCATACAGCCAAGGGTAATACGTAAACAACGATATTGAATGCGTTCCAATTTAATGAGGTGGCTGTTTCTTGTCGAGAGGAAGCAAAAAGAGCCATATTCGAGAACTGAAAGAAAAGTTGTTTTGTAGAGTTTAATTAGGTCTTCCGGGTGAGCATCCCACCATGTTCCAGAAATTGATCTTAGAAAATTGATCCTTGGTTGACATTTCTGTTTTATATACGCAATGTGAGTACTCCAAGTGCATTTTGGATCAAACATGACTCCAAGGTATTTGAAGGTCAAAGATTAGGTAATGTCTCTTCCCAACAGCTTGAGACGCAGTTGGGCTCGATCCCCAAATTTCTGGCCCAGATGGACAGATTATTTAGGGAATTTTGCAATGGTCTTCCCAAGCTCCATCTATGTGGTTCTCTGAGCAATTACACTAGTTCTGATCGGTTACGGAGTAGCAACTACGAAACGCACGGTCTTTAAAAAAACACTTTAGAGCTCTTGTAGCTTAGTACCTAAGACAGATGAAAATGAAGAATGTTTTCAAAAATGGAGCTGTGGATGTGGAGGGTGAGTTCTCGGTTTTTTTAAACAACACCCAACCATTTCGCCAAGGGTGTCTTGTACTATGTCTAAAAACAGAACCATCATAACTGAGCAACAAGTGAGACGATGGCTTCAAGAAGTTTTTTTTTTATTTATTGAAGAAAGTCTTTTGGAGGAACCGATGAGAAATCCGAAGCAAATCTCGAATATTTATAATCTTTAATAGAAGAAACAGAAGAGAAACATAGATAGAGGAAAGTATTGAATTCATATTCAATATTTACAGACTTGTTTGATGAATAAAATTCTTGAGACTATGATTTTGATGAAGAAGGAAATGTTCCATCATCATTATGAGGCGCCAAGAGTTGACAGTAATGTTTTCTAGTTACCCCACGTACGGAGAATGAAAATTATAGCATGTAAATCCCATAACGGGGGAAACCATAAATCCATACTGGTGGGGACCAGTATCACAAAATCACCAGTAAAAAATCAGATGTTGTTTGTAAAATTAAACCCAAAAATGAAAGACATTCTCTCCCATGTTGGCAACAAAACGGAGTGTGTACCAACATTCGCTAGAACATTCACAATAAATTGTTAGTACGTGAGCACGACCAGGCGCGCATTCTTTTGCCTGTTAGGTGGTGGATTCGTTCGTGCCTTGATCTACCCCGCAGTGGGATGTCAGGCTAAGGAATTCGTGCTTGATTCGGGTACTGCTATACTCAAGCCCTTCACTCAATTTTCAATATTTCTCTTTCCATTTTCACAACCTGCCGTACACTGGCGGAACTATCAGCAGGTTCTCTTCATATCTTTCATTTCTAGTAAACATTATTGTCCACTCTTGGGGCCTGATGGCGATGAGCGAAAATCTTCTTCTACATCATAAACGTTACTCCACGTACGGAGAATACAAACATAACAATTATAGTTACTATGGCTTGACTATCATTAGAATGATAAGCATTTTTATTTTGAAATCATATATTTGCTTTATAATGTATACCATATATAATCAAATGACGATCGAAGAGATACAAATCGTTGTGAATTCATATTTTTTAAATACCGGGTTTCAACTTGCAGCGTCACTACAGGGTGCGGCAGAAAATAATGCGAAAATGTTCAAACTTGAGTATTGGGTTAATTCGTGTAGCTAGTGACTAATTTCTGTCGAAAGTGTATATGTTTATGTTTACTTTCAAGTGCTGCATCCAAACATTCAGTTTGTTTTAAGGCAAATTCGTCAAAATGTTCGCGAAATAAGTGATCACCAGTTTGTTGCTCGCCCAGAAGAAGCCGAAAGAGATTGCCAAGGTGGTAGGGTGCCATTTGGCAACAGTTTACCGCATAAAAAGTCCCTGCAGGATTGTCCTAAGCAGTGGAAGCCAGGAAGCAGACTCCACACCGAACGTGATCGACTCGGTCCGTGCAAAAATTGCTTGCAACCCGGTGCGTTCCATAAGAAAACTTGCAAAGGAAGCAAAGGAATATTTCGTGTTGTAGAACCCCTTGGTCCGAAGTACACCTTGAGGCCAGCACCTTGCTATACATATTTGCGCCTTTGTTTTGATTGTCTGTGTTATTTTGACAGAATATTTGAGAGTGTGTTCGTGTGAGTTCATTATTAGGGGCGCATTATGACGCTTGGGACCGAGGTTGGGACGGATGTGCTAGTACTGACTGAGCCAAGAAAAAAAATCGTATTTGTATGGGACCTACTGGTCTTAGAGTAAGTCTATGGTATACCCCTGCCCTGCCTAATCTGTCTACTGAATCTTTGGTGGAGCCTAACAACGATGCCAATTGATGGTGCCTACTAGAGAAAACTAAGTCTAAATCAAATTCCCTAAGTCGTGGTTTCAGCTTTTGTGTAACGTCTTTATCGAAGGGGACGGATACACGTTTCAGAGGTTCAGGTGAATCGGACAGGGTTGTTTGTGAATTCCTATAAAGATGTTTTTCCTTTTTGTTGATGATCTCTTTTCGTAACCATTGAGCCTGGCAGTTTTAAAGATATATGCTGATTCTTTGGCTTTTCCAGTTTTATTGAGAGGAAGGGTCAACATCCGGTGGATCATGTGGTGTAAAGTGGCCATTTTGTGCTGAAAAAAGCGGTTTGAAATGTACGGGATGACTCTTTGGGTGTTTGTGGGTTTTTTGAAGATTTCAAACTCTAAAGTAGATCGTGACAATAATTCTCTCACTACTAGAAAGTCAAGGAACGCAAGTTTACCATCTTTTTCTCTTTCATGAGTGAACTTAAGTCTTTGTGAAGATTGTTGATTTCTTGAAGAATTGAGGAGAGATCGCCTTGTTTCACTACGGCGAAGATGTCATCAACGTATCTCCACCAGCGAGTTGGGAGTAATCTTTTCGCTTTTAGGATTGTTCCCAGATTCGCCATAAACAGTTAACAGAGGAATGGGAATAGAGGATTTTCCATAGGGGCTCCTTTCAATTGTTAATAGAATGAACCACAGAAAGTGAAGTAGTTCTCCTTCATGCAAAGCCGAGTCAGCCTAAGGTACATTCGCACCTTTTGCTTCCATGTTGTGTCATCTCCTTGTTTCAAAAGCCAATCTTCTGAAAGGTTAATTGCGTCCTTGATCGGTTCGCTAGGGAAAAGGGCCGTGGTGTCGAAAGATACCACTACTTCATAATCATTTAAAGACTGGACTCGAAAAAATGAGTCACAAAAATGATCACCTAAAATTAATTTTAAATCGGATACTCTCAGGGATTAATTAACTATGTAGCTTTGTTTTGCATAATTTATGTATTGAATTTCCTCCCCCAAGCTGAATGCTCATACATTTCTCTTAACACTGCTCATGAGATCTTGGGCGAGGCTTTGTCCATCTTCCTTACCCAATTTCTCCCAGTTTTTCTTCAAAACTTCATCGGTTTTGAATGTTTTTTCACTTTTCTTCAACTTCTTCTTCATTATTGCCCAAAACTTTTCGATCGGACGAAATTCTGGTGTATATGACGGTTCACCTCCTTCGAGACCACATTAACGCCCTTCGCTTCGTACCAATCCATTACAGGCTTAGCGTTATGGTACGAAGCGATATCCGGCCAGAACAGCGTGGGATCACTGTGAGAGCGGAGGAAGGGCAGCAAGCGCTTCAGCAAGCATTCTTCTCGATAAATCTGCCCGTTTTTAAGGTGCCGGTTGTAACGAACGGCTTGCTGTACCGTCCGCACTCGCAGAACGCCTGCCACAACAGGTACTTCTTCGCGAATTTGTCCATCTTTCTCTTCCGGAACTTTTCCGGAACCTCCATGCGGGACGTACCGGCAAAAAACTCGAGGCTGGGGATTTGTTTGGTGTCCGCCTTTATATATTTCATGGCGAGACAGCCTGGATTGACCAGCCACTCACGGTACAGCTTCCGCGCACGCAATTTGGGCCACCGTGTTTTGCTTGTCAGTCCGGTTGGGCGCCTGACCTTAAAAACACGTAGCCCAGCCCGCTTAATAGTCTGCTGGACGAACCACTTCGACGAACTGACCTTTTTAGCCACGGCTCGGGTGGAAACGTTCGGGTTATTCTTAAAGTACTGCCTGGTTATCGGCCGCTTCCAGCGCGCCACTCGATGGTCTTCGTCTCTTGGAATGTCTTCACAACACGGGACACGGTGGAATGGTAGATTCGAAGCCAAGGATAATCCAAGGATCATCGATCACCGCCCCCAAGATTTGCTGGCGTAGCTCTTCTTGTTTCGAATGCATCTTGAAAACTGCTTGACAGATCACGATGAACATAACACTCTAAACTAGTATTATCCAAAATTTTATTAATTTTTACTTACGCGATAACAAGTTACACCCAAAACAGAGTGTCGCATTTTTTCGGAGTCCAATCTTTATATGACCTGATGACCGTAGCTGTTGAACAAATTCTTGCGAACTGAGCTTGTAGGAAATTGCTCGGAGATACCTTGAAATTCTTTTACTAACCATTTTGCTAGCTTATGGGCTGGAGATTCTACAGATGAAACAATCTCCTCATTTCGTTTCCGGGTTTGTGGACTTTTGAGAGGCCTTTAATTCGGGGAAGGATGGGGTTTGGTTTGCGAAGACGGACTGCTGCATCCCTTAGTATTGCTTTACACTCCTTTAGTGTTTTATCCACGTGTTTCACCAT
This sequence comes from Aedes japonicus, assembly GCA_034211315.2. Lineage (NCBI taxonomy): Eukaryota > Metazoa > Arthropoda > Insecta > Diptera > Culicidae > Aedes > Aedes japonicus. The sequence goes on along the minus strand of JASCZW010001369.1, from coordinate 128,103 downwards.
GTTTGGAAGGGGGGTTTACTCGAAGCTGCCTGTAAGGACCATTATTGATCTTAGAAGCCATCTGCCTGTCGTAGTCCTCCTTATCCATGATGACGACTCTGTTGCCATTGTCTGCTTTCAGGCTTTGACTTCAGTTCCTTAACGATGCGAATTTCCTTATCGTTGTTGTGTTTTTGTTTCTGGCCGTCCTTAAAAATGTTTGAAGTGATAGTCTTGGCTGTGTTTTGTTAACATGTTGAAAAAGTGTTTGTAATTGCTGTCTCCACGTTGATGATGATCTGCTCCACGTCGGGCTTGGTTGTAAGCGCGTATCCTAATCCCTTGTTGAGATGAGTCAGTTGTTCTTACGTGAATGCGGCCGTCGATCGGTTGGCAACCAGTCCCTTAATGGAGTGGACCACCGGTGTTGTGGTGATGGTGAGTGTAAGTGTGGCCTGTTATTTGGTGTGACGTGTGGTCCGAGTTTGTTGGAATTATATTCTCAGCCTGTTGGGTTTCCTATCGAGAACCGTTCGTTTCCTAATTGATTCGCATTCCTCTGCTACCTTGTGAGTGGCCCCAGCAGCACCCTTGCTGTTGGTTTAAATCAGTCGTCAAATTAGATATGTCAACGTTTTCTTGTATTCTATTGAATTAAACTACCCAAACTCGTGACTGGCCCCAACGGCATCGGTTCAAATCAGTGCCAAAATTTGAATAACTTTAATGTACAGAGAATAAATTGGGAACAAAGTTAAATATCTTATCTACTGCCGACGGCAGTTGAATTCAGCACACCGCTTACATAAACGGATCCCGCTGCAAATGCAACCATTTTATCCAACATCCCGATGATTGCTAGCGAAAGTTCTGTGGACTGCGCGGCCTCCTACAAAGTTAATTCTACGGCAACATATTCCTGATGTTGAAGGAGATGTTCGCTCATCACCATGAGGCACCAAGAGTGAACAACAATGTTTTTGGCTAGAATTGAAAGATATGAAGAGAAAGTTTTTGATAGTTCCGCTAGTGTGCGGCAGGCTCGGAAACATAGCAGATGGTTTAGGAAAATTGAGCGAAAAGGGCATGTGTACAGTGGTACTCGAACCAACGACATTTTTGCCTAACATCCCACTGCGGGGTAGGTTAAAGGACGGACTAAGTCCGCCACTTCAACAGGCAAAAATGTCCGGTTGGAAGACGCTCATGTACCACTGTGGCCCTTTTCGCTCAATTTTCCTAAAACATCTGCTATGTTTCCGAGCCTGCCGCACACTAGCGGAACTATCAAAAAACTTTCTCTTCATATCTTTCAATTCTAGCCAAAAACATTGTTGTTCACTCTTGGTGCCTCATGGTGATGAGCGAACATCTCCTTCAACATCATAATCGTTACTCCTCGCACGGAGATATATATATATATATATATATATATATATATATATATATATATATATATATATATATATATATATATATATATATATATATATATATATATATATATATATATATATATATATATATATATATAAAATAACAATTAATGTATGTGAAACCATAAATGGTGGTAACCATTAATTATACTGGTGGGGACCAGTATCGCATCGATTCACGGTGTTTCTCTCCGAGGTCTCTACGTTGCAGACGACGAGAAAAACTTTAGTGATCGTCAGTCGGTGCGAATCAAAATAAACCCAAAAAAGGAGAGAGTTCCTCTCCCATGTGCGCATCAGTAAACAGAGTGCACACAATAGATCGCTAGAATAACTATACAAGCCACAGTGGTACATGAGCGTCTTCCAACCGGACATTTTTGCCTGTGGCGGACTTAGTCCGTGCTTTAACCTACCCCGCAGTGAGATGTTAGGCAAAAATGTCGTTGGTTCGAGTACCACCGTATACATGCCCTTTTCGATCAATTTTCATAACAAACATCTGTTACATTTCCAATCCTGCCGCACACTAGCGGAACTATCAAAACTTTCTCTTCATATCTTTCATTCTAGCCAAAAACATTGTTGTTCACTCTCGGTGCCTCATGGTGATGAGCGAACATCTCCTTCAACATCATAATCGTTACTCCTCGCACGGAGAATATATATATATATATATATATATATATATATATATATATATATATATATATATATATATATATATATATATATATATATATATATATATATATATATATATAAAATAACAATTAATGTAAACATATTCCTAATCATTCCTTACTTGCGTTAGTTTGGGATCACCTGTTCTTACTCATTAAGGATGAATGCTAGTCCCAAGCATCATCTTTTGGTTCGCTGTGTAACAACAGTTGATCTGGCAACAACGGAGTAGCGACATAGACTAACTCTAAGACCAGTAGGAACCGAACAAATACGATTTTTTTCTTGGCCCAGTCAGTACTAGCACATCGGTCTCAAGCTCGGCCACAAGCTTAATAATACGCTCCTAATAATGAGCTCACACGAACTGTCAAAATAACACAACAAATCAAAACAAAGGCGCAAATATGTACAGCAAGGTGCTGACTTCAAGATGTACTTCGGACCAAGGGGTTCTAGAACAGTGAACCAATTTCAAATCGCTAGTTGCATATTGATTGTTGGTAGCGACTTCGGGTGGTCAATCATACTCATGCTCATGCTCGAATGGTATATGAATGAAACCATTCTGCTCAGTTGGACGATAGTAAAAAAAAACATTCGCTTAAGCTTTTGCCGGTGGACTCATTGTTGTCTCATGTTACAAATCATAAGTTTCGGAAAAATACCAAGTCGGTTTGTTCCACTTGAAATTTGGAAGCATATTTGCCACCACCAGTGTCTTCCAGACTCTGCTCCGTCGATTCAACGATTCTGGACGCCCCAATGAGGTCACTACGACAGAGAACGTCGATAAAATCCATGATATAGTATTGGAGGACCCAAAAGTGAAATTGAGAGAGCTAGCTACGGCTTCAGGCATTTTAATGGAACTAGTTGGCAACATCATACATTCAGTTCTGGGAATGAAGAAGCTCTGGGCGCGATGGGTGCCGCGTTTGCTTACAATGGACCAAAAACGCATTCGTGTTACAACCTCTCATGAGAATTTGAGCAAGTTTACACGCAGTCCAAAGGAGTTTGTGCACCGATTCATAACCATTACTACACACTGAAGTCATCGCAGTAGGCAAAACAGTGGGGCGAAAGTGCTTTGAAGCGCCTGAAAACGCAAGAATCGATGGGAATGGTTATGGCCTACGTGTTTTGGGATGTGCAAGGTGTAATATGCATCGACTATCTTGAAAAAGGTAAAACCATAACAGGCGGATACTATGCAGCGATATTGGATTGTTTGAAGGATGAAGTCCAGAAAAAAATGCTCTATCATCACAATAATGCGCCTGCTCATTCATCTTCAATTGCTCAAGCAAAATTGAATGAAATTCGGTGTCCATTGCTTCCCCATCCACCGTATTCGCCAGACTTGGCCCCCAGTGACTTCCATTTGTTCCCAAACCTGATGAGATGGCTGTTGAGAAAGAACGAGATGTTCGCTCATTACCATGAGGCAGCAAGGGTGGACAGTAATGTTTGCTAGAATGAAAGAAATGAAGAGAAAGCAAGCAAAACAATGCATTAGGCCTAAGGAACAATGAGAGACTCTCTTTGTCGACTTTCTCTTTGGGCTCCTACAGCTATGTAGAAACATGTTCAACTATTTTCAACATACAGTACGGTAGTATAAAGTGTGATTAGGGATTCAATACGTTGAAAACATCACCAAATTGTTTAATAGACAAGCTATTAACCAAAGAGAAAGTCGACAAAGAGAATCTCTCATTGTTACTTAGGACCTAATGCATTGTTTTGCTTGAAAGCGTTGATAGTTTAGATAGAAATTAAGCGAATGGGCATGGGTAGAGCAGTACTCGAAAAAAAAAATGAGTAATATCAGACGTTGTGTATAAAAACAAACCCAAAAAGAAGAGAGTTCCTCTCCCATGTGCGTATCAAAACAGAGTGAATACAGCTAGAAACTATCACAAGCTATCAGTGGTACATGAGCGCGATCCAACACGTTACTTTTGCCTGTAGAGGTGGTGGATTCGTCTGTGCCTCGATTTTCCCCGCAGTTAGGCAAAGGTAACGTCCTTGGTTCGAGTACTACTTTACCCATGCCCTTTCGCTCAATTTTTATTTCTTCTATTCAATTTTCAACCTACCGTACACTGACGGAACTATCAACACTTTCTATTCATATCTTTCATTCTAGCAAACATTACATTACATGGTGATGTGCGAACATCTCCTTCTACATCATAATCGTTACTACACGCACGGAGAATACAACACATAACAATTAGAGTAGGTAAACTAACACCGTGTTAGAATTATATTATGAACGTAAACATCAAAGTTATTTAGTAGGCATAAACATTTCTTACTTAAACCTTTCTAGTTGTTGTAAAACTTTTGAAACGATTCAATGTCAAGGGACCTATTTCGGAAAAGAAGTGCTAAAAGAAAATGTTCTTCATGTGTACGTAACTTTGCATTTTTATTTCTTTCTTCTTTAAACCTATTAAATCCATAATCGCCCGCTACTAACGCTACTTATCTGCGCGCCCACGTCATTGCTTGACATTTTTTCCTTTTTTTTGTCGCCCATCTGCGGGTTGCTTACACAATAATGCCTTCATATACATCGTAGAGCAATCATAAGTGTCAATAGTAATCGAAGAAGCAAATATAATGATAATCATAAATCGTTCTTTAAGAACCATTTGACTTTTTTCTCAGTGAATCCGGGTTTTATCATCACGTTCAGCAGTATAACTATCGTTCGCAATAAGTCTTAAAGAGCTTCCAATACAGCTGTCCGTTGGTTTGTAAGTGTGTGTGTGTGTGTGTGATTTTGTGAAGGGTAGGTGAGTAAATGATTTTATTGCTGTGTCGTTTCTGTATGGTTTCAATGTTTTTTTTAATCATTATTATTTAGGCGCTTGCTAAATATCAATGAATACGGTTCACGGAGAAAATTATATATTCGGTACGATTTATTGTTCATTCTGGAAAATGATTTCAACGCTATTATAGTGGTATTTTCAGTTGTAATGTTCTAATATGTCATATGTGTATGTGATTGTGTGAGAGCACACGTGTGTTTGTGTGTCAGTTAGTACGGTTCTAAACATTGTTCCTTATTTTATTCACCTTGTGTGCCAAAATTCAGTTATTTAATATGTTTGCACTTCTGTTGTTTTGTCTGCTATGTATATAAACGCTAAATCAGAAAATCAATACATTACATGTATCTTGCTTAGGTCACATTTTGAAATGTAAATATTATGTTGCACTTTTGCTCGAAACTGAACGACTTTGTTTTCTCATTTTGTATGCAAATATTCTCTTCTTATCAACTTGCAGTATAAGTGTGTACATTGTATTTTTCTTATGTTTTTGTTTTTTTTTGTATATATACTGTTAATATATTTCCATCGACAGAAAAAAATCACTTCTCTTCATAAAACAGCTCTCCAGTATCGTGGAGATTTCCTTCCTAATGCTAAGGTATGTAATAATCCACAAACCAATAAAGATACGCAATAGTCAATTAACAACAGATGGTAGACACCAGACGAATTAAAATAAAAACAATTAAACAAGCCTAAGAATATAGTGTATATCATTTGACTGATCGTTTTTCCCAATGGGTATATTGTTGTTTTCCCTCTTGGTTTCATTTTTGTAAAGATTCATTATTTGATTTTTGTCATTTGCTTTTCGTCGACACGACGCCTTAAAAATTATTTCCGTTCACACAAAAATAAACAAGCCTATAAGAGTTTACGAATATTCACAAAAAAAAAATCTAAGGACGCGAGGTAAGTGTAACTTTCCGTTTGTTTTCGACCAAACAAAGAAAAACACAATTTTTCAGAGTATTGAGGACCAATAAGTTAGATTGTGAAAACTGTGTGTCAAGTCGCATAAAACGATGTTTTTACTCAATGTTTGGGTAGACTCTAAGTGCCTTAGAGTCAACCTTTTTTTCCCATAATGTGAGTACTTAAAAAAGGTCTCTGTGGGAACTCTTTTATCGGACTATGAATAGTGAAGATGATCCATTATTTAGAAGCCAGTTCTGGAAAACCTCAGACAAGAGGTTCGATACCCTCTCATTAATTAACACTTGCAACGGTCCTGAAAGAATCCTTACTAAGTGATCTCAACAAACTAGGTTGAAGGTGGTTTCTTCCATATCGCTGGATGCCAAAAGAAGAATTGAACTAGTCAAGTATCTGAAGGTTTTCACAGGTCATTAAACTCTTGGATCTAATCTAAGGTCTCAACTTACAGAACTATCAAAATACTAGAAAAAAAAACAATCTCTAGACAAGAACTATCAGTTTCATCTGTCAGGTCGATTAATTTAACTGGCTCTGAAACTCAAAATATACCATTTCCTCACAATGGACTTCCAACACCAACTCAACATACCCGACCAATTCAACATCTCTTCATTAGTTCCAAGAGATCTAAGATCATGTTCATGTCCGGTGCAGAATGCTATTACTTTTGCTATGGGCAAATTTGAGACAACTTCTGTACCTGTTCCTTGACCACGCCTCTATATCACAGGCAACTATTTCTTTACACTTATTGATCCTCAAATACTCAAATTTACGAAAACAAATAATACACTTTTTTTTAATTAAAAAAAAGTTATGAAAATGGAATAAATAAGGGGATGTGTGGGACGGTATTTTGGAATTTGAAAAGGAAGGCAGACTAGTCAGGAAGATTCTATTTGAAAATGGAACTGGAAAACGTTGTGAATGGGAGTGAAATAAGTAGGTTTATACAGACATTTGCTTCTTGAACAGAGCATCAATGAGTCGAAGCTTAGCCTTCTTCTGTTTGTACAAGGCATAAGTGTCTTCAATGGTTTTGCGATCCGATTTCAACATTTTACGTCCGGTTGTTTCTTCGAATTTTTGCTCAAAATCTTTGATGGTTCGCCGGAGTTCCTTTTTCTCCTCCCGAGCTGCATCGTAGTGTTCCCAAAGTTCTTCGACCGTCATCGAGTGGATGTTTTCGGTGATGGAACTGGATGTAGTTTCCGACTCATCGGTCGATTGTGCAGCCGTCGAGGCAGTCGATGCATCCGTCGGCGACTGGACCATAGAGGTGGCCGATGGGGGTGAAATGTCCGTAGAAGGGGTGGTGGTGCCCACGATGGCAAGAGCTTCGTGTTCCAAAATGGTTGGCATCTGAGAATTGGCACCACATGGTCCACTGATCGAGTTGGCACGATTGACCAGGCGTTTGATAATACGATAGCGGTCGTAGAGAGGTCGTGCTGCATCGCGCTCCTCTCGGCTGGTGGGACGTCCGTAGATCGATTCCAGATACAGTAAGGCCCGCTGTACAGATGCTTTTTCCTCGACCAACTGGTCGCTAGATAGGCTGTCCAGATTCTCACTGCGATGATCCGTTTCACGCTTCTCATGAAGACGCTGAAAGTAAACGGGAAATCGTGACATTTCAATTAGACTGAATTTTACGAATGAATAATGTATGAATGCAAATTTTCTGACGATAGGAGTCAAGCTGGGGGAGAAAATTATCATACTAAATAGATCGCTACTGCTTTCAACTATTAATCAAAGAAAGACGAACGTGCATTTACAACTTATCACCTGCCGAATAGTTTATGAGTCAAAATTAGTCACGATCAACTCCACTAAGTAATACTATCGGAATCAAACGGTTATCAAAGGCAACAACTTATTGTACAGCCAACAGCATTAAATTGCCATCATATAAGAGGTCTAACAACCATAAATAATCACAGCTGGGAGGTTCACTGTTTGCCAATACCTAGAAGTGGTCGGCATGGAAACGTGCATGTGCATATTGATTGATTTGCTATCAAACGATCCGTTGACAGCTATGGTGCAAATATCATTCAATAAACAATGCATCGCTGCGGTCACGGTGACAAACAATCATCCGCTTATTGAAGGGGTACTATATGGTGCTATTTCAGTTCCATTGGAATGTCTAAATGGACTACTCTCTCTTCTCATTATCATTATGATATGGGAACGTCCATTAATTACGTCACGCAAAAAATGACTTTTTATAACCCCTTTTGACTTTTTATAACCCCCTTGACTTTTTTTCTAGTAGGCATTGAGAATGCCGCGATTTTGAAATACACGCTCAAAACAGCCTCTCTTTCATAGATTATTGCACGGAATGTATTAACCTCACTTTTTTGACAGTTCAGGGAGCTTCTATACAACGAAATTTTTCATTGGCTTTTTTTTCGGATTCTGTACGATTAGATACAAGAAATGACGTAAAAATAAGCACTGGTTTCTGTTTTCCGGCAATTTTGCTTTAATCATAATAAATTTAGAGCGCAAAATCTAATCACGATCTTACTAAAATTATTCTAAGTCCACGTAAACAAGCTCCTTGAATTGTCAAAACTGCATTGATGACGCCATCGTGCAATGATCTATTTGCATTGGGCTTTCACTCATTTTCATAAAACAGGCTGAAACGTCAAACCATGTGTAAGGTGATTTATGAAAGTGGGTAAATTGCACCCTTTTCTTTATAATTCTGGTTTATGTCTACTTTTTGAAGACATATTTTTACTTTCCAGATAAAAAAAAAAGGTTGTACAGGGAAACACAATGAGTAGAATTCAGGTAACTTTGTGCAATCTGTTTTGTAAGAGAAGCTGGAAAAGGCAACGGAGTTTTTTGTATATTCAATCAGCGTAAGCTAACCAATCGCGTCCAGCCACGCCTGTTCGTGCTGATGGCCAAGGAATTCCCGGAATGCGTGAGCGATCAGTTCTGGTCAACGTCATGCGTGTTACCAAGGATCAAATGCTGGAGCAGAGCTACCCATCGTTTAACTTGTTAGAATGTTATGGTTGTATAGAAGTCAATATTTTTGAAAAGAATAAAAAAGAAAAAGCCTCAGGTATTATTTAGATTTTAATATTTTACTCGATTTCCATAAAACCACATTTCAAAACAATGATTAAAACGAACCAAAAATCAAATAAATTATGGGTAAACCCAAATTTGGGTTTTGACTCGGTTACCCAATTTTGAGTAGTTCCAATTTTAATGATTTTGGGTGACCTTTACTCAATTTTGGGTAAATCCGAATAAGCGTGTAAGGCTATCTAGATGACGTTTTTCATATTGATACTTTTTGGTACACCCTTGCATCTTGTTTTAATTCCGCACACGCTATTTCTAAGCAACCCAAGATGTATAAAATGTACAACGTTCTTATATAAAATGAACTACAATATAATTTGTCCAGAAAATGCCCGCATTCCTCAACAGGAACTGCAAGTGTTTGACAACTGGTACCGGATCAAGAGAATGTCCCGAAATGTACTCAAATTCTCGGCTATCTCCTTTGGCCGAAAACGTGCGATGTATCTCCACGACTATAACCTTCGAGGAACGCACTTGAAGCGTGAAACAACAGTCAAGGACTGAGACTAGTGCTCAACTTCAAACTGTCATTTAAGAACCACATTTCCTATATTGTTTCCAAGGCCTCATTGCTGTCTCCCGAAATGTTCAGGTTGGTGATGCAAAGATGTCTGAACGAGGGCGTCTTTCCGGATGCCTGGAAAATTCAGACCTTAGTGTTGCTACCACAAACAGGGACGCCACCAGGGGATCCATCGGCATATAGACCTATATGTCTATTGGATAGATCGGGGTAATCCACAACAGACTGACAAAATACACGGAGGGTATAGGCGGTCTGTCTAACAACAAGTTTGGCATCCGTAAAGGGAAGTCGATCGTGGATTCCATTCTGTCCGTCACTAAGACAGCTGAAGTGGCAATCCAGCGGAAGAAGCGTGGAGTCCGCTGCTGCACAGTGGTCACCCTTGACGCGAGAAATGCGATCAATAGCGCCAGTTGGGTGACTATCGCCAACTCGCTTCAACGCTTTCAGGTCCCTGGGCACCTGTTCAAGATTCTGGTAAGTTACTTCCAGAATTGCGTACTGATGTACAGTACATAAGTACGCCAGAAACGTATTCAGATCAACGCAGGCGTCCCACAAGTTCGATCCTGGATCCGGTGCTATGGAACACGATGTACGATGAGGTACTACGGCTTGAGTTCTCGAACGGGTGAAGATAGTCGGGTTCGCGAACGACATCACTCTTGAGCTATGTAGTGAACCCATTGAAGAGGTGGAGCTAACGGTCTCGCAGTCCATTGGCATTGTGAAGAGATTGATGAGTTCTAGGAAACTGGAGGTAGCCCATTATAAGACTGGGGTCACGATGGTTAACAACCGAAAATCGGAGCAAAATTTATTTGAAACGAAGAGTCTTTGAGGTACTTGGGGGTCGTGATCGACGATAAGCTGACCTTTGTCAGCCACGTCGATTACGCCTGCAAGAAAGCCTCTATGGCTATATCGGCATTATCCCGCATTATGTCGAATAACTTGGCGGTGCAAGGGAGTAAGTGTAAACTCCTGGCCAGTGTCGCCCTGTCCATACATATTCACGACATGACTCCGGATAATTTGGTCCAGAGGATGTGCCAAGACCGGGACACATGGGACGCGGTATGCATAGCATCCTCCCAGATTCCCAGTACCCTCATCCCCACACGACGCTTTGCTCAGGGCTTTTTTAAAAAAAAAATTTTTGAGCGGATTAGTAAAACGGTTGTGATTGGGAAACTAGGAGAATTTAAAATTAACACTTCATTTGATCACTTTTTAAAAATCAAAAATAAAACATTGAAACACTTTTTTAAATTTTCGCTAGTAAACGCGAGCAGATTCCTTTCAATTCCACTACGAGCTTATCTTTTGACAGATAGGCCTTTTTCGTCTGCTACTTACAGACTGCTTCAGTGTCAAGTGCTCGACTTGAAGGGAACATCTTGGTTACCTGGTCTCTTGAACATCACGACGACGACGAAAGTATCGGAAGCAGGTGAAACTGACATCCATCAAAAACGGTGAGTCCATTCCAATTATCTAAAAGGAAATTTTTTTGCATCCCTCTCCACGTGGAAGATGGAAACAGCAGCATTGAAGATATCGGTCACCAACGGAAAAGTGTGCGTCGAAAAATGTTTACCACGGTGGGCATAAATGATCTTTTAACTGGAAAGTGAAAGTGCAGAAAAGTCGTCTTTGTATTTTTGCGGTGGAATCTCGACAGAGTTCGAGCTTTGGCACCGTCAATACGGTCACAGTGCTTGCTAGTAACGATACGGTCGCTGGAACAGATTTCGGAACCTCGAAAAAAATAGTTATGTCTTAACCGTCTATGAGCCGTGCATCGCGGGTTAGCAGACTCGTACTCAGTGTTCTTCACGCGTGAGGATAGACGATCCAAAGCCGGCTGGAGTTGGTTCACCGTTGTTTGTTTGATGAATTCAAAGGACCAAGTTACCGAAAGGTTTCCAGAATACGAGGCAATGAAGAATGCTAAGTTTGAAAGAGGTATTTACGGTATTAACCAGTTCTGTTGAGATAACGAAGCGGAGTATGGGAGTCCTGTTTTCAGCGATTTATGAAAGCAAAAGAGAATTGTGGTGTTGACAAATGGGGTCTGGCAAGCAAGTGACATTGACTTGACAAAAACTCCGTTTGATATTTGAAATGGGCAACCACCAAATCTAAACAGCCTGCGAGTGTTCGGAGCGGATGTGTAAGATCACATTCCAACAGAGCTATGGAAGAAACTCAAAGTGAAATCGTGGCGCAAAATCGCAATTGGTATCCTGTGCGGAAGGATTTGCTGCTCGTGAGGTGATATTCACAGAAGATAGAAATCACGGCATTCAGCAAGTGAATGATGATTCAGGAAGTGACCGGTTCAGAATTGATACCAAACAAGTCATAGCACAGCAATCGTAGGAAGTGTACACAGTTACCTAACAGCATTGGATTCTGATACCGAAAAAAATTGGAAAAGATCAGTTCAACAGTTCAGCTGAACAGTTGGCCACCGATACGGATGATGGTGAACAAATCAGTTGGTAATGATCAACGTCCTCAAAGGAAACACGCAATGCACCGAGGTGGAATGGCGATTTCAAACTAAACTACAGTGAATTTGCTAAGAATGCCACTAGTTTCGTCGATAATCTACCTGTATCGTTGACTGAAATGAAGTCTCGAGAGGATTGGCCATAGTGGAAGCGCAGACAGACGTTCAACTTCATCTCGATATACCTGTTTAAAAACATGGCTTCCCTCAAAGTACCCAGTAGAAATAACCTAATAGATGGGGCCACAGACTTGTTTTTATTGGTAAGGGAAAAGTGGGTTGCCAGTCAACCTGTCAGATTTATTGTACCAATAGGTTGACTAGGCGGCGCTAGTGTGTAAGATGATTCCAACGTAATTATATTTGAAATTTTACACAACAAGTTTCAATTGTTTTGTTCGAGCTTTAACATCTGTCTGCGGTGGAAGCAAGCCTATCTCGACGCCTTCGCCTGGAACGAGGAAAGCAAGGAGAACAGATGGATACGTTTTTCGCATGTATGACTGTGCCGTTTGGTGGCTAACTCAGAAACAGTCAACGATTTCTCTGTCATCGAGGTGGAGCTAGTTTCGTTGTTTACAGCAGTGTGCCAGGGAATGTGCCCAGGTAACTAATAAGCATTAGCATATGCAGTAAATCTACATTTCAGATGCTACAAGCATTATATTAGCATTATATCAACATCTTGAATGCTATCTGTTGTGAAGTGACATTTCATATGCTATTTAAATGCTTGTAGCCTGTAATAAGCATTTCGAATGCAAAATAGTATTAATGAAGCATTATGATAGCATTACAGTAAAGCAGCCGTATATTGGGCCAAATGCGGCATTGAAAGTGACTTAATTGTTTGATAAGCTGCCGTAAAGACGCTTTGGAACTGCTTATTGATTACCTGGGTGGTTGCCAAATGATCTGAGAATCATAATGAGTAATCCAGTTACATACTTTGTAGATAATCAATCAAAGAATCATGAAGCAGAAGATGAGCTTGGAGTCGGTCGACTGAGCATCTAGGTGAATCTAGGGTTGATGGGTGTCGTTAATACCGTTTTTCTTTCCTTTATACCACGAACCCATCGAGCGGCCCGTCGAAAGTGAGCTGACATTAGACACCGAAAGCTAACACGTTTATAATGAGAGCTCTTTCTTTTGACTAAATCGTTGGTTTTCTCTTTATTCAATTCCGTTACCACTGTCCGAATTCCCATTTAAGCAGAAACATATGAATATTGTGTTTTGGCCTGATCAACCACTACGCCAAGAAATTTGTGGTCGCAATGGATGCATATGACATACCTTTGGTACAAAAGGCTGATAACCCTCCAAATGTACCACAGCAGCGTCCTATTGAGAGTTTCTTGGTTAATTAGTAGCGGAATGTATTTGTCAATAATTTTCGACCAAAAACTGTCAAGCAGATGATCGATAAAATCAAGATCGAGCTCCGGAAAATGTCAACATCAACTTTTTCAATAGCAATGGAAAAGGTACCGGCTAAATGACGCAAAGTTGCTCGAATCGGTCTTAATTTTTACATTAAATGAGTTAACCGAAAAAAAAATCCCATACAAAAAGAAAAATTAATAAATACTTTGTTTTGAACTTTGTCCAAAATGTACTTCCCATGCTTTATTAAAAGCGTTCACCCACTAATTACAATCCATATTTTTCCGAAGAAATGTTTAAAGGCCTTTGAGCTCTTATTTCCACGATGTATCAAATCTCCTAGAAAATAAATCCAAAAATGATATCCAACCGACATCCGTACCATGAAATATCGATTTAACATTCAATTACGAGTTTTCGCTTATAAACAAACATCTCACGACATGCATAAGTCGTCTATCCACCCACACTCCCGATAGAGCGAAAATAATAGAAGGGGGCAGGCGTTCGACACAATCAATCAAGCTGCGACCTCCAAGGTTACACGAAACTCTCGTCACGTTCAACCGCCGCAGAAAATGCGTGGCTACGACGTTGAGATTTTAAGGGCTCGCTAAGGCTCTCCTTTTAGTAGAACAGACACTCAAACATTGAGGCACATTTCATCCGCCAATAATGAAGGTGGAAATTTTGCGTGAGTATCACAATGTAAATAGCAAAATCATTATCTCTTCAGTACAACCAGAGTCGGTTGTTTGATGTTGAATTCCATAAGGGATGATTGTGGCCATGACATTCACACGCGATTAAAATGGGAGATAGAAGTATCGTTGTTTGTGACATATTCCTTCTCGTCGGTGTATAATTACAATCAGAAATATATTTGATCGATAAACATCAGCAAGTGTAGGGCGTGGGTGAGGGGATAGGGACATTTTGTGCGGGCGGAATAATTTATTTGCTTTCCCGCACACCACTGCCGATCAAACATTGTGATTCGAATGATGGAATGTGCATTTATCAACCACCATGAGAGTCGACAAGTGTTGCCAATTGACAGGAATTCATCGAAAACACTTACCTTCTCAATATCGGCGATCGAATCCTTCATTTTGAAAAGTTTGCATTCTTCCTCCGGAGCTGCTGGCACCGCTTCGGCCTTGGCTAGCTTTGCATTGGAAACTGACAAATCGGCTTTGATTTGATTCTTCTCCTTGCGCAGTTTATGAATCTCGACGATGACCGCCTTAATGGAGCAATCGCTGGTTTTGTCTCCATGGGCCGGGCGGTAACCATTTTCCCGCTCGAACCGATCCTCGTATTGCGACAGCTTCTTCTTCAGAGTACTGAGCTTGCGGCTGATGGTCTTGATGCGATCGTCAAACATGTTGTTCGCTTGAGGGATCGGTTTCTGGTTTGCTTGGTGAATTTCCGTATTACGGTAGGCGCCATAGTGCTTTATGGTGGCATTCGGCGGTAGGCTACGAATCTCTCCGAAAGTTGCCATTTTTGTTGCATGTTCAAATTTGTGGTCGGCAAAACGTTGACACACGACCGGTGTGTCGTCCTGGAAGGATTGGTCCCAGGGCAGCTGTTTCTCGCGTGGAGATTCTTCTTGGCCCTTTTCCAGGACATTGTTGTCGTTATAGTCGGAGAGGATATCCGCTTCGGGTGTCTTTTGTTCTGACGCCTTTTCTTTTTTACCATAGCCACGACGTTCATGTTTAACTGAGTGGTGCGAATCATGCTTGGAGTAGAAGTACTCACTTCCACTCTTGTCTTTACCGCAGGAATACTTGCTCGTTTTTGTGCGGTTTCGAGGGGAAACCGACTTACGACCCGGTGGTGGACGAGTCTTTGAAAACCGTTCACAATTACGTCGTCGAGCGTGCTCTTCATCCAACTCGCTGTCTGAGTCCTTGCGATATTTCAACACATCCCGACAGGGAGACTGACGGTTTCTGTTATGATGACTCAAATGGTTACTGTGCACGTGATGATGATAATGTTGCACGACGTCACCAGATCTGTGGTGGTTCTGACAGTCGATGGAGTCCCTGCTAGCTGCACAAAGGCTCTCAGTACCGATGAAAAATTTCTTCAAATTCTCCGAACTGTTTTTCAAATTCTTCTCGAAAATTTGCTGCTCTGCCAGCTGCTGCTGCTCTTCGGCAGATTCTTCGATAATGTTCTCCTTGTCGACGCTGATTTCGATCAGCGGCGAGGGTTTCTTGAAGTCCTCATGTGAGGACACGCGACGGATCACCTCCTTACAGTTTGGGAGATGTTCCTCGCTATTTGACCGGATCAGTTTCCGATCCTGGCTTATGGAGGACGTGCTGTCCTGCCGTTCTTTACGTTTTCTGCAATTTTGCCACTCAGATGAATTAGTTACATTAGGCAGTTTGGTTTCGCCTTGTGTTCCCAAGCTACTGCTATTGCTACTGCTGCTGATGTTGCAGTTCTTGGAAAAACTATTGTTGTTGTTATTGTTTTTGCTGCTACTGCTACTACTGCCATTCTTGCTGTGCTGTTGTTGTTGTAGGTTGTGATTGATCTTATGATTACTCTTGTCGCCACAGCCACCGTTGTTATCGCTTCCGTCGGGTTCCGTTTGCTCCGAAGATAAGCTGGCGGTCGTTGGGGATATCACCGTTGTAAGACGACTCAGGTCGTCTTCGTTCTGTCCCAGTGATGGGCGACGCATGCCGCACTGCAAAGAGAAAGGAAAGAAAAATTAGGCATAAGATTTTTTTTTAAATTTCATTAGGACTGATATTCGGTCGATTGCATAATTTGAATCAGAAATTTGAAACAATGAAATTGAAAGGTTTTCGGAGCTACAATTCGTAAATTTCCCCTTTTTCCCGAACGGATTTATGTGCAGATTATATACAAATAAAGCAATCTCTACCCACATATATTTTGCTAGGCGGAAAATGCCAAATTATTGAAATATTTAAACATCCTCCCTTCTATCCAAACCTGGCCTACTGGTGGCTCCAAAAAATATATTCATCTTCTGCATGACTATCCTTCCGCTGCACAGTGGACAAGAACTGATGAAAACTAAGGAAAAAATCTGTAGCTTTTGTCGCTTTTAAGCGCGGTTTGTAAACCAGCCCATTTTCGCTTGGAAATTGTCTGGGAAATCGAATGGAACTGGTTTCAATCACCGCACGGATATGGTTGTGGAGTTAAAGAGCTTATTTTACCCCACTTCCTCTTATATTCTTGAATAATCTATAGACATATTTGCACGGAGAGGCTCAAGATCCACAAAATAGTGCTGGTCCCATGTGAAATTTCCTGTTTCCTGTGTAGTTTTCATCAGTTCTTGCCCACTGTGCGCTGGTAGAACTACATAGCCAACTTAATGCAAAATTAAATCTGACAGTTTGTCTGGCAACCTATTTTTCTCATACCAATCCAAACAAATCTGTGGCGCCATCTATTAGGTTAATGCTACTTGATATCTTGAGGGAAGCCATGTTTTTACCCAGGTAAATGAGATGAAGTCGAACGTCTGTCTATGGTAATACATCTTTGGCGAAGTAGTGTTTTGTGCGGACAAGTACTAAGTGGATCAAGTTTTAAATCGATGCACATATTCTATCTGAGTTCAATATAACCAGGCTGGGTGCTCGACTAGAATCCTATTCATATTAATTTTCCGAGGGCCGTCATTGGTCTAAATTACATGAAGAATATACAGGGTATCTCACAATAGTGTTGATTTTTACGTTAGGTTCTACGAAAAGAAGAGAAAGTTTTTCTTTTCGTAAAACAGCGCCCCATATAATGATTTTCGGTACATTCTGATAGCGTTCTACAGTAAGCTTATCTCTTGGAATATTGGCAAGACTTTTGCCATACACACGATCATTTTGTTGATTATGACTGTTCTGAAGGAGGAAGAGCATTTCATCAGAAAATAAAATCTCGCAGTGGACCCTGGCTAGCTTAAATCTCAAACTTTGGACCCTGGCTAGCTTTTGACGCTCCGTCAACCCGTGAACCCGTTGTTTCTTGTACGACTTGCATTCCATATCATGTCTGATTCCATATCATCCATTGAAGAAGGGGGAAATTTGAAATTGTTTGCTCAATTTACGGCCAGATACTCTCACACATTTGATCTTTTTCTTCGTTCTGGCACCTTCTTTGTGTTGAAAATGGACATTTCCAGTTTCCTCGAACCACTTCAAGAAACGAAAACAAAACGCTCACTTCAAACTGCTTAAAGCTATTGAATATCTGACACGTTCTAAGCTTTTGCAAATGTAATTTTAAAACTTGCTCCCGTTTGGCTTCCATGGTAGCTGATAAATATAAACAAACGGAATCGCTTATGTATCTTCAGCAATAAGCTGTCAAAATAAAGACTGTATTCGATGAAATTTGGACACACGTAATTGTTCGTAACTTTTTAGCGTGTGGGTAAAAATTATTGAAATTTTAACTGAATGTATTTCATTGTGTTGTGTCAATTTTGTAATTAGTTTCGTGAAAATCGGTCGAGTGATTTCAGTGATGGCTTCGAATGAAGAAATAGTGCGCCAACAAATTTTGAGCACTCACTTCGAAAACCCAAACGCTTCTCATCGATGGATCGGAAAACAGCTCGGAATCGCATATTCAACCGTATCTCACGTGATCAAAACGTTCAAGGATCGTAAGACAACCAAGCGGAAAAATGGTAGGGGCAAAAAAAGTGGCACATCAAATCCGGAGAAGGCCAGGATGGTATTGAACCAATTAAAGCGTTATCCCAACATTTCAATCAGGGATTTTGCGAAAAAGGCGAAAGATTCAGTTTGTTATGTGCAGAAAACAATGAAACGTTCTGGATTACATGTGTACAAGGTCCAGAAGGCACCGAACCGGAGCGATAAACAGAACTCGGTGGCCAAAACTCGTGCAAGAAAACTGTACAGGGAGTGGCTCACAAAACCATTCTGCATTGTGATGGACGATGAGACCTACATTAAAACCGACACCAAACAAATGCTAGGACAGGAACACTACGTCGCCATCTCTAATTTGGCCGTTCCGGCGAGTGTACGGAAGAAGAAACTGTCGAAATTCGCCAAAAAATTCCTTGTCTGGCAAGCGATCTGCGGATGTGGCAAAACGAGTCAGCCCTTCATCACCTCTGGGACCGTCAACGGACAAATCTACAAGGACGAATGCCTCCAAAAACGACTTCTGCCCTTCTTGAGATCTCACGCTAGTCCGACACTGTTTTGGCCGGATTTGGCATCTTGCCACTATGCCCGGCCCATCTTTTCCAAAACTGAAATTGAACTTGAATTAAAGAAAGTGTGGTTAAAAGTAAGTAAGCAAGTCGGTCCTATCATTGCCCATTTGATGAAAGGAGTCAAGGCAAAGGTGCGGGCATTTGGGTTGGGAGAAGAGGTTCAATAAACCAATGATGTCAAAACCTAATCATTTAGTAGTACTTTATTTCCAGAACGTTTGAAAAGAATCGGGCTCAAGGAAATATTTTGGTGACCTATTTTGTGTGTCCAAATTTCATCGAATACAGTCTTTAATAGACTCAAAACGGGTATAATCATTTCCGCTGTTAAAATTACTCAGCTGAGGTAAACTAAGACTGCAAAAAGGGACACGTATTGTGAGACACACTGTGTTTAGAATGATTAGCGAATGCTTCACTTCATCCACACAAGCTGACAGTAGAAGCACATCATCTAATCCTGGCAATCACGGTTTACACTCCCGTTTCATTCTACTTAAGGACTGAGTAGAATTGAATTCCTTCTCTTTTTCTCACACGGAAAAATTACTCAATTTTCGTAAAAAATTGATTAGCTCACTTTTAATGAAAATTGAGGAACACTTCCGTGTGAGAAATTGAAAAAGTCACTGAGTAGAATGAAACGGAAGTGTACGGCGACCGATGATTTTGTTAAGGTGAAACGGGTCAGAGTTCAGTAATGGTTGCCACAATAATCTACTTAAGCCCCAAATCACCTCTTTGAAACCGCAAATCTCAATAAATGTTAGGCCGTTGATTCTGATTTTCCCATTTCCCATGCTGTGCAAAGCTGGAAAATTCAACTAGTGACAATCGATTTTACTCCCATTCCGTACGTTAAATCTTCAGTTGAAAAACAAGCGCTATCGTGTTTGTCTGCGGCTTTCATGCTGAAAGTTGTGCTCCTAGAGTTGTGAGGCGGTAATGCACAGAAAAAAAAGGAATTTTAACTGGCACGTAAAATTTCTTCTCGTTTAATTTCTAGCCAAAAGAAGTGTAAACAACGGAGATGTTTGCAATCTTGCATGCGCCATACAACAATGTTCGCAATATTTCATACAACAGACTAGATTCAGGCGTTATTTCAATTAAATTTTCATGAAGTATTCCATTAATTACTGCCAAAGCTAGCGATCCCTTTACATGCATTAGACAACTAAGAAAAATTAATGTTTTTTTTCAAACTGTGTGTATGATACAGGATTCTGAAGTGTTTTCCCCGTTTTTTACATGCGAAATAGTGTTATACAGTGGATAATTCAAAGTTTGAACTCTTATATTTAAGTGCAAAGTAAGGAATTATGGTCACAGTGGCATTTTGCATTTTAGGTTAGAAATTTCCTTATGATCTATTCTTCGAAGATCAACATGTGCAACATTTAAACAAGACAAGGACAGAATAATCACTCGTGTTCTTTCAATTACCGGGTCTTTATCCTGCTGAAAAACTGGGAATTCTGTACAAAGGAACTAAACTTGAATTCTTAGAGAGATTTGGTGAGTATCAAATCTAGATCTGTCCTTGGAAATAATAAAAAAAAGCTTACCAAACATAATGCCATGTTACATCAAAATATGGGCTTCATGCGGTTAGAGGCATCACCCATTGTTCAAGCGTAAAGACTGTACTCGAAAAAAAACTATACTCAATTATTAGTTTATAACTTTTTAGCGTGCAAGTGAAAGTTGATAAAATTTACTCAATCTGTCAAGTAGTTATCGAAATGGAATCGAAAAAAATATACGTCGTAGTGGAAATTTCGACTGCGTGCTATAGGCGGTTCGAAAAATACCTAGTATTCCATGATTTGGCGTTGTCCCGGTAGTGAAGTCTTTCAAGGAGACACAGTGGCGGTCAAACAGCGGCAGAAAACTGAAGAAAACTAATCCAGTAAATGCAAGGAAGGTGTTGAGCCTGTTCAGGTGACGATCGAAGCATTCGTTCCGCGATGTAGCGAAGAAGGCAAAGGTTTCCATCTGATTTGTCGAAACAAAAAAAAAAGATGAAACGTGCCGACCTCAACGTCTTCAAGGTTAGGAAGGCACCACTACGGAAAGACAAACAAAACACGCCTGATGTCCTTCCTTCGCTCTAGGCGAGCCAGTGCCGCTACGCGCAGCTGGTGTTAGACTTGTATAGAGATAACAATATTATTTTTGTACCAAAAGACTTCAACCCGCCGAACTCGCCGGAACTTCGTCCGATTGAAACGTTTTGGGCTCTCATGAAGACCAAACAAGCGAATCTTACAAACAAACTGATAGTGTTTCGGAGCCCACGTTTGAGCTACTAAGATGTGGCCCATTTAGTAGTGCAACAAACATGTGTGATGCTTACAGCGACCCTAATGGTCGGATTTGTAAACTATAAAATCTTCTGTGTTCCCTATAACAAAAAGAACATCCGAAGTTTTTTTTTGCGGTGTAGTTAGAACGTGTTTAAGAGAAAAACAAAATGGAAAAAGAAAGACGAAAAATAATTGTGCGCAATTATTTGGAAAACCCTTTGTGGTCTGGGCCAAAACTTGCTAAAGTGTTGGGATATCCCCGAAATACCGTGTGTCATGATTTGAAAAAGTACAGAGAAACTTTGTCAACGGATCGCAAGCTTCAAAGCAAGCGTCGGGCGGGCACTGTCAACTGTCAACTGCACAACAACGTCATTAAGAACATTAAGGCAAACCCCAACATCTCAGACCGCGAATTGGCAAAAAAAAAATCGCACCGCACGCAGTACCGCGACACGGATTCGTCTCCGGGAAGGCTTCAAGTTATACCGTGCCAGTAGACAACCAAATAAGGGCCAAAAGCAGAACAATGTAGCCAGAAAACTGTATGATCAGGTGTTGACAAAATTCAATGGTTGTCTCCTCATGGATGATGAAACCTATGTAAAGGCCGATTTCAAACAGCTACCGGGACAAACATTTTACTTGGCTACGGCTTGGGCAGATGTTCCTGCCAATTTCAAGTTTGTGTTTGCAGATAAATTTGCACGTTAATACTTGATTTGGCAAGGAATCTGTAGCTGCGGTAGAAAGACCAAAGTTTTCATCGCTGGTAAGACATTCAATTCAGAGCTATACAGAACGGAATGTCTCCAAAAGCGAATATTGCCATTCATCAGATCCTACAATGAACCTGTCATGTTTTGGCCAGATCTTGCAAGCTGTCATTACAGTACAGTACAGTTTATACCGAAGGAACTCAGCCCACCAAACTGTCCCCAGCTCAGACCGATAGAGAGATTCCGGGCTATTATGAAGAGGAAGCTGAAAATGAATGGCAGTGTTGTCAAATGCAAAATGATTGATGAGAATAATGTGCGCCAGTTGATGAAATGTATTCCGGGAAAAGTCCGCAGATTTCTTGAAAATCGAGATGATTAATTTTTTTTTGTATTTTCCCTCTAAAGTTCACATTAAGTCTAAAATTTGAAACAGAATCTAGAACAGAATACTATTTTCTTAATGTATATCCGAAATATGCGCAAAAGTCTATATTCCAAATATAACTGGGCCACACCTTAGTGGATATTTTCCACTGATTATGTGATTTTTCTTTTGGTGTTGGTTTTCAACTGAAACCATAATAAAGTGCAAACAACAGTACTGCAGTGGCATGTAATCTGTGCATTTTGTGAAATGTACATTACGATAGTAGGCACTTGCAAAATCGGAAGCCTAATCAAAATTTCAGGCATTCTGCACACTGAAATTTTTTTTGACTTAGCTACTAAACTTACTGGAAACACATGTAGATATTTTACAATACTAAAATAAATGACTTTTACATGCATATCACATACAAAAGGAATTTTCACTTTACCAATTATTTGCATTTCAATGGACACATAAGGTTTACTCGATTTTTCATAGCGTTTTCCACTTCCTGAATCACATAAGAGTGAATTTCTAGTGGATATCTTCCACTGATTATGTGAATTTTGTTTTGGTGTAGTATTTGTGCTCCAACACAAATCAAATTTTAGTCATTCATATAACAACATAATCAGTGTACACTTTATCATGTTACTGCTGGGGTTTATGTCAACGAGCTCGATCTCCGATACTGTCGAATTTTATGTTTAAATGGGAATTCATTCCACTATTCTGGAGCAAAAACATATCACTGTGTTAACAACAAATCCAAAAACGATTGAATGCATAAGACTGGCATAGAAAACTGTAGGAACTGTGGAATCGACGTAAAGCTGAACATGAACGTGGAAAATGCCTTTCAAAAGATTGGGCAACACCGTTTATAGTCCTTGGAATTCTAGAAATTGTGAGAGTGCGTGAAATTTCCCATAGTATTCGTGACAACGACAAAACTTGCCTGCTACGATTCAAAAATCGGCGAAACTCAGTACTTGCGCTCTCATCCGAGATTTCAATGACGTATTCAATCAGAAGAATGACGATCAAATGACACAGAATTGTTGACAACAAAACAATCCAAGCAAGTCAAGCAAAAAAAAACTTTTACGATGAATCAATAAAGCGAATCACTAACAACAGCTTTACGCCTAGAGAATAACTAGATACGAATCTTATCAGTAAGCTCAACAAAAGGGAAAAGGGAAGACATCGGTCATATAATCTGAAGCCCTTGATGGTATGAAACATAACAACTAATCCTGCCTTTCGATTGATAAACAGCGACTGACTATCAACAACCCGTATCAGAAGAAGATATGTCCCTCCCGGGCTCTCTAAATTTCCTGTTATATTCCATTTACAAGCAAATAAAGTTAGGCCCTTTTCAATTGAAAATATTAGTCATGCCTTCAGCGCAATAATTAAAACCTAGTTTCTTCGAGATAAGAAATAAAGTTTCACGAGAGCGGAGATTCGAAACCAATCGGTCAATTTTCACCTCTGTTCATTCAACTGATACCACGCCACTATCAGTTTGCTACTCTACCCCAACAAAGTGCTGCTTCAAGTAAGACACTGTCAGATACCACCCCCTTCAATATAGTTACTACAAGAATCTCGTTCAGTTTTCACTGGTTGCCAAGCCCTAAAACCAAAATTATTGCATTGTCATCGAATTGGACGATAGTGGGAAGGCGGGCGTTATGAAGTAGAGCTACTTGACGAGCCATGAAGTATATCAGTAATCCAGTAAAGCTATATCATCAGTTCATTATTGACGTGCAATCAGATTGTGCTACATCTCACAAGGCCCAACTGGACAAAAAAAAAACAAATGATAATATTCCGCCAACATACGCAATGTGACGTGACTTTGTCTGTTCTTTCAATCCGTTACAGTAGAGATAATGAAGTAACGCAGCCTGCAATGAGACGATAAAAGCTGTGTGCTGATTAAGTAGTTAGTTTCCATCACAGTCTAGTCGTCATCAGTAAGAACCAATTTTAACCGAAACGGTCAGCTTAACAAGCGCCGTTGTTGTTTACTTATTTACTGCGGAGGCTAACGAGGATCGATTTAAGACGAATCCAATCGGCCATAAATTAGTGATAATTCAATAACGATGAGATACGGCAATCTCGTTTTATTTTTTATTAACTGTGGAAAAGTAACTAGTGCGCAGAAGTTTTGATGTGTTTATTTTTTGTTTTGGTTTTATTTTCTACAAAAGGGCTAAAATGGAAAACGATTGTTTTTGTTTACGACGCAAGGGTCGAAACTCTGTCTCGTTTGCGTTCGTATCTTGATAAATGGGTTCATTAACATTTGGGTGATGTTGTTGGAAGGTAGGTTTGCTGTCTTCAAGCATTTTGTTGATGAAATACTTTTAACATCGGAAAGATATCATTGATAACATGGAAAGTTTGTGATGGAAATATTATAGATGAAGTGTTGGAGGTTTTGTTAGATAACACTTGAGAATAGTTAAAGCATGGTAAATAAAGAAACGGAATTTGCTACTTTGCAAGGGGGAACAATGCAGCCCCAACCATACTTCTTGTCACCTTTTTACAAAGAAGGAAAATTTATGATTCCAGTGGTACAAGCGCTTAAACTACAAGTATCACTCTGAATATTAAGATACTCTATATCTATCACGTAATGACTGGGGTATTAAATGTTAAAATCTTTCTCATATAAAGGATATCAGTTTTGCGCGATTTTGTTGGAATGTCTGGAAATTCAAATATATGCCTGATTTCCATCACCACCTAGTAGTTGCGACGGATCAAATCTAGAAATCTACAAAGTTTTTATTTGCCAAACTTTAATCAATCACTGAAAATGTTCCACTTTTGAACTTATCACACACAGCTCATCGTGTCGAATTCGAAGGGTTGACGCGCGATTGAACAATGTGTAATTTTTATATTTGTTATTAAATGTACGATACAATAATTACAAAAATAAATCAAACTTTTTACTTACAAATCGCTTTATTCCGCGTAAAATGAATATTGTAACAAGAGATCAATACACTCAGTAGCAAAAAAAAGGCCGAGCAATATTTTGCTTCCAAAAAACGCTATGTTTAAACTACTGCAACTTTGTCAATTATCAATATTTTTAGCTGAAACTTTTAAAACACTATAAACAATGTATATACCTTATGTGGTCGAATATTGATCAGGTTTATAAATTTTAAGTTTTCATTACATATTTGAAAAAAGTAATTTTTGACATATCCATTTCAAAAATCCGTATTTTTGTGAAAAATTTAGATAACATATATGAAATTTTACCATAGCCAAAACACACATAAAAAATAATGTGGACAAAATTTGAACTGTTTTCATGAAGTGGTTTGGACTACAGCTGGCGTCAAAGTCGACGCACGAACATGAGTATTTCCCTTTTTCACCCGATATTGACCATGCTGACGGTGTGCCTACCGGATCAGTAGCGAACACTAACTTCGCACATGCCTGCCCACCGGATTCTTCCGGCTTTGGCCACCTTCTGGTTGCTAGGTTCGCAGTAGAGTGCAGCGAGCTCGTGGTTCATCCTTCGCCGCCACACACCGTACCGGCGAAGATCGTCCTTAGCACGCGCCGCACGAAAACTCCGAGTGCTTGCAGGTCCTCCTCGAGCATGGTCCATGTCTCGTGTCCATAGAGGACCACCTTATTAGCGTTTTGTACATGGTGCATTGAATAGTAGACATGAGAGTCCGTCACCTTGTCGCAGTCACCGATGAGATTCGAATGAACTGGATAGTTCACCCGAAACCCTTACGCAGTTTTGCACACCGTCCATCGTTGTTTGATGAGTCTGGTAAGCTTCCCAGGAAAGCCGTTTTCATAATTTTCCATAGCTCTTTGCGGTCGATACTGTCGTATGCCGCCTTGAAGCCGATGAACAGGTGATGCGCGTTGGGACCTGGTATTCACGGCATTTCTGGAGGATTTGCCTTACGGTGAAGATCTGGTCCGTTGTCGATCGGCCGTCAATGAATCCGGCTTGATAACTTCCCACGAACTCATTCATTTGAGGTGATAGACGACGGAATATGATCTGGGATAGCACTTTATAGGCGACATTCAGAGTTGCGATCGCTCTGAAGTTCTCACATTCCAAATGATCGCCTTTTTTATGTATGAGGCAGATCCTTCTTTCCACTCCTCCAGTAGTTGTTCGGTTTCCCAGATCCTGGCTATCATCCGTTGCAAGCAGGTAGCCAACTTTTCTGAGCCCATCTCGATGATTTCCGCTGCGATACCATTTTCCATTTAATTCCAACTACCTTTCCTTATCTTGACAGATACGCGTATTTCGTCTACAATGTGCAGACTTCTTCAGTGTGTCGTACTAATATTTCGACTTTATTAGTACAAGAAATAATTAGTACGAGACACGGAAGAAGTCTTCACAT
This sequence comes from Aedes japonicus, assembly GCA_034211315.2. Classification (NCBI taxonomy): domain Eukaryota; kingdom Metazoa; phylum Arthropoda; class Insecta; order Diptera; family Culicidae; genus Aedes; species Aedes japonicus. The sequence goes on along the minus strand of JASCZW010001369.1, from coordinate 101,560 downwards.
TTTAGATGAAATACGCGTATCTGTCAAAATAAGCAAGGGTAGTTGGAATTAAATGGAAAATACTAATTTTTCTTCTAATTTCTATTTACAGGTATTCCACTAAACAGCTCAAACCCTCTAGGATGCGATACCATCTTTACCAGCTGTTTTGTTGGTTTTGAGCTGGTGGATGGCATCCTTAACTTCCCTCAGAATGGGAGTTGGATCATTTTCCTCTTCTGCTGCACTGACGTAGTCGTTTCCTCCATTTCCTTGGTCTCCCATGCCTACATTCTCCACGCCATTCAGGTGCTCATCGAAGTGCTACTTCCACCTTTCGATCACCTCACGTCCGTCTGTCAGGAGGCTCCCATCTTTATCCCTGCAGATTTCGGCTCGCGGCACGAAGCCGTTGCGGGATGCGTTGAGCTTCTGGTAGAACTTTCGTGTTTCTTGAGAACGGCACAGCAGTTCCATTTCCTCGAACCCCGCCTCTTCCAGGCGGCGTTTTTTCTCCCGAAAGACGCGGGTCTACTGTTTCCGCTTCTGCTTTGACAAAGTTACAGCAGATTAAACATTACGTTTTTTGGAAACAAAATTTTGCTCGGCTTTTTTTTACTACTAAGTGTATGGAGCAGTAATTAAAAGTGTAGCGAAAATGGGATTGAAATTTGGCATGTATTTTTTTTATTTATGAATTCAAAAATTCAAAGTGGCGATACAAATTGGTCATGGTGATGGCAACTTTTGCGTTTTAGCTACCTTCAACTTAACAAGGGATTATTGGTAAAGATTTGCATAGAACGAGAATTGGGTTTCAGTTCAGTTAAGTAAAAAAAATGAGGTACGGGACGGGTTTTAAGAAGTTTATTTAGCACCTGAAACATTTGATGAAGCTGTATGTAATCTATAATTATAACTGCCAATATTTATTCAGAAAAGAGCATTACACTCAAACAATTTGATAGCTATGGAATAAAGTCCCCAATAACAGGGACTTATTAAAAGCATGCGGATCGCCTTCCGATCATGAACATGTTTTCTTCAGCTCTGCAATCTATACATAAACTAACAATATTGTATGAGTGCGATTCCGTGCATGGATGCGAAGGCGAAATGAAATAGGCCAGATCACGATTTGTGGCATACGTCAATTTCCTCAACCCGCTCCTTCTTTTAACCCATCCGCTCTCCAAAAAAATCAACCAAAACTTTTCGATTGCTATGATCAAAAACTCGTCTACTAGCAAGTTATGAGATAGACGTGTACCTTCAAACTTTCAGTTTGTCATTGATCTTTAGATTGGTAATGTGTATTTCTTATTTAATTTACTCTCACGGAATGTTAGACCAAGCGACTGTGACGCCAAAAGGGATGCTTCGTTTAAAAACAAACAAATCTAGGGGTTTTTTTTTCATTAGGGTGAATTTACAATTGAGAGATTCTCTCCGGGCTCGCTCTCTTTCATTCATAAACCAATCACCTTTACGTTTTTCATTCTACTATTTGTAGAGTATGCTAGCCAACACTGTTGTGTTTCGATCTGTACTAAAGAATGCCTCGTAAGTGTTATAATGGCGCTGTAATGAATGAAAGAGAGCGAGCCCGAAGAGAATCTCTCAATTGTAGATTCGCCCTAATGAAAAAAAAACCTAGAAATGTAAGAGACAGCAGGCTTCACGTTACGATACTGGTGCGCTATATCAACAAAGAAGAGAGGAAAAATGGGGTCTCTCAAAAGCAACAGTGCACGGCCAGCCATTTTAACTCAGTTTTGAGTCGTTTTTGAATCACTTTCGTCAAAAGTGAAGTCACTCCATTTTTAGTAAATGTAACTGATATTGACAAGTAGACATATTGAAAACATCGACTCAATCCAGAAGAATGTTATTGATATGTCGACTTGTCAATATCAGTTATATTTACTCAAATTTGAATGACTCCACTCATGACGAAAGTGAGTCAAAAACGACTCATAATTGAGTTAAAATTTATGGCCACCACACCTTAGCAATCACTCAAAAACGAAGCCTCATTTATCGTTGAGTACTGTTGGACAGCTCCAAAAAATTTTTTTTATTTGATATGATAGTGCCAGAAGACGGACAATATAATCATAAGCATAGATCAACTTCAAATGACAGGAAGAAACATGAAAAAAAAATGTGATTTCAGATCATCTAAATATGATATAAATTTAACTCAATGTTCAACAACACATTGTGGCAGCAAGCCTAGATGTGTGAAGGAGCTGATGAAAACATTCCATCCGGTACACGTGAACAAATGCAAAACACATAAAGGCAAAATTTGAGCGAACATCTTCAGCAGGTTGGAAACTGATGGTTTTCTAGATGATATATTTTAAATCTTCAAAATGAAAGTAATAAATTGGTGATCAATCATGATTTATACATCGAATCATTACCGCCTTAGATAAAGCTTATGTTCGTATCATCAACATTTGGAAAATAATTTGAAAAAATGTAGGAGTTCTAGACCTATTTCCTAAGAACTGATTAAAAACAGCCTGATTAAGCCGCTCTATACCCTATTTGCTCAAGATTTGTAACAAGTTGACTAATCGGTTATTATGATAATTTAATTAAATAGGCTGATTATTTTTTGAGTTCCGCTAGGAATTATGTATGACCGTAGAATGTATCTTAGCGAAGGAAAGATGGTATACCATCTCAAGGTTTTTTTTTAAACGAAATTGTTTGCAGTCCTTCAAACAAAAGGCGTGTTAGTTAGTGATATCTGGCTTAAAATTTACATGCAAATCCCATGAATTTATGCCAAATCTAGCAGTCCCTTAATGTGCATTAAATAACACAGCAGATTAAATGTTTCTGTATATCTGTATAGTATGTTTAGTGACTTTGTGAAAAAACCTATTTATACAAAACACATGAAACAAGCTTCTACTTTCAAAATAAGTAGAAAAAAAAGATATGTCAACCTAAGCAGCATAGAATCACTACGAAATTTTTATTGTATTGCTGCACGACATGCTTATGATACAATGATACACAGCAAACATAAAAGGAAATTTTACAGGGGCGTAAAATTTTACCTCGTTTAATTTCAAGCCAAAGGAATCGCAAACAACGAAATTAATTGCAATACTTCATACGCCATACAACAATGTTTCAAAACTTTCATGCAACCGACAAGATTCAAGCGTTATCTAGCTAAAGTTTACACGAAATATCCAATTAATTTCTGCCAACTCAAGCGTTCCCTTTATGTGCATTAGATGACGCTGTATATGTGTTTAGCTGAGTGCTATGATTTTTGAAAATATCGAAAACATGTTTTCAATTTGGATAATCGCAACGATCAAAGGTGAAAGTGTTCTTGAATGGCAGCATAATTAATCATCAATTAAAAGAGAGATTTGAGCAATAAAAAATGAAAAAAGTGCCACTAAATTATTAAGGCCTGTGCCAACAAATAATGTGTGATCAGCATTAAAAAATTAGGAATGAGCAATAAAAGATGAGAAAAGATCTTCGGATAATCTAATTGTGACCGGTAAATCTGTCAAATAAAGCAACAGCTATTAGTATATGTGCAATTAAATATGGCAGTATTTCCGCCAAATTATGTAATTTGAGCACTAAACTATTCGCATATGTCTTTCAATTTTATTGGATTTTCCCATAAAAACAGTAAAATGAGCAATGGATATTTATATGGTTATTTATTTATCCATTGCTCATTTTACTGTTTTTATGGGAAAATCAATTAAATTGAAGACATATGCGAATAGTTAGTGCTCAAATTACATAATTGGCGAAATACTGCCATATTTAATTGCACATATACTAATAGCTGTTGCTTTATTTGATAGATTTACCGGTCACATTCGATTATCCGAAGATCTTTTCTCATCTTTATTGCTCATTCCTAATTTTTAATGCTGATCACACATTATTTGTTGGTACAGGCCTTAATAATTTAGTGGCACTTTTTTCATTTTTTGGTGCTTTTTCTGAATTACTAAGTGCAGGTAAATATTTTAGTCTTCTTGAATCACTTTCTTGAGAAAGAGTCAGTTTACACGCACACGCACATCAACCCGATAACGGCGGATGAACCCCACAGTTGCAACACCAACATGTATGAGTACGATTAAAGAGAAGCAGCCGTTGGCTGGTCTCCACTTCATGCATTGTATAAAAAGTTGTAATGATAGCTAGTTGGGTACAGGTGGCTCGTGTGATGGTAAGTAAAAGACGTGGAGCAAGCCAATTATTGTTACCCTCTCTTTCTTTGCATTTCAAGCTTATTGCTTTCGAAATTAGCTTATTGTTTGCTCTCAACTAAGTGTGCTAAATGCACTTCCATATTTATTAATTGAGAGCTTTTGATGCCAGTTACCGTTTTTGCATTAGTATGATTATGTGGCAAGTGCAATCATACCCTATACCCAGAGAGTCGAGAAATTTTTCTACTGAAAAATTCCTAGACCAGACCGTGAATCGAACCCAGCCACCTCCAGCATGGTGTTGCTCAGTAGCCACGCCTTTACCGACTGAGCTAAAGGAGGATCCAATTGTTACCCATTGTGTCTATATTAATAAAATTTATTTTTAATAGGTTTGCGTAGACCATCGGCTGGATTGGTTGAATCATTTATTTCGATATTTTCTTCCGCAACTTGACCCTTTTCTTACTTGACCTGCATTCGGGCGGAGCCGGCGTCGGTATTGCCTTAGTTTGGGATCACCAGTTTTTACACATCGAAGATGTATGTTAGCCCCAAGCATCATCTGTTGGTTCTCTGTATAAATGCAGCTGATCTGGCAATAACGGAGAAGCAACCTTGAGCGTTCAATCATGCTCATGCTCCTGCTCATGTATAAAAAGTTGTTACGACAGCATTTCACCATATAACAAGCAATATGAATGGGCGGTACAATTTACGAGATATTTCTTATATGTACAAAACCCATGTTTACAAAACGAGAGGAAACTAATATGCGAAAATAAATTTTCAGTGAGGAGTATTCAAATGTGTGCTGGAATTCAACAAAGAAAAGGCAAGCAATTCGATGCGTTTCTGACAGAAGCAGTTATCACACCTTGATTCGGGCTGCATCAGCGGCTACTAGGGAGCGAAAAACTGGAGAAGGCCAGTCCGACGCAATCTAGCTAGAGTAAGACAAACGGAATTTAAAACAGCAGCCTTGCTAGGGAAACGTTCCGGTTGTAGTCCATTTGATCGTGTTTTAACGTTTTAATTCTGAAGTATTCAATCATGATTGTTAACTTAAATTTCAAAACATTATTTTGAAATATTACAATTCAATATCAATTACATGTATATATCAGAAAGAGAACTACTTTGACAGCGGACCCACAACCGTCAAACGTCGCAATAACTCAGCCATATTCAAACCAAACGGCTATATGTTTTGGACCACACATACACTAATTATGTACACACATCAAATCATTTGATTTGAATTCAACTGAGTAAAGATTCGACTCGGAAAAAAAATGTGACACTTTGTTTTGGGTGTAACTTTTTATCGCGAGATTAAAAATAATCAAATTTTGAGTAATACAAGTTTAGAATATTATGTTTATGTGTGCAAAATTATCGCGATCTGTCAAGTAGTTTTCAAGATGCATTCGAAACAAGAAGAGCTACGCCGGCAAATCTTGGGCGCGGTGATCGATAATCCTGATCCATCTGTGCGGATCGGCAAAAGGCTTGGAATCCACCATTCCACCGTGTCCCGCGTTGTGAAGATATTCCAGGAGACGAAGACCACCGAGCGGCGCGCTGGAAGCGGCCGAAAACCGAAAACGGAATACCCAGAGAAGGCGCGGAAGATAAGGCAGTACTTTAAGAATAATCCGAACCTTTCCACCCGAGACGTGGCCAAAAAGGTCGTCCATCAGACCATGAAGCGGGCTGGGCTACGTGTTTTTAAGGTCAGTAAGGTGCCAAACTGGAAAAGTTCCGGAAGAGAAAGATTTGCGAAGAAGTACCTGTTGTGGCAGGCGATCTGCGAGTGCGGACGGTACAGGAAGCCGTTCGTTACAATCGGCACCATAAACGGGCAGATTTATCGAGAAGAATGCTTGCTGAAGCGCTTGCTGCCCTTTCTCCGCTCTCACCGTGGTCCCACGCTGTTCTGACCGGATCTCGCTTCGTGCCATAACGCCAAGCCTGTAATGCATTGGTACGAAGCGAAGGGCGTTAGTGTGGTCCCGAAGGAGGCGAACCCGCCAAATACACCAGAACTTCGCCCGATCAAAAAGCTTTGGGCGATAATGAAGAAGACGTTGAAGAAAAACGGAAAAACATTCAAAACCGATTAAGCTTTGAAGTAAAACTGGGAGAAATTGTGTAAGGAAGATGGACAAAGTCTCGCCCAAGATCTCATGAGCAGTGTTAAGAAAAATGTCCGAGCATTCAGTTTGAGGGAAAAAATTCGATAAATAAATTATGCCAAAACATAGCTTATATATAGTTATTTAATCCCTGAAGATTCGAGAAGTATCCGATTTAAAATTAATTTTTGGTGATCATTTTTGTGTGTCTCAATTTTTCCGAGTCCAGTCGTTAATTTCGACCATTAGCGGATATGGGTTTGCTGTCAGAGTAATGAATCATGCTATTTTTAAAACAATCGTCTTAAGTCTTGTTACAGAAATATTTAAAAAAAATGATTTTCCGGAGGTGACTGAAAGTTGTGATTCGAGGCCATTTTATTAATCCATAGAAATGCTGCTAAAATCTAATTTGCATGTTTCTATTTGTTGTTCATAAATTGCTTTAGTATCCTTCGGCAAGCCTTGACAAGCCGGCTTAAAAAAAACGAACAAAATATAGTGATAATATTGTTCCAAATAAACTTGCTTGCAACTGCAGCTTGTAGATGAAATACTGGAAAAGAAAGTAGATCACAAAAGCACCACCTGTCAAGAGGATTTTAAGAATTTTGATAAATTGAAGAGAGTGCATAAAGATAGTGATTGTAGGATGCATTCAACAAACACGAAAATGCACTGACTGGAGTCTAGTTAGCCAATAGGAACAAATCCAAGCGATTGCAATCTCGTAAAGGCTATTTGTTTGTTTATTTATTATTGCCATGACAGAACGAAAAACTTTTTACTTATTCATGCACGGGTGGAAGCCACAGTATAGTAAATAGAAGCGGGATTTTTCTAGTTCGGCAACCAAAACAATAAATATTGGAATCAGACATTCCCTATCAACCTGGGTGTTACCAATAACTCGGGGAAAAATCAGTTTAAACTGGAAGATTGACATCACTGACTCGGTGCAACGCCGTCAAAAGAAAAACCAATATGAGCCGAACACCCTGCACTCCCGTTTCATTTTACTCAATTTTTGAGAACAATTTTATACAATCTCTTTTTCTCTCACAGAAATGTTATTCAATTTTCGTAAAAAGTGGATCACTTTTAAACAAAAAATGTTATTAAATTTTCGTAAAAAAGGATCACTTTAAAACAAAAATTGAGTAACAATTCTGTGTGAGTACAATTGTAGTCAATAATTGAGAAAATAAAACGGTAGTGTAGTGAGCAGGTATATTCAATGCCTTGATGATTGCCCCTTGATTGGATGCTTTCTTAGAAACCTTTGATTTTAAAGTAATTTACAAAGCAAAACGAAAAGGCTCTCCCAAGTAAACATCAATCAAGCTCACGAAAGCATCGGTGTCATCGCTATCAAGTTGATGAGAATGATGATACCGGTAATCATGAGCATACGCAAACAAAGTACGCTCGAGCTTAATCTTTTGAAATATTAGCACAATCTGAATTGAACGTGAATTCAGTGGATCTGACCAGTTTCAACAAGAAGATTATGCTCAGACTTAATATGACGGATAACAGTGTCAGCCGGTAATATTGACGTCAGTGAGGCAATTTTTATGGGGATGTAAATTATAGCACCTTTCGCGATTGTATTCGAACAGCTGATCCACAATCAAATAACCATGCTATTAAAAATACATTGAATTTTGAAATTCAATGGAGACGCTTGGTTCTCAACCGAGGCTATCATTTAAGAAATCGTTCAACAGCGTTAAGACGTCAGAAATTCCCACGCTGTCCAGCCAAATTGAATGATATAGCAAAATTGTCACGTTCATCGCAGATAAAACTCACTTCTCCTTGGAACAATGAATGAACCAAATGACAAGTCCCTATTCTTCAGACAATCTGAAACAGTGCTAGGGCAGACCACTCAAGTACTTAGGCAAATGATATTCATCAACCAACCGCCAATCACTGTTAAACTCTTACCGACGATCTCCATTGTTGAACATTCAAGAGTTCGGGTTATCTAATCGAGTTTGGTATACTGCCCCAGTAGTCTTCACTTGCATCCATCCTCGCCGCAGAGCAAAATAAGCACTTTTGCACGCAACCGGGACGTGCTCTACTGGGTGATGGTTTGTTTTGATTTAGCTGTAACGTACCGCAATCGTAGGACGAATCGATGGGATCAATGCGACTCAACTGAATTTCATTAAATACTGCAGTTTTCCTTAGAATTTTCAACAACCTCTTCACAACTGTTTTGCAAAACACATTTCCGTGACTGCGGCTAAATATAACAATATTCGGTACAAAGTTGCTAATTCGAACCAGAATAAACCGACCGGCTTAAAAACGTGACGGCTACCTTCGGTGGTGGGACAAATTTAACTGTCGTGCTCTACGATGGTTAGTGGTTTACCTGCTTCCTAAAACCGGCTAGACTTTGAACCGTATTCGATACTTCATGCTTAGTCCTGTGGTGTGATCTAAATTTAGAACAGATGTTTATTACAACACAATTGATTGACAGTGCCTAGGACAGACGAAAATTACTTCCGAAGGAAAAGACGCTAGCGGGAAATGATAAGTTTCGTTTTCATTTTCAAGGTAAATTCCGATAGTTTCTAAGCGACTGTGTAATTACTTATTAGACTGATTGATAGGATTTGAGTTCATGTGTTCCAAAATATGACGCAATTGCGTTCTTGAAGTTGACGATAGATAATTGAATGGGTTATAAATAATTCAAAGCTGATAAGCGGCACATTATCCTGCCAAACAAAAATACTAAAGGCCTCTATTATTTTGAAACTTTCAATCTTCTTCTTCTTCTTTCTTAAAGTTTCAAGCTTATTGCTTTCACAATTCGCTTATTGCTTGCTCTCAACTTAGTGTTCCAAATGCACATCCACAGTTATTAAAGGAGAGATTTGCATGCCGGTACCATTTTTGCATATATTATTGTGTAGCAAGCAGTGCTGTGAAAACTCATTTCAATCCTATGCGATTCATTTGCCGATAACTCATTCCAGAAGCTGATTTTAAAATTATCACGTATGAGGAAATTGTTGTGCTGGTTTATTTTCATAAATTTGGTTCACAATGTATTGCTCTTACTATAAAACCAAAGACGTTAGCGCGCAATATTGGAATATTGAAATGATATTCAACAATGAACATAGCTTGAAAACAACAGTTAATATAATACTTTCTATACACCAGTTAGGACAATGCACTGTTAGAAAAAATTGTAGAATTAGTCAAGAGCTACAATTTTATTATACACCATATTCGTAAATTTAGTTTCTGCATGACTTTATCGGTAAATTTATCCAAATTAACGAAATGACTATTTACACAGCACTGGTAGCAAGTACAATCATACCCTATACCGAGGGAGTCAAGTAATCGAACCCAGTCACCTCATGATATTGCTTTGTAGCAGCCCAGTTAACTTCAATAAATTTTAACACGTCTCACGTAATTTTCAATTGAATTAAATTCATGCACTCTTGGTATGAAATGAAATTTAATTTCGGATTTAGATAATTGCCCATCTCCTGCCTCATACCTAAATCAGGATACAAATTTTCAGACCAAATTCAGGATACCTAAGAGAGGCCCCATTTTGTAGAACTTGTCTCAACATATTTATTTTTGATAGTAAAACTATGCATTTCAAGATTCAACTAACACACACCGCAGCCTAGCAGAAGCAGTGGTTTGCATCGCTCTGGAATTTAAGTGCAACAAAATATCAATAAATTGATGAATAATTAATGGGAAGCACCGTCTTATCTCAGCAGCCTTTGATATTTTCTTTTCAAACCCAACGATACGTCGAAGCAAGCCTTTGCCTTGCCCCTTACACCGCCAACCCTAATATAAATGACAGCCTGTCATTGTCATGTCGGGTGAGCTCAACAGCTTTTGTTTCTAGTTTAATGCAAACGCTAATGCAATGATAATGCAAAGAAATTTCACGTGAATTTTTGTTAAACGTAGCATTTAAAACGCATGACAATTACACTTTTTTTTGTTTTATTTGAACAGTGCACAGTATAAATGAACATTTGTATTATCCTAATTACGAAAAACGTTTTTCAAGATTTCTGAACCCTGATGCTCTCTCCCCCTTAGATCCATACAAAATTAGTGCATGGCTCAAGAATATTTCTAAACTCATGATGTCTTAGCGTCCCTCAATATAAAAAAAGGCTAAGTGTGGCCAAAATTTCATTCCTCACTAGCAACGAAACACGAATAATTAGAGGATTAGCCGATAATTATTGCCACACTTTCAAACTTGCGTGAATTTTTTCATACTTGATTGAAATAAACAAAAAACTTGGCCAGATTCTCTTTAGAGTGTATCGTTTACATCCTCCTAATTGTGCAGTTGTCGGTGATATGCCGGTCAAGATGGAAGAAATTCAGCAAACCTTTCGGGAATGGATTTTGTTCATCCAAATTCCAAACCATGGGTTGTCACCTCGCGCCTTAGAAAAACTGGTTTATATATATCATTCGGACGTCTCAGACGTCCTCCAAAGGCTCCAGAAACGATTGAAAGCATTTCACAGGGAGCTGAACGAAACCCAGAAACAACGCGCAAAAACACCGAACGCGGGCCTTGGCCAAAAACTTTGATGTTTTGCAAGTTTCGTCCAGAGGGCCAATAACCGATCCGGATTGAAAACGTACAAGGTGCAGAGCTTCCTAAACCGGGACGAACGCTAGTAGAGTGTTGCCAAAACGCGAGCTCGGTAACTTTACACGTAGCTCCTAACGAAATACCGGTGCTGAAACCTACATCAAAGCGGATTTTAAGCAGTTGCCGGGAAAGGAAGCTTTCATGGGTATGGACGAGTTTGCAGTGGTTGATCGTTTCAAATTGGAGAAGCTGTCAAAATCAGCTTAGAAGCACTCGATTTGGCAGGTCATATGTACTTTTGGCAAAAGAAGAGAACCATTCGTGACCAATGGCACCGTGTGAAATTTTCAAAACTGAGTTCCTATAAAAACTTTATATCACTGCCGCAAAACTGTGTAGAAGTGGTATGCGGCTTATTCTGTAGATTTTTTTTACCATAAGACATGAAATCACCAGTCTACCCTGAAGAAGGCCAAAGGAGATTCAAATAACGAAAAGAAAATGACGAGGAAGAGAAAAAACTACGAAAAATGTACGGAAAACGACTCTGATGGAAGGTGTCAATTGCAAATGTCAAGCATTTCACTCAGACTTATCTTAAAATGTAACTGACGTATGTACGCAAAATACATGTACTGAACAACTGTAAAAATTTTGTCCTATTTCGATAACTAAGGACTGCATCGTAAATTATCAGTACACCTTTGAGGTTTTGTATGAAAAAGACTATGACTTATTTTGACAGTTGGTTAGTGCCAATGCGCTGCTTACCTTGTAAACAAACGAAAACCTTTATTAAAAGATAAAGTTTTACTTAAGAAAAGCGAAAATCAATTGTCCCAATTATGAAAATACATACAGTTAAAAAATTAACACCGGCTTTATACGGAAAAAAAATCATTGCATATTGTTTTTTGTAAAATTGATCCTCTGCGAGAAAGGACAGACTAGCGCAGGGCTTGCAACACAATATACAAATTCAGGCATTGGTGTTGGAATAGAAAGCTCTCAATTTAAAATTGTGGAAGTGCTCTAGATTACAGTAGTGAACACAGCTGAAAGTTCGTTAAAAACGCCGCCAAAACCTCTCAAACCATCTAGGATTCGCCAAAACCTGTTAGAAGGAGATGTTTCCCAAGAACTACAAAATGAATTCAAGGTCGCTGCATGAAGATCTTTGATTTTTGTCCATGATGTTGGGTAGTCTATTTTCATTTGCAAGTTTTCTAGGTCATCCAAAAACTTATTGAACTGTGGTTGATTTCAACAGGTCATGGTGACCCTTGAGAAGATACTTAATTAATGAGTATGAAGTTATAAATCTTGATCGCGCTTTAATTTTTATTTTAGGATAGATCAATTATTACCCATCCCAGCAGCAACACCATGATGCATGAGAACTATAAAAGAGAAACAGCGATTGACTGGCTTTCACGAAATTCATTTCGTACATTATGCAAAAAGGTGTAATGATAGCATTTCACCAGATAAAAAGCAATATGAATGTTTCATACAACATACGAGACATTTGTTCTACGTACAAAATGCATGTTTACAAAACGAGTGGATGGTTATTTACGAAAATAAAGTTGCAGTGTATTGACATTTCCTTGCATGATTGTTTATATGTGTGTATGTACCAGAAGATGTCGTGCTTCACTAGTTTGTGGTTATTATTCCTGTTTTAAGATGGAAACTAAGCACATTCCATTTAAAAGGCACAATCTCTTCGTTTAGCACCACCATAACCATGAATCGTTCCGGAAAATTGCTGCTAAGTATGCATTAAGATAATCTGGTATAAAGAAGTTATGGAAGAATTTCGAACAATATGGAAGTGTGGCAGACAAACCAGCTCACGGAAGGAAGCGCCTTACGTCACCACGCGATGATGCGAGAACCGTGCAAGTGGTAAGACGTGAGAACTTGAATCTGAAGGTATCCGAAAGAGTTATTCGCTACAGACTGAGCGAATCAGGATGCAAGGTGGCTTCCTCTAATAAGAACAGTCAACAAAATCAAACGAACAAAATTTACTAAAAAGTATACTGAACAACCCGTTGAATTGTGGAAACAAGAAACAGCGCCCTTGTGTTTTTGGATAAAGTCGGGAGGACTTGTTGGAGCAGAACGTACTGAAGACTGAGATGCATGGTGAAGGTAGTATCATGGTGGGCCGGTGCTGCATGGCCCGGCGTAAGAAATCTCGTGCAAATCGAAGGCATTCTGACTGTGGATCGTTTCATTGATAAAATCAATGACAATTTGAAGGAATCGCTGCTCAAAATGGCCCAAAGCACACAGCTCGGAAGTCAACGCTTCAGCAAAACTCTTTTCGAAACAAAGGAATGAAGAACTTGAGATCAGCCACCGTCTCAATTGTCTTTTCAAAGATTGTCAAATTTTGCAAATTTAAGCTTACATTTCAATTGATCTTCACTTAAAACAAAACTATTTCGCAAACTATCCCTAGAAAATGCGAGCATATTCCTTTAAATTTCACTGGAAAAAGCAAATCCGTTGACAGTCCTTAACTCTCTAATGTGTTTAAACGATTTGCGAGAACGTTCATAATACTGAATGCCGAAGTTAGTAGGATTGGACTTGAGACAAATACTTTCATGACAAGATAATACCTGAGTTAAAGGGGAAACGAGCAGAGAAACCATGATGACGACTCGAAAGCCTCGAAGGAAACGCCTGAGTGGAAATGTCAACCATCAGCTCCATGATAAGGCCGTGAAGTCCATCAGAAGCAACCCAGGTATGTCTGATCCCAATTTTTAGTAAATATCCTATATGATCCGTGTCACGATATCCCGCGAAGGAATATGTTGTACAAATACAACTCATGAGTACAACGTCGTGTTACAAAAGTTAACGTGAGTACTGAAAGTTTATGGAAAAAGTTCGAGAATTCCTTCGAAACCGCAACGAATGATTCGACTTTATTTTTCTCAAAATATAAGGAATAGTATGCCCTTGAGTGGGAACCGTTTTTAAATCCGTTAATTTAAATCCAAATAGACCCACATGATGTTGTTCCATTACTAAGTGGGCCATGCTTTACGATAGAGGAGGTACAACGTGCCTTGCAGAAAATAAAGCGCTTGAATGAAAGTATGATTCTCATTGAATGTGAAAAACTAAGCTTAACTCACTTCAAGAGCAGCACACTCAAACAGACTTATAAATAAACCGGTTCCGGTATTCCCGGTTATACACTCCATTATGCTATAAAACAACTTCAAATCATGGAAATGTTTCATTTCGGAGATGACCCACTGTCTCCACTAGATTTTATAATTAGATTTTAATGGAAGACTTGTAATAATTGTAAACAGTGATGAAATGTATGTCCTAGCATGCTCTCAAGATTGCATCTATAGTCTATTGTATCGATCCATCACTACTCCCTTCCCCATTTCCTCTCCGTTGTTCCAGCGGAAAATGTTCAATGGAGAATATTCCCATTCTGTATTACATCCATCCACAACAATATTTGATAAACAACGAAAGTTTCAAACCAATTACCCCCTCATTAAATATTCCGATACCGGATGATGAGCTAAGCTAAATCAACTTACTTTGGCCTTCCACTGTTTCACTTGACAGGCATGAATAAACTTTTTAATTAGTCCGGAGTGCCCGTCGACATGCTCCGCTGGTGGCATACACAACATTTTGGTAATCTTTCCGAAAACCTTAACAAAGTTCTCAAATAATCGCCTTCAATCAATCGATCGTTTGCACTTCCAGTTTCTGACAACCAAAATGATGCCAATCATTCAATATTAATCGGAACGCACTCCCATTCCCGATTTAGTCCTTCTAATAATTTCGTGTTTGACACTTTCCGGCACAATAACTCGCATTCTATCAATCGACGATTCTTCTTAATACATTCTTATGCGTCCTTATCAAACGAGAGCCGTTCGGGGAATGAGCTCAAGCTCTCCCGCTGGCCAAATATCAGGCCTCCCTCGTGCTACGAACACTAATTCACTTTACTCAGCCAGTCTCTACTTTTTCAATGCTGCCCGAGCGTATTTCAGATTGAAAACAACTACACTATAACTAACGCCGCATTGCCTCACAAGAAGTGAATGTGTGCGATCCTGTTGAGATATTTCGCTCAGCTTCTTAAGACTTCCACCTCGGTAGATTTTTCCGACCGTAGTGAGAGATGCTGCCGTCGGAGGAGTCGTTTTTATAATATCATCCCTCATCGACTACGACAGACGCAAACTATCTGTATCTGGATAGACACACATTCGATTGGCTCGTTATCACCAAGAAATACTCCAGCATGGGGTGTTTATCATCCGCGGACACTTGCCCACTTATCGGCTACTTGCGAAAAAAAAAATTGAGATTAGCACTTTTGCATACGACACAACAAAGAGCCGCATCGATCCACTTAAGTGTGCAGGGCATCTTCTGGACAGCACAATCCAATCAGGATCTTTCTAGATAATGGGGACAATGTCAGATGTGTAAGCATCATAGGGAACTAATATTCGGCGATTCAAGAAGAATCCCTTCTGATAAAACCGCCATCCACTGAACGTAAACAATGACTTCAATCGAAAATTTCACACGAATAATGACGTACGAACGCAAACTAACTAACCTATTAGCTCCTGGCATCGGTTTGTCTGGATCGGTTCTCATTCATGCGCAATCTGCGTTTACAGCCATTGTTTACATTTGGCAGATAGGGCCTTTTCAAAAGTTCATTTTGAAGTCAGAATTATTATTTTGTTTCTTCTGCCATGAGAGTTGAGATGAAGGTGCGGCAGTTGTTCACACCGAAATGCGGGATTTGGAGCTTTCGGACGGTCCATATGGTAAGAAAAATCGACGGGACGAATTCAAATTTACTCAGCAATTAAGGTGTGTCTGCAAACTGGGAGATACTTGCGCATACGACAATGGGTCATAACACATTATTGTCAACAATATATCTGCATGATGTCGTACTGAGGCTATCATCAACTGGAAAATCCGCTTGGGTTGAGAATTTTTGATGATTTGATATTGTCAATCGGGGACGAATTTTTTAGCAAGCGTGAATAAATTGATGCCAAACGTAGAAAGTGAATGTAAGTAGAAGAATTCACTCCTGCCTAACTTGTCAACAGTAATTTACGAGCCATTCAATGCCCACAGTATATGTTTTGATAAAACCAAAGCTCTGCTCTACACGGCAAGTATCGAATGACCATGAGTTTGTTTACCAATCGAGTACAAAGCGAGCCTCCAAAAAGCGACGCAATGTTGTAAACCGAAAATGTTGTTGATTGGACTCGTCACAATAAATATGACATCAATTTGATTCACTGCACGATCCAGTTTCATGTCCCCGATTTAGATTTTGATTGGGATGACAGAATTCAATTAGGAAGGCACGACAGAGTAGCACCTTATCGCAAACACTGCAGTACCTCGTGCTAACCTCGAATAAACCGTTCTGAACCGGACAAGGCCTGTTTAAAATTACGTTCAAAAACGATGCATTCGATCAAGAAAATCGATTCTATGTTTGGATATCTATTCTCTTCGCAGTAAACGATACGGTATTGATAAACTTTTGGCACTGATTGGTTCACTTATCTTATCGATATGGATGACACGTGTGCAGTTGATGCGTAGAACATGTCAACCTAGGAAAGACCGTATACGTAGGTTGACCATAGATGAACTTTTGAGAAGTGTAATATTTACCGTCGTGGAATTGAAATTCTTACTTATTGATTGATTGAAACTAGACTGATACATATGTAAGTGGCGTTTAAAGTCATACCGTTGGAGCTATGATTAAACTTCATTACACAATTTGCATGGTGAAGCTTTGTAGCTGAGCATTGCCGTCTGAGCTAAGAGAGGCCTCTCAAGATCGGTCCATGCTCACCATTTTGGTATTCGTCCTTTTCAAGTAGACCGTTATTATTTTCCAGCTAAAAAGTGTGTTTAGTTGGAAATTTTCTTGATCTCATATAACTTATCGTTGCATATTCCCGTCAGTTGGCAGACGGAGGTAGCTAAGAAGAAATTTTTGCTTTCCCTTGATTCATCGCATATCTTAAACCATGGAGGTGGTAGCTCATCGAATCTTCCGGACTCTACTGACGATCTGCAATTGCCTGTCGATCTGCTGAATTTGGAAGACATCTGCATTTAGTTATCTCAAATTAAAATATTCCGTGCACTATATCACAAAACATTGCGATTTTTTGAGCGGATTGATTGGAGATAATGAAATCATTAGTATAGAACACAGCCTCCCCCGGTGGGTGGAAGACAACCTGGACAAGTTATATAACCCTAACCAATTTTACTTTCAGACAAATTTTCTAACACAAGGTAAGCAATCAAATGGCCACAACAAAATATTCTAAATATAACATTTCATTTGATAACATACAACGGGAAAAGGGAGGGACCATCAGGGCACCCAAGTGAAACGATTGGGATAGGGAGCATGGGACTACATTCAAAACTGTTTTGTCTTTGTTTTGTCTACCAACACAGCCTCTATGCTTTTTAAAAGCCGAAATTTCTACAAAGTGGCCCACTTTATAGACGGTTGTGAAAACAAATCAATAAGACCTATATAAAACCATAACGATTTTGCTGCCCTAAAACCCAGTATACGGCCAAATGGCCACAGCTGTCATAGTTCACTGTAATATCGTGGGTGTTTTTTGTTGTTCTTCTTTGTTCGATACTCTGCTCTTCTAATTCATTTAGCAGTAAATAATATCGAAGAAAACAGTTCCAATGTTGCCGGATA
The DNA here is from genome assembly GCA_034211315.2 of Aedes japonicus. Classification (NCBI taxonomy): domain Eukaryota; kingdom Metazoa; phylum Arthropoda; class Insecta; order Diptera; family Culicidae; genus Aedes; species Aedes japonicus. The sequence goes on along the minus strand of JASCZW010001369.1, from coordinate 83,809 downwards.
TTTTGTTTGATAGCAAAATATTCAAAACAAATTGATGGCAAAAACAGTGAAACAACTCCGTTCAGAAGTGTGCGCGTTCAAAGAACGGCACCCCGCCGCGTCGAAAACGGACATTGTGTGGCACTTTGTGAACGCCGGATACACCCGTTACGGAATCTACAACATCTTGGCACCATTAGACAACAATCAGAGAATCGAAAGAAAGCCCGATTCTGGACGGCCGACGACCCTGAGTGGCAAGAAGCTCCAAAGGATGCTGAAGAGAAAGACCGAGGGAAAAGTTGCTACATAGCTGCGTGCGCTTGGCCGGGAGGTCGGTTCAACCTGTCAAACAGTGAAAAAGCACCTGTCGAACATGAACATACATGTCAGGAAGCGGAAGTCGCGTCCACTGGTTTCGGAGATGGTCAACTCGATTTTCCCGGCGAATCGCGACGTGACGGTGGTGATGGACGACGAGACCTATCTCACCCTGGATGGCAACAACTGGCAGGGCACTTCGTATTTTACTTCCCCCACAAAGTAAGTAAGCACGAAGTAAGTAAGGTGTTGCTGTGGCTGACAATCAGCGAGAAGGGGATGTCAAAGCCGCTCTTCTTTCGCTCCGGACTGGCCATGAACGGGGAAATTTATAATATGAAATGCCTGCCGGAAGTTGCGTCGTTCATTAAGAAATACCATAAGGGCAAAGACGTGGTGTTCTGGCCGGATCTGGCATTAGAGGAGATGAAGCGGCTTTATTAAAAAGCAATTATCATGTTTTATCACCTTCCGCAAAAAAATTTCAATACAAACGTTACAATCCTGATCCAATCTTACATCACAATCGTGCGTGAAAAGCTGGTGAAGAATTTGAACACTCTAAGGACCTCCATATCAAAGCTCAGACATCAAAGAAGAGAAATGTCAATTGACTATATTATCAAGATCTTCAAACGCTTCACGCGTCGTCTGGAAGTGGTCGTAAATGCAAATGGCAGACATGTTGAGTAAAAATGAAGCCTAATCTACAAGGATCATGTTTGAGTATATTAATACAGGTTATGTTTAAAGTTGATAATAAAGATACTAGGCTAGAATGAAATTAAAAATGTCTTAGTCTCATTATTTGCTGACGCATACTGTAAATAACACTTGACCAGCAAACCATCAGATAAAAAGTCGGGCTTAAAAATGATATTTATACCCTTCTTTATAAGCAGAGTAAATTTCACAGCCTGTGGCAATTTGTCACTCCTATTGTGCTCGCTGATTCCATGATTCCTATAATTATTTATTGTGACGACGTTTCATAATTGGAACAGTCGATTATCTGTGACAGGTTTTGAAAACAACAGTTCAATCGATCAGAAGACTTCTCAAATGCCTGTGCTTTTTTTTTAAGAGAACTAGGGAAAAACTTAAGAATTCTGTTTTCAAGGCATTTCCAAACTTACGACTTTAAAGGGCATAATCAAAATGTCCACGCTATGATTTTATTTTGAATTGAATACATTTTCATCAATAAACAGGGTCTGATAAACACCAATCAACAATTCCCGGATGTTCCGGGAAGCAACGTGGGCGTGTCAAACCCGGCGGACAATCAAAAGCAATTGCTGCATTTAGTAGGAACATTTCAAAAACAAGACGTGCCTGAACGCTTCGAGTACGAGTACCAAATATAGAGCATATTGATATGACGAACATTTAAATAAAACTCAATATTTCATCATTTCCAACATTCAACGATGCAGTTGTTGCTTACTCCGTATATTGCGCACGTAACGAAGATTAGAAGCCTCCCGGCATTCTTATCCAGGTACCGTGCCGTTAGTACATGTAAACGGTCTCATCCTCCAGTGTTGCCTCGGGCAGAACAAACCGATCCGTCTACCGGCAAACTGCGGACTGAATCAGTTTGAGTTAGATTGAGTCAGTCTGTCGCCCTGCTTGCCTTGTCGCAACCTTATTACCGATGCACACAGCTCAACGAGCAGCTCCAGTCCGCCCCACCAGATGAGTGGAGCTCCGCCAAATGACAAACGATGACGTAGACGTTCGGTGCCGATAGACACACACTGTAGCTCTGTTCAATAAGAGGGTGTAATGTTCAAGCAAAAACTTGAGATCTCAAAGAATGTTCAACGATCGTCTGTTGTTATTTAGTACGATTAAGATTTGGTTATTGTTTCACTTTCACGAGACGAATCTTCTTATCTTGAACCTTTTTTTTGTGATTAATTTATCAAAAATTCATAAGAAAATTTCATATATGATTTTTAAAATCGCCATTGCCAATAGTTTGAAATTTGTTCAGTCGATAAAGGCGCTTATACACAACAATACCTTGCTTGCTCAGTCTTCATGTGCAGCTAATGACAAATATATTCGACTAACATTTGCATGAGGGGCTATTTATAAACCACGTACACTTTTCTGGGGCGAGGTTGGAGGGTTCGACCAAATTATACGCTCCATACAACATTTCAAAAAACTGTAGAAAAGTCTACGAGGAGAGGGGAGGGGTCTGAGATTTTCAAAAATGAGTCTTGTGGTTTATAAACCATGGTTCATGAACCACAAAGATTACAACAAATGAACAGATTTTGGAGTTTTTATCTACGATAATCTTGTAATGTAAAGAAAAAAGTTGGCAGCGTTATCAGTTGATTTCCAGCTGCCATGTCGAAAAATGTAACGCAACTACGTTCAATGGTTTGTTCGTACTATTCGATCCACCCTGGAGCGAAAAAAATGGGTATCGTGACGCACTTCGTGGCCGCCAGCTATAGCCGATTTGACATTTACAACAGCTCTCACTTTTGAAGAAAGGGGCGGGCGTCTAACGGAAGCCTGGTTCCGGCCGCTCGGCAGTGCTGCGCTACCATAAAGTGCATCAAGAGGTAAAAAGGAAGACCGATGGCAAGGTGGCCTAATCGTTTCATGCCTTGGGCCGAGGGATTGATGGAACCAGCCAGACGATGAAGAAGTACCTTGCCAAGATGGACATTAGTTGGGTTAAGTCACCGTGGAGTTGTATTTTTTTTATTTTTAGTAGGTTTTTATCACCGATAAAACACAAGATAGACATTGCTATGCGAAAGCGTCAGTTGTGTCTGAGCTGCAGGAAACCACCCTGAAGGAACGGAGTTGGCGAAAACATCTTTCCGGCAAACCGAGACTTTGTCGTCATATTTATACCTCCTACACTAAATTCTAGAATATGGTCCTTCTATGACTGACAATCAGGGAGTAGGGAATGCCCAAACCGCTGTTGTTTCCTTCAGGGATTGATGTGAACGGGAAGATATACTGCAAGAAGTACCTTCCGGAAGTTGCCATCTTCATTAAGACGTATCACTCGAAGGAGCATTTGGTCTTTTGTTCGAACCTGGTATCGCTTATTATGCCAACAGATCACTGGAGAAGATGAACTAGCTGAAGATAAACGTTGTATCGAAGATCACCAACCCTCATAAAGGCCCCACCTGCGATTGATAGACAATTTTTATAGGAACCTCGAACGAAGATCTTCTCCAATGATTTCGTGGCCAAAACGGAGTAGCTGTAGAACAGCTATCTTTTCATCGGCCATTGCAAAGGTTCTAGCCACTCGAAGCATTTTTGTACACGTGTAATAAATGAGTCCAATTTTTTAATGCATACGTTAACATACTGGTTATACGTTACCATAATGTACATAAAGGGATTAGTAAATTTAGCATAAATTAATCTGATCGATCATGATGATTTTAGTCAATAATCAGGCCTGTTGTATAGAAGATTGCAAAAAAAAGTTGTATGCTGTAGGAAAGGGATGCAAATAATTACGTTGTTTACGGTTGCTTTGCCTCGTAATTGAACAAGGAGAAATTTTACGCATCTGTTAAAAGTCATTATTTTCGCCGGTGTTGGAATATGGTACTAATTGTTTTTGCCACACAATCATACTTATGTAAAAAATAGTGCACAGCAAAGGAAATGTGTCAAAGTTTTTTCATCCAATGGAAATGTGATCAAAACACCTATAATTCAATTCAAATTCAAAGAAACTCGAATGTGATTCCGAAAAAAAAGGAAAACTAAACACTTCGTAAAGTAGCTTTTACGCATTTTGCAAACATGGATTTTGTACATAAAACAAATGTCCCGTATATTGTATGAAACATTCATAATGCTTTTAATCTGGTGAAATGCTATCATTACACCTTCTTGTAAAATGCACAAAATGAATTTCGTGAAGACCAGCCAATCGCTGTTTCTCTTTTATACCGCACTCATGCATGATGGTGTTGCTGCTGGTATGGATGGGAATAATTTAACTATTCCAAAATAAAAATAGCATGGCCTAGTGAGGTCAACCACGGATTCAAAATCAGCTCTTTCAAAAAATTCAGGTTCGAATCCCATGTCAGTAACATTAAAAAGACGCTGGACACTCCACGTGGTTGCTTATTTGTCAATTCCATTTCGAGTCGATAAAGTAGATCTGTCAGTCGTTCATGCAACCAGTAGAGGGACGTTTCTTTTTAATTTGTGACCAAATATTCGTAGCTCTTTTTTCATTGTTTTCGTACAATGTACGAATGTTCTTTCTGTGTCAACAAAAGCTTCGTGCTTTTGACAGTTGCGCGGGTGCCATTAATTACGAATGTAACTTCATAATAAATACAAATCAGTTTCATTGCAGAAAACACCGAATGGATTTGTGAGTATTACGTTTGATTTTGTAGTATTAACTAAAATTAACTTTCAGTGAACACACCCTGTAGTCACTTGCGGTAAATTCGCAAAAACATACTTTCGGGCAACCTCAACCTACTGTGAGCAGCATCATTGAACGCAGCTATTGACTGTCAATGTGTGCATGCGAGAAAAGATAATCTTTCTCTGGAGGCTGTTGTAGTAGGACCACTTTGCAGTGTTTATCACATGCGAAATAAAGCGAAATTGCCGAGTACATCTGGATTATGGAATTACTGCACGCTATTCTGCCGTTTACTTTGGAGATAATATGTGGCGGAGCGGCATGCAGTTAAAGAAACCAAATTTCAAACAATAAGAAATTCTATTCGATACTCGTGTGTGTTTACTATCTGGAAAGGAATGCATTTTGTCAATATTTTTGCAATCCATGAAGGTCGTAAAATAGTATAGGTTAAATTTAAATTCGAGTTCTCATTGCACAATGAATCAATTATCAATAGAGGAGCTCATACTTATTTTAAGTTGATTTTAATGCAAAAAAAACATTACTTATAAGAAAAAGTTCATTTCAAATTTGTAGTTAGAGCGTTATGTTATTGTTCATTTTTTTTTATTATTATTACCTGATCTAATATACGAGTTTCACGCCAACTCGTCTTCGTGATTGGCAGCCTCAGAATCCAATGAAACGTTGTGGGTGTGTAGACTATGTCTTTAAGCTACTTTGCATACTTTGTTTTTTTCAAAATGTATCTAGACTACCATTTGAAAAGGGCTTAAGTTTTTTGATCGATTTTTTTGCAATCAACATAACTCAAAAAGGGTAAGACTTACTAAAAAGTGATATATGGGTTACTCTTAGAAAGTTGGATTATGAAAAAAGTTGTTAAAATTGTAAAATCAATTCTTATACGCTAAAAAACATTTTTTCTTAGTAAAGGCAATATAATAGTCTAAAATGCGCAATACTTTGCGAGATGGGCACTTTTAAGCAGAAAAAGTAATTCTAACAACAAATTCTGCATAACATCTGAAGTATTGACCCATGACTCAATGACAGTTTACTTGTTTATATCAAAATTGCTACATTTGATTAAACAAAATTGAATATATTTCTCAAAAATTATTATTATGTGAGATGAACAGCAGCCCCATAAGAACAAAAATAACTTTACAAGCTTGTGCAATTTCAAGTCCAAGTATGGATTGAAAGCAGAACGGCACTTCGTTGCAACGTCTCATGGGTCTATTTGCTATTGGTGGTAATCTCAAGCGAATGGCAAAGAGAGCCAACCTTGCTCAAGATTATTGAAATACAATCAAAATCCCTCGGGATATGACTGAGCAGTTGAACAGACAAATAAAAGTATTACAAAACTGAATTTCTGCTTCATATCAGCTGAACAGTATGCAAAAATGTCAGAAAAACTTGAGGAGTTATATAGCCACATAAAGACAATACCTGTTACACAGGTTCATTGCTTTGTACCTATTTCAAAAAAGGTTTTCTGATTCAAAGGATATTTCTTTGAAATTTACTTTGAATGAGAAAAATTTATAAATTAAATATATGAAGCTATGTTAACTACTAATACGCGAAGATGCACATATAAACAATAAATAACATACAACAGGCTAGATTCAGGCGTTATTTGACCTAACTTTACAAGAAATATCCCATTATTTTCTGCCAAATCAAGCATTCCCTTTATGTGTATTGGTAACACAGAAAATTCAATGTTTCTTTTTATCTGTGTAGGCGAAAGAAAGCATTTAACGGTTATGCTCTTAGCAAACATGAACGGTTTTCTCAAGCTTTCATTACTGTCGATTGGAACCCTCGACACTTGAAAAACCTTAAGAAACTTCCTGTCTTCTACAGGTCGTCCAAAAATCCATGGATGACAAGGAAATTAATCAAAAATTGGTTTTTAGATCCCACATGTAACAACCTTTGTGAAAAAAATCTGGGCATCCTGGAAAAGCTGTTCTGGTGCTGGACAACTGCTGGGCACATGACAGTCCAAACGAGCTACAAACAAGTGATGGAGCCATGTTTTGTAAATGTTTGCCTTCAAACACAAGCGCTGTCATCCAGCCGATGAACCAGCATGTAATACAGATGGCGTAGGCCCCTTTACAAAACAGATCATGCAAACAACAATCTTGGAAGAGGCGTAGATTTCCAAGATAATGTTAAGCAAACCGGGGTCGGCCGACTGCACAACGATACAACAGATTATGTTGTTGAAGACGACTTACCGTTGTCGGTATGGTAAGACAAGCTGTGAAATATTGCGAGTAAAATCAACCAACTGGAAACCATTGACGAAGAAAACGCAGAGTTCGAGATTCTAAAGGACGAAGAAATCCCGAAAACAACAAACCAAGTCGTCGATGACAGTCTCCTTCGCGTATCTGCATTGCTTCAAATAAAACAGCGCTGAATGGTGCCGATATACTTGTTAGGTATGTTGAAGAGCAAGGCTGACCTCTCAACGTGCAGTTTTCTTTATGAAAGATTATGAGACATAGGGAATCCTGAACAAAAAAGTAGATGGGGTGGTTTGAGAATCCATATGAGTATGTTCTCTTATAAGAGCAGAGGAGATTTTTACCTTTTTGCTTACATCTCTATAAATTGGTTTTAATCTTTCGAAAACCTATTCGAAAAAAGATCACTGAACATCCTGAAAATCACTAATAATGCAAATGATATTGAATTACATGGTGTTCATATTTGTTTTGAGTCAGTTCGCAGATAAGAAAAGTGAGATTCATAAAATCGAGACCGATTTTTAACCTTAAGTGGTTCATCTTGGTCCTTTCGCAAAAACCTCCCCCCCCCCCCTCCTCCTTCAACCAATTACTGTCTGCATACTCCGCGATAGCCAACAAAAAAATATCAAAAATATATGGAAAATCTAGGAATCTTGAAACCATTGAAAATAAAATTAAGAACAACGTGGTTTGCTCTTCAACACCATCATCTGGGCTCATTGGTGCCTGCCGACAACGACACCAGAGAAATAAAAATGTGTATTGTATCTGGAAATCAGCCGTCTAAGATGGACTGGGCACGTTGTAATGATGTCCGAATAAATAACTTTTTTGTAATCCAAGCTAAGTTGTTCATTGAAATTTAATAAATTTTGTTGAAAACCAAACAAACATAGGTAAACAAAGCATTTTTTTTATTTATGAATTGATATAACGTACAAGAATGAAATCAAAATGTGCTTTATATCGAAGTTTGCCTGTATATATGGGATATATAGCAGAAAACCCGTCAACTATAGTGACTTGTACAATTTTCAACTTAGAGTACTGAATGTTTTCTAATGCAAATTATCAATATTCACTGGGATACTACCGGTCCTGATTGCTATGCATATGCCACTTAATTTAGAGTAGGTATCACGCAAATCAAAGAAGATTCTCAGGAAGAAAAGCATTATTTCTCTCAAGACAAACAAACCTAGAAATTAAAGTCTCTAGAAGTGAGTTTAGTTTATGCCAGCGTCGGTGGTGCAGTGGTAAGCGTGACTGCTACTTGGCACCCCAGTGGGTCTGGGTTCAATCCCAGTAGACGTCGGTGGTTTTTCTGGGACGAAAAAATCTTGGTCACGTCTTCCTTCGGAAGGGGGAAGTAAAGCCGTTGGTCCCTGTTCTTAGTCATAAGTCGTTAGGTAGGATCCAGATGGTGGAGTCGTCTCCCTGGCGTCGGTGATTGTCACAATGTGAGGAACGACTTTATTTTAAGTTATTTTAGTTGTGTAGTGAAAGCCCATGGTAATTTAACACAGTAATTTAAGTCTTGCTAAGCAATTATCACAAATGCCACAAAGGGGATTAAAATTCATATTTAAATACTCTGAAGAAACCTTGTGTTCCAGTTGGCACGTAATCTGCAGTAAGAAACTTGCAATTGAACGGATGGAATGCCATAAGTAATCGATAATACTGCGAACGATGTTGTGTCTTTTGCGTCTTCGGCGTAATTAAATCAACAGTAATCATCGCCCACTAGCATCAGGCAGATGTGTGTTGTGTGGCTTCAAACCTTCCGACCGGAGCTGCACAATCCTCTGGTGTAAGGGCGTATAAATCTATAAAACACCATAATCGTTTGTAAGTCTTCGAGACAGCTGTCGGTAAACATCCATGGAATTTTCATCGACCTTGGGCTATAATAATAGTAATAGCTCAGCAAACGGCAGCCACTTGCGGAAGCACCATATTTACATTTTTCTGCTGCACTTTCGTTCGGAATTTCCCATAGTTGACTGTTTTTAGCACTAGTCGAGCAAGCCATCGTTCTCTTTGAAAACTGAAATATGAGAAACACAGTAGGCATAAATTCTGCTCGTTCGCGCTTGCTGTGGTCGTCGCATCGTATCACGACTTGGTCGCCACGACAAGCAATGCAACAACCCACCGATCTCAAACAACGCCATTTGGGTGGAGTTTTTCAGACCAAAATAGAAAAATAGCTGAACTTATCGTCACGCTATCCTCACACATCAAATTTGAAGGGAAATAAAATGGGCAACGAATTTGTTTACAGACTATTCGAATGGGGGTTGTGGAATTATCAGGGTATGTCTGGGATGGTCTGTGAGGGTACGGGATACGGCTAGAACCCTAAATAAAAGAATCGATAATAAGCAAACATGTGATAAGCGATGAGGTTCGAAATGAGAAAAAAAGAAGAAGCATTGATTGATATATAGAGCTTTCAATTAATGACTGCCGGAGTAAATCTAGTTCACTTGAGCGAGGATAGGCACAAAGTTCATTTATAAGTAAAAATCCTATAAGAAGAAAATTAACAAGCAGGCGTATTAGTGCACGGCGCGACACTTAAATAGTCTGCACATTGTAGACGAAATACGCGTATCTGTCAAGATAAGCAATAACGATTATTTGAATAAAATGAAATTACTTTCAAGTATGCAGACGTAAAATTTTTGCTCAAAACTCGTTCATAATCCCTTTTCTTTTTTTAACGCAATTAAATACAACTGACTCTTTCGTATTCAAGAATGCAATGTCCAGAAGCTGTTATGTAAAATATTCCACGAGATTCTGGAGCACATCATCTGAAACTATCGATCATAAGCAGATTATGTTAGAAATGATTTATTAACGCTGGTTTCCAAGTCAAAGCAAGCGTAAACAACGAAATTATTCACAATCGTTCATACATCAGACCTGATTGCAGGAACATTTGGTTCAAATTAACATGAAATGTCGCATGAGCATATCCCAAATCTAAATTCCCTTTTTGTGCATAAACTCTTAAACATAATGAATATTACGAGTGATGTAATCCTTGTTGCACGTAAATACTTTGAAACACAAATATAACTCAATTGTATGCTCTATTTGACGTACCGTTAAACCTTCGTTGGAAGCAAAAAATAATAAATACTGTCACACCCAAAATCACGTCCGAATGCTAAATTTACAACAGCTTCTTGGATTATATTTAGTAATCTCAAATCTAAGTCCGTAAAGCGTTGATAATTAGCCACAATGCTGAATATTGGCATTTGCAAGACTTAAATTTACATGATCGATTCTTTTGTATTATAATAACACCCGACATATTTTTAACGCAGTCGGTTCCTGGCATCATGACCAGTAACAAGTTCAAACTCGCTTTCTTACATGAAAGATTGTAATATGATTACATAAAATGCATAACAAAGAATTTCCTGACGTACACATATTAGATTATGAAGAATCATTGAATTTTCTACGTTATGTAATGCACATAAAGGAAATGCACCTATAAATTATGAATTTTACATGAAACGTAATTCATGTTTGTTAAAAGTCGGGAACGTAAAGAAAGATTTCGTGTGAAATTATGTCTCCTGAAACTGATACCTACGCAATTCGACAATGTGTTTGATTGTGTCTCCCGCCGTATTCAGATCGCTGCAATCTGCTGCAATTGCATGCTTTGGAACGCCGACGGAAAAATCAACAAGCGGTTTTTGTTGCTAAACTTCTGAATGGAGAGGTCGACTGCTCGAGGCTTCTCTCTCAACTGAACATCCGAGTTCCTCCGAGAGCATTACGGAGTGGTACTCTTCTTCAAACCCGATTCCATCGAACAGCGTTTGGAAACAACGAACCTCTAACAGCTATGATGCGAGCGTTTACGACTGTCGAAGAATTGTTTGAATTTGGCGAATCTTCAGCTCACTTTTTGGCTCGTGTTTGTAATGCCCGTTTTATTTAGTTTTAAGTTTGTGTCATGTAGACAATAAGTCCGATGAACTAAATTAAATAAATAAATAAATAAATAAATAAATAAATAAATAAATAAATAAATAAATAAATATTATTTTATCATCTCTTTCAACTCGTTCTTATGTGCTAAAGTACGCTTGCATGTGTCGGTCTCAGGGGACAGAAATTTACAGGACATTTTGGTAGTGTGTAGATTTGGCAGAAAATAATGGAATATTTAATGTAAATTTAAGCCAGATACCGCCCGAATCTAGTATGAAAGATTGCAACGCTGTTTACGCCTCCTTTACCTTGTTGTTAAAAGAGACGAAATTTTACGCGCTTGTTGGAATAATTTATTTTTTTGTGTGTAACATTTCACGCTCGAAAGTTATAGGTGTAGGAAATGAAAAGGAATGTTTCCAAATTCATTTTTTCACCCAGTGATACACTGCTACACAGCGTTACACACATAGTTCATTCATATTAAAAATTAATTAATATGAACATACACAGATAAAAAGAAACATTGAATTTTTTTGCGTTAGCTAACGCACATAGAGGGAACGCTAGATTTGGCAGAAAATAATGGGATATTTCATGTAAAGTTAAGCCAGATACCGCCTGAATTAAGCTGGTTGTATGAAAGATCGCAAACAATTTCGTTGTTTATGCCACCTTTGGCTTGGAATTAAACGAGAGGAAAGTTCTGGGACATTCCATACATTATCGAAAATGTTGTGCGCAAAAGTTCATCTTTGTTAGAACTATTTCATGCAAGTTGCTGCTTCGTGTGGAATTAAATACAATTTCACATGCTAAAATATTTACATCACAATGAAAATTCAAATGTTTTTTCTGTGCACAACCTTAATATAAAAATTCCCGCATTTTTCCCGAATTTTTCCCGCATTTTTGACTTACCTTCCCTGTTTTGCCTTATTTCGACTGTTAATATAAATTACTCGTAGCGAAATCTCTGAGCTCCCAAACTTTTCCCAGTTTGATTTACCACCAGACACTTTCCATTTATTTAAAATACGCCTTTTTGTGCGACAGGATGAGCCAATTTTCAACAAATGTTGTCAAATTGGGAAGCTCCTTCTTGGTTCTAGCCAAAATTTGTGCGAACCATTTTTTTTTCTCTGGAACCCGGCAAACAACGTCAGACAACATCTGCCCAAATTCTTCATTCACCATGAGTTAACACCCTGACAAACGCAATTCTCCAAAGTTCAAACACAGTCGTCACCACATGAAAGATAAGTTCATTTCTGGCCTCACCTGTTACAGCCGTGTAGCAAGATCTTCTAGGAACATATTCAAATCGGATGTTTTCGGAACGATTGGAAAGTTTCTCGATCACCTGAAAAGATCCCTGAAGTTCTAGGAAGCTCCCCAAACTTATGGAAAAATCCTTTGAATGTTACCTTAACTTTTCGAATGCTCAAAAAATCCAGTTTCCTGTTTATCTGGGCCGTTTTCTGAAATCCTGGAAAGTTCCCCGATCTTGGGGGAAGTTTTCTGAAATTCTTGGAAGATCGCAGGACTACTGAGAAATTTCCAGAATTGCTGAATCCCCTGAGCATTCGGGAGTTTTTTCGAGCTTCTGGAAAGTTCGCTGAACTGCTGGAAAATTTTCTAAATTACTGAGATGTTTGCTGACCTTTTGGAAAGTTTCCTGATCTTTGGGGGAGTTTCATGATCTTTGTGAGCATTTTCTTAAGTTTTGAGAAGTTTTTTGAATTCATGAGAAACCTTGAACTTCAAGGAAGTTCCTTGAACTCCTACATGTTCGCTGAACTTCTAAGAAGTTCACTAAATTTCTAGGAAGATCCGCAAACTGTTGAAAGCTTCATGAATTTCTTGACTGTTCTCTATTGGAAGTTCTCTAATTTTCTGAAAAGTTCCTTGGAATTTCGGGAAGTTCCCTGAGCATCTTGAGTAGTTCTATGAACTTCTGAAAAAATACCAAAAATAATCTGATAAGTTTTCTAAACTTCTGGAAGCCCCCTGAATTTCTGGATAGTTACCTGAACTTCTGTGAAAAACCCTTTACTTTTGGAAACTTCCCTGAACTCTTGGTAAGCTCCTTGAATTTGTGAACAATTCCCTGCATTTCTAGGAAACAATCTAAATTTCAGGAAAGTTGTCTGAACTTCTAGGGAGAAACCCTAATTTCTGGAAAGTTCCCTGATTTAATGGTATGTTTCTTTGACATCAGGGAGAATAGCTAAACCTCGGGAAATTCTAAGTCAAATCTAAAAAGAATACCGAGCTTCTGATAAGTTCCCTGAGCTTCTAAGTGCACCGAATTTACAAGATTTTTTTCGAACTTTTAGGAGATAATTTTTGTCAATCAGATTCTTGACCTTTTCCGATATTGTGGGCGTTAATACTGCGGGACGTAAGTCTTAAGGACAGATTTGCAAAAAATCCTCAGGGTCACCAACCCCCAAGTTTTCGTCGAGAGAACTAGCTGAGGACATACGCCAACATCCGTTAAGCTATAGTGCACCTATGTAACACTAAGGCCAACATATCCAGCTGCATCGCAACAGCTGGAAAAAGTCATCAGTTGACTCTAGTTGTCACGTAATGTCTAGGATCATATCTCTTGGCATGTTGAAACGTCGCAGAAAGTGCTTCTTGTCATAGGTTGGCGTGGCGCTATCTATCACTATCAGCACTATCTAATATAATCCATGGTAAAAAGTTTCGAAAAATCCTCGGTCTCTGAAAAAAACAAAACTTCTGATCTCTGGGTATTGTATGATCGACAAGATGATAGATGTTGGTGGGTTCAACAACAAGAAATACTACACCGCTGCGGGGAACGCAAAGTTGGTCTGTTTTAGCTGGTTCTTTTTAAGTTTGCTGATGCAAATCAACTATAAAGATGTTAAAATAGACCACCGCTGAAGATGCTTTAAGCGGTACGTTTTGAACAGGCTGAACAATGAGATCGGTGGACCGAGTAAATGACAAATTCCCGATGACTTTTGAAATTCCCGCCTTTTTCCCGCATATTTCCCGATGATTTTGGATTCCCGCATTTCCCGATTTTCCCGAGTCTGTGGCCACCCTGTACTAATGTATGAACAAATGCAAATAGACGTATTTTTCCGTGTTTATCAATGCTCCGATTTTGTGCATTATTTAAAATTTAAAATTAAAGAACACTATGCATTACACTGATTACATTTTAATTAAAGAACACGGTGCATACATTAATTCTGTCACGCAGTAAGGGGGGAGGGGAGGTTTCGGAAAACGTGACGATTCATACAAAAAAAAAAGTGACGTGGCAAGGGGTGGTTATAAAAAGTCACTTTTTGCGTGACATAATAAATGGACTTTCCCATAGGTATATGTTAATGCATACGTTTTACATCGCATGTAATTTTGATTATTTTTTGCAGTGTAGTTTTGAATATCTAGTTTCCTATGGATTGTTGGTTCAGCTGACTCACCCGCATAAGTGTAAACAACGTTGAACCGGAATGTTCCGATATGAATTCCGAAGAAAATCACTGAAGAATCCTTCTTTTTAGTACTTATATGGTAAATTTTAAGTATTAATTTCTATTTTTGTCATTTTCTTCAATATCGTCTTCCGTTATCGAGAAATTACCCAAGCAACCAAAAGACCGGGTAAAAAAATATTTTTTGGCGTAGCCTAGGTTAATAATCCTGTATACGGAAGCTTCGTGACGAAATACTAGCTTGGAATCAATCAAAGTAAATTCTACCCGCTGAGTGTGAATCGTTTCCGTATAATTACATATTGAAACCGCACCGACCAACATCCCGCTGCAAGTCATGCCAGGTGTATCGCTTTTGCTTTTGGATTCATTAGAGTTTAAAGCATTTTATAGCATATGACTTGTTCCAGTAATCTATTCCTACCGGCGTATTTGAGCCACAAACAATGAGCACACGTTTTTGTGAGCTTGTGAAGGGCAACAGGCTGTAGACTCTTATTTTACTTAGTCATTGATGAAAATTAAATCATCATACTGTCAAATGATTTTTTAAAGGGGATTCAAAATGCAACTGTCGGTCAACAGATCGACGAACGGGATTTGCAGGAACAGTGCTCCACCATGATCATGATAAAAATCGCTCACAGAAAGTGATTCTTTACGGTGAGTTTTGCTATGGACATTCAGTAAACAATGGCCAGTTTGATTCTCCATAGGTAATAAGTTTTTCATAGGAGACCTGTACTCTATGCTTAGCTCAATTTCGATTGCGAGTTATAGCGTAGAAGTTAGTACAAATCTGCTGGCTAAAAAACAAAACACTTTTTGACGGAGACGAAAACAAACACCACCGTCGGGTCAGGACAGGTGGATGGCTAGAACAAAAATAAAGGTAAAATAAATTTAATTCCACAACAATCACTTAAAAACCAGCACATCACTGCTGCAGGTCAAGTCGCCGGCAAAGGTGG
This sequence comes from Aedes japonicus, assembly GCA_034211315.2. Lineage (NCBI taxonomy): Eukaryota > Metazoa > Arthropoda > Insecta > Diptera > Culicidae > Aedes > Aedes japonicus. The sequence goes on along the minus strand of JASCZW010001369.1, from coordinate 68,421 downwards.
TCATTATATATACAACTCTCACTCGTTAAGCAAGTCAAACGAAGCTCAAGTCGTGCGTAAGTAGCATATTTATATATGTATATGTATAACTAAATATGAATAAATCAAAACAACACAAGTTACCGGACGATCCAAATGGGCAGCCATGAGGAACGGAGAAGTGAATCACGGTGAAGAGGAAATTGACGCGAAATAATTTTCTCGTTAGTCGTGTGGGACTAAAAATAAACATAGCGCCTTTTTTATACGTTGCGAATTTACGTGGGTAACACGTCAAAACTGATTTGCTTTTTGTGTTGGTAAGCAACCAAATAAAAGCTGCTGGTAAAAATAAGTTGCTCATAGTTGCAAAAAAATCCCAACGATGATGCGTTTGTTGTTGAATGAAGACTGAAAAACAAATATCACGATGACTGACTGGATATTGCCTTACTTATAGGAGAACACTTCTGAATTGAGATATTTCGATTAGATTTTAGCGTGTTATCCGGTTTTATCCAACCCCAGTAGCCAAATATCAGCTTCTTCATTAGTCTGACTTTTTGTCATAAAGTACTTGTTTGATCTCAGAGGTTTTTTATAATTGGAGAATTTAAATTACTGCGTTAAACTTTAACAGAAAAGAATCTGCAACTGTTGTTCGCACAAGACCTGACAATATTAATCCAATAGATAAGGAATTATCGATTTGATTCAAAGATCTTTAAGGTAGTTTAAAATGATTCGTTGACATTCAGAGCACCTTGTAGAGCTTTAATAAATTCTGTAGGTCGTCTTCATCATCATCATCAAAATGCATACACGGGAAATAATTTGTTCTTCAAAATTAGAAAAAACAGGTCATGATTTCATACACATGTTGTGTTTTTTGTGTTTTGAATATGCTCCATGAACAATATTCATTGTATCATGAACTATTTTTCAAACAAAAAAATAAATACAACGTCGGGATTTGAACCAGATGTTGATGTGAAGAGCGGTGATAGGACCTGTTGGATGTACTTACGACGCTATTGATATTCTTGAATAGATTCTTGATTTAAGGAGTGTATCGAAAAGTAGTTATAAACTTCCAAATAATAAAATAGGCATGAAAACATGGTTAAAATTAACATACTATTTCAGTTTATTATAGCTTAACATGTTTACAAAAGATCCAAACGGAAAAACTAGTGATCATGTTCATTTCTGTAGAATGCCCGTACCTTTGATTTGACACCTGCCATCAAATTCTGCACAGTGACCTTTGTGCACTTCCTGGATGCCACTGCCCAATTTTTCTTAAAATCGGTCATGTTTTGGGACACTGTACCATCCTTCTTAAATATACGCTTGACTATTGCCCAATAGCGTTCGATCGGTCGCAACTGGGGACAGTTTGGTGGGTTGATGTCTTTTTCTACGAACTTGATGTTATTCTCCGTCAGCCACTGTAGAGTGGATTTGGCGTAATGTGCCGATGCCAAATCTGGCCAGAAGAGAGGAGGGGACTGGTGCTTTCTATACAATGGTAGCAACCTGTTCTTCAAACATTCCTTTTGATAAATCTCAGCATTTATAGTTCCTTTTGTATAGAAAATTGAAGAACGCAAGCCACATGTGCAAATAGCTTTGCCAAATGAGCACCTTCTGGCCGAATTTCTCCATCGCAACAGTCGTATCTGCGGTTGGCTACACGTTCCCCAACAGATTTAGTATAAAACTGCGGCCCCGGTAGCGTTCTTGAATCTTCTTTAACGTATGTTTCGTCATCCATCAAAATGCACTGGTCGACATTGTCCAAAATGCAGCTGTACAGCTTTCGAGCCCTGGTTTTGGCACGAGACTTTTGTTCCGGAGTTTGTTTGGGCACTTTCTGCTTTTTGTACGTCTTCAAGTCATTCCTGCGCTTGATTCGTTGAATCATTCCGATGTTGGTCTTGAACTTCTTGGCTAGATCGCGAGTAGAGGCAGATTTGTTCCGTTGAATATAATCCACAACTTTTTGGTCCAAATCGGGGTTGCTGGAGCCGGGTTTGATGATAACACAACTTTAGATTAAAGGCAGTACAATTCTTCCAAACTTCACGACATTTTTTTTCCTGAAACCATGAATAAGAGACATGAATTCATAAAATAAAATAAGAGTTAGTTTCATGATTTTTTATTCATAAAAACAAAAACGGATTTGCTTCCGTGTAAGCAGTTTAACCCTTCAGCTAAAAATAACGGTACCGCGATTGCTTGAAAACCACGTGGTCCATAGGGCCAAGCGTCGTATAGCATTCGACACAACTCTACGAGTACGCAAAATTTCTGTGAATACGTGCGTGTGTGTGTGTGGATGTGTACGTGTATTTGTCTATGATGCTACAAAGTAAGCTAAGCATTCTCTGGAACGATTGAAACAAACGACAAACGGCTTGAATAGTGATCCCATTTGGTTGGTAAACTACAGCGTACCATTGGTACTTCGCGTACCTGCAGGTATTAAATAGGGTAAGGGGATGTAATGTTAGCCTAGCTCCTTCATTCGGCCTATGTATCAAATGTGTCATTAATTTAGCGATAATCAACCAAATCATGTTGCTTTTAGAACGACCGATGTTATCCGAAGCAATTGAGACAATATTAATCACCTGATAGTTGTTCACTTTCGTGTAATTTTCGATTTCTTCAAGTTTTGGGACATCATGATTTCACTGGTTAAGCTGAGCAGAGGAACTACACGATCTTCAAGTGATCTAAATTTGGCTTAATTGAATCGATAAAGCAAGTAATGCAGTCTGGATGAGCAGAAAATAGTAACACGTTACAAACTAATTGTTCACATAGCTAAACTAAAAATGATTTTACAAGAAAATCGTAGACCCAATGTTGGGGATATATTTTTTTGTATGTTCCCAATTATGGCCTGTTGTATCATAACATAGTAAAAAGATTGTTATTGGTAAAATTTAAAGCGGAAATGCATGAGTTGTCGGTAATTTATAGTCAATTGGCTGATCTAAACACAAACCGAAGGAACAAAATCATTGTATAGTGAATTATGATGTTTTCATTGTTGAATGGCTGATAAATCATACGTGAATATCACTTAAGTGTTTCGAGGCAGTTTTACTTTAGTTTGTTTTGTGAAATTCGTCTTGAGTAAAGCGAATACAGCTGGCAATGCCTTAATTCATAAAATTAGAAAAAAAACCATACAAAGACTGCATTTAGTAATAAATCCATCGAATGGGACCAAGGTGCATCCATGAATAGACCCAATTTGGCGCTTTTAGACCGACATTAAATCCATATTCCTCGAATGTTTCTGACTTTATAAAAAGAGTTGTGTAACTTTCCGTGATATATACTACCAAATGTCTTATCAAACATATCTCAGCAAGTGTCTGATTAGTTAAATCTAGCTTACAGCTTAAAAACTTTATAAGTTATAGTAGAAAATGTAATCGATGGTTGCATAATAGGCTGAGTCAAGGGACACATACCCTAGATGTGTCTGAGCGTCTGTTCTCCATGTCAGGTGCGGCTCAAAACAGCGTCTGTTCTCCATGTTAGGAGCGGTTGATCATCGTCCTCGTGCCATCGTAGGACTCTAAATAGTACTGTACACGATGGCCCTCCGGCGAGATCAGGGAATTGGGGAAGATCCAACAAGCGCCTTTAAAGAATTCAGGGGTATAAATATTACAGAAGTATTTATTCGGACCGGAACAATCGGCAAAACCTTAGGTGACGAAATGAGGACTACGATTGGAAACTTGGACCATGGAACTGCAAATTGCTCTGCTTCCCTGGTTGCGTAGGCAACGACAATTGGGTTGCGGATAGGTCCAATGTGGTGGACGACGGCAAGTACTCGATTCAGGAGGTTGTGTCTACCACAAATGTTGGCTTCGGGGTTGTAAAAGTGAATGTAGTGTTCTACTGCGGCTGCTACGTAACGCCAAAATGGTCGATTGAACCGTTTCCCAACATGCTCGATTTAATAACAACTGAGCTAACTGGCCTAAGCTCGTTGTTGAAAGCGTTGACTTCAACGCTTGGTCACTCCAAGTGGGGAGCCGCCTTACCAACCCAAAGGATCAGATTATGGGTAGATGTATGGTTCTAAGTTCAACTTTGTCATTCCCGCATGGAACAAATGAAACGCATTTTATAACAGCCTCTAAAATGTGGGGGTCCGAGACCGTGCAAATCTCTCTTTTAAATGGCTGTAACTTTTTACCCGTTGGGTATTTTCTATTGAAATTTTGAGTGGAATTAGTTCAATGTGTATTTGCTTACGCTGTGTAAGTTTCACTAACAGATGTGCAATCATTGCAAAGATGGAGTCGGACGAACAGCAGCGGCGCAAAGAAATTTTGCGCACGTACCTCGAAAATCCGGATCTTTCTCATCGTGCCATCAGCAGGAAGCTGGGAATGGTACATTCTACGGTGTCTCGTGCTTTAAATCGGTACCACGAACGCTTGACCATCGATTGGAAAGAAAAGTGGAAAAGTGGTAAAAATGGATCTCCGTATAGTGCTAACGACCACAAGCGGGTAGTTCAAGCTTTCACGAGGAATCCCAACAGTTCAGTTCGCGATGTTGCGAAGATACTGAATCTAACCAAAACTTTCGTACAAGATGCGAATAAACGTGAAGGACTACACAGGTACAAATTCCAAAAGGCGCCCAATCACGATGAACGGCAGAATACGGTAGGTAAAACACGTTCACGGAAGCTCTACACCCAGATGTTGACGAAACCGGAGCACTCCATTCGTGACAACTGGAACGGTCAATGGGCAGGTGTACCTAAAGGAATGCCTCCAAATGCGTCTACTTCCTCTTCTGAGGTCAAACGATGGTCCAATGATTTTTTGGCCGGATTTAGCCTCGTGCCATTACTCGAAAGAGTTTTGGAGTAGTACAAGGCTAAGGAGGTTAATTTCGTGCCGAAGCATCTCAACCCCCCTGAACGCTATCGGAACCGGAACTACGGCAATTGAAAAGTACTGGGCCATCGTGAATCTGGCATTTTGGAAGCATCCTAAGGAAGTGAAATCGGAGGAAGATATGAAGAAAAAAAGGATTGCCACGCAAAAAAAAAGTTGGTCCAAATGTTGTACCTTATATGGAATTGAAATTCAAAAAAAAAAAAACGTGGAAAAATATTCACAACATGTTATATTTTACTCCCTGACAGTTTGAAGATGTAAAATTATATCTCCTGAAACTGACATTTACGCAATTCGACGAACGATGTTTGCGTTTGAATTTATTTTCTCATGTCTTTCAACTCATTCTTATGTGCTTAAGGACACTTGCATGTGTCGGTCTCAGGGGCACATTTTGGTAGTGTGCATGTAAGCCAACAATTCTATCGAATAGGTGGATTCTTTTTCTTTTTTCAAGGTGATGTTTCATAGGACGGGACAGGCTAAAGCAATAACATATCAATGTTAACTAACCGTTTGTGTTATGATATGTATTAAATAGAGAGCACCATTATTACAATACACCAACATGGTGTATCGTCAACTTCGCAGTTATATCGCTGTTTTAACTCACCTGTTTTTTTTTATGTGAAAATTTATGAGTTCAACCGAGTTTAGAAATACGTAGTTTCTAACAAACACTAACAACATTCAATATAAATCTGAATCTTTAAAATGAAGACTTTTGTTCTGTGTTCTATCAAAATTTGGTCGGCTTAAACTTGATGCATTTCCTTTCATCGTGCATTAAAAAAATTTGCACACCCCTCATTTTTAAGATGTGTGCGTGTAGCATAATGCCTCTATTTTGATTTTGAGAAAAGCTCTTCAGTTATCAAAATGTCGTCGAAGGAAGAGAAGCAACGCATCAAAATTTTGCACGTGCATGGCAAAAATCCAAACTACTCTCACGCCAAGTTGCCGAAATTGTTGAATGTGGCTAAATCAACTGTTACCAAAGTATTGAAACACGGCGGCCAAAGCACGATCGCGAAAGTTGTACAAGACGATTCTGACGAAGTTTTCTTGCGTGATACAGGACGATGAAACGTACGTCAAGGCAGACTTTAAACGCTTCCTGGACAGGAATTTTATACGGCAACCGGACGGGAAAAGATGGTGACTTGAAGACTTTTGTTCTGTGTTCTATCAAAATTTGGTCGGCTTAAACTTGATGCATTTCCTTTCATCGTGCATTAGAAATTTGCACCCCTCATTTTAAGATGTGTGCGTGTAGCACAATCCTCTATCTGTGATCTTGAGAAAAGCTCATCAGTTATCAACATGTCGTCGAAGGACGAGAAGCAACGCATCAAATTTTGCACGTGCATGGCAAAAATCCAAACTTTCAAGCACATTAAACTGCAAAAACGTCTACTGCCTTTCCTGAAGCGACACAATTCTTCCGTTCTATTTTGGACGGATTTGGCATCTTGCCATTACGGAAAAAAAGGCCAGAAAGTGGTATGCTGCCAACAACGTACAAGTGGTGCCCAACAACAGGAACCCTCCCAACACGCCAGAGCTACGCCCAATCGAATAATATTGGGCCATCGTCAAGCGGAACCTTAAGAAGACTCAAAAAGCTGTCGTGAGCGAGAAACAGTTCAGGGCAAACTGGCGTTCTGCGGCGAACAAGTGGACAAGGAGACTGTACAAAATTTTTTGGCAGGTGTTGAACGAAAGACCAGGCAATTCGCATTCGGTAAAAAAAGAAGCTTGGTTGAATATTTCTCCTGTTTTCTGATTAACATGAACTTGAAAAAAAAAAAATTCGACTTATTGATAAAAACTTTGATCGACTCGCACACATTACTGTTTGACAAAATTTTGATCGGAACACCTTTTAACAATTATAGTTAAACCAGGTCTAACTGTATAATATCCAGAAAAAAAATATTGTTGAATACTTTAATCAACTTCAATGGGAAAATTATTTTTCATGAAATTTAAAACAATTTATCCTTTAAAATAATAAATCTGATTATTATGATAACTAGTTAAAATAATGAGAAAACAGCTTTCTACTAGATCTACATCAACATTATCAACAACCTTGTTTTTTGTAGTTCTTTTTCTTTAATTTCTTTCCTCGCTTATAATGCTCTAGATTTTTTCAAAAAACTGACCAACAAGCTTCCATCAAGAAAGCAATTGCATCCGATTTTCGACAACTTGATACAATTGACGCCTGTAACGCTAGGGTGGGGCTTATTTGAAAAAAATAATCGAGTGCATGTTTTTCCATGTGGAAAATGATCTTTAGGGTCCATCAGATGACATACTAAAATTACAGATTTTTTCGTTAAGGTTTAGAGGTGCCGAAATGGGCCTAAGTGCAAAATATCGAACGGTAACAAATATCGATCAAAACAGATGCATCTATTAGTAAACACGTAATTTTTGCGGTTTTGCGGTATCTTTCAACGTTTTTGAGATATAAGCCTCAACAATGAATGTGTGTTTGCACTTACGCCAACATATTTGAACTATCACAAGCAACATCTTTGCTGTACAAAATTATATACTGAAAAAAGCGGAGAGAAAGAGAGCGAGATTTAGACAGAGAGATAGAGAGAAGAGAGAGAGAGAGAGAGAGAGAGAAAAAAAGAGAATGTTCTTATAATTGAGAGTGTGGATCATGGATCTTGACATATTTAAACGTAACTAGAAATTAGAAGAAGAATTAGTATCTTCCATTTAATTCCAACTACCTTTGCTTATCTTCGACAGATACGCGTATTTCGTCTACAATGTGCAGACTTCTTCAGTGTCTCGTACTAATAACTTGACGAAAACGAAACGAAAACCACTTCCAAAACTTTATTGTAAACGTGAATTTTCATAACCAAAACTTTGCTAATTTCGAGAAAAGTACTATTTTTAATCAGTTTTCGACATGACATGTAATTTTATGAGTTCAATATTCATCAATACATAAACACGTTTAAATATGAATCCTAGAGGGTTTGAGCTGTTTAGTGGAATACCTGTAACTAGAAATTAGAAGAAGAATTAGTTTCTTCCATTTAATTCCAACTTCCATTGCTTATCTTGAAAGATACGCGTATTTCGTCTACAATGTGCAGACTTCTTCAGTGTCTCGTACTAATAACTCGAGTCGAATTGTTAGTACGAGACACTGACGAAGTCTGCACATTTTCTTGAGGAAATACGCATATCTGTCAAGATAAGCAAAGGTAGTTGGAATTAAATGGAAAATACTGATTTTTCTTCTTATTTCTAGTTGATAGTATGGATATTTCGAGCGCAATTCAAACTTTCAAGGAAGGAAACTTCAGGACTTCTGGATGATTGTACGTTTCTGGTATCAATGTAAATTGAGACCTGGTTTTCAGCAACTCGTCCTACGTTGGCACCTAAAATAAATCTTCTATTGACCCCTGGCTTCAATTCCAAACAATTAATTTGGCTGCTGCAAGCAGTGCTAAAAATAAGTTTTCTTCACACATGTTCATCTGAGCAAAGACCTTCTAAGTAACCACAAGCATTATATTATTGCACTTATTTAACCCAATATCAACATCGGTAATGCGCGATCGCATCAATTCAACAGTTGTCAAGAAATGAAGCGATAGAGTAGCTTAAGAACGTAGTGATGCATTACCAATGCAATAATGCTACTTTAGCAATGTCTTATAGCATTAAAAAAGATATAGCATTAGTTCGATCTTAGTGGTACTTCAATGATGCACTAGACGTAATACGTATGCCCTATATATGCATGCTATTACAGCCTCGTGGTTACTTGGGTTGTTGGTCTCGCCATTTTCGATTAAAGCCTTCCAGATATAGAACGACAGGACCTCGATTAAAGCTAATCTCGGTAATAAAAAATCTGCGAAGATGTTCCAATCAGAGCTCTGTTGAACATCCCATAGCTCAAAACGAAAACCACTAAACCTTATTGTAAACTTTGCTAATTTGAAGAAAAGTACTATTGTTAATCAGTATTCGACATGACATGTAATTTTATGAGTTCAATATTCATCAATATAAACACGTTTAAATATGTTCAAGATCCATGATCCACTCTCAATTATAAGAACATTCTCTCTTTCTCTCTCTCACTCTCTCTCTCTCTCTCTCTCTCTCTCTCAATCTCCCTCCTTCTCTCGCTCATTTTTTTCTGCTTTTTTTCAGTATATAATTTTGTACAGCAAAGATGTTGCTTGTGATAGTGCAAATATGTTGGCGTAAGTGCAAACACATATTCATTGTTGAGGCTTATATCTCAAAAACGTTGAAAGATACCGCAAAACCGACCAAATTTTCGTCCTTTAGGGTCACAAAATTACGTGTTTACTAATAGATGCATCTGTTTTGGTCGATATTTGCTACCGTTCGATATTTTGCACTTAGGCCCATTTCGGCACCTCTAAACCTTAACGAAAAAATCTGAAATTTTAGTATGTCATCTGATGGACCCTAAGATCATTTTCCACATGGGAAAACATGCACTTGATTATTTTTTTCAAATAAGCCCCACCCTACTGTAACGCCTTCAATACCGTTTCCTCTACATGTACTTTGTGAAGTATGTGAACCATTACTAGCGAACTAACCCTACCATTAAAATAATTCTCTATGTAATAGCCATGCACATCAATCTCGACGAGTATGGTAAATTAAAGAAGAAGAAAAACTAAAAACCTCCTTCCCCAAAAATAGCAATGAATCAACTCGTTACCCTCGGACCGGCCGTTCACCGACCGGCATCATCCAAGCGGAGACTGTGCCAATCCATACCCCCATACTAATGAAAACAACCCCTTCCACACTGACAAATCACATTCATAGGTAGTGAACACACAAAAAAAACAGCGCTCAGAAAAACTTACCACACAAGCTGTAACTGTTTCCCAAACGTTTTTGGCAAATACTTCAATTTTGGGTGGAATTTTCGCTAACTGCTTCACGAAATGCGCTTAGTCGTTGTCGTCGATCAGTTCCTTGCTTATTGGTAATGCTTTTGTAGTTATTACTGTCTCCGGCTTGTTCGACAGAAAAGAAGAATCCGCTTCCGAATACCGAATCCTCTCTAGCGGCGCTCTGCTCAGTGGGTCTTGGCTGCGCGATGATCACGAAGAGTGCGGGTAGAGGAATGTTGTTAACACAATTTTCGATCCGCGTAGTTCACCTTCATTCGACAGAATATCAACCGGCCGTGTATGGTAATTTTCTTTCTACTGCTTTAATTATTTATTGGTTGCTTTTTTTTCGACCGAGAACAATAATAATTGAGAGGTGAACGTTGGGAATACGTATGAAGCTCCAATGGATGCGTACACACTCTCACTTCACACAAGCTCAGATGGCGCTGTACTAAGAGAGTGCGGTCGGATGTTTGGAAAGGGAAACTCGTTTTCGGTTTTCTTCTGCTGGACCTTAGCCTGATTGACACGGTATTTTGATGGTGATTTATACCGGTAAGAGGATGGTGTATTCAGTGGAAATCGTAGTGGCGAAATATCGTCCGCTGTTAGATACGAACACTTTGCGATGGTAGCACCTAAACACAACTACTTCCTAGATCCTATGATTTCAATACTTTTCTCCAACGATGACAACAAGAATAATAATCACACACGCTACCACGCGTTCATATACTGTTGATGGTGCACCGACAGAAGAACAATTTGCAATTAATTCATCGAAGTGGCATATCTCTGTCTCTGCACATTTTTACGACCTGTTCTTAAACAATCTACGGCTGTTTGAGAAAGTGTGTTGACACGAGGCGGTAGTTTAGCATGGGAACCGCCTAATTCTCCCCAGATTTAAAGTGTTTCTCTGGAGTTTCTCAGCGTTCTCGGTTAACAACACACCAGACGATATCCAATCTTCCAAGTGAACTTCTAAGACCGCGAACTACAACCTTCTTCACTCACTGTGCGGCAAACGTAGCCTGTTGACTAACGTGTGGCGGTTGCTATATCACTTTGTATGCGACTACTTTCCTGATCACTTCTTAAATCCCGGGCCTTCTTGTTCTTCTCTATTTTCGTTTGAGCCAAATATGTGTCCTGGCCCGGATTCTCTAGATCAACACAAACAACACAGAACGGACCGCTTTTCGCTACCGGTTTCGGGCACAGTAAAACTCTTATTACGCAGTTGGATCTACAAATTGAACTGTTTCAGCGACTGACGAAGGACCGGGTCTCTTCTGTCAATTTGAACGAATCTTGGCGTGTCGCCGCTGCTCGTCAATGCTCACTTCAGTGGGTGGTGGGTGAGACCGTTCAGCGATCGCTGGCAGGAATCACAATAATTCACTACGTTTGTCTTGTTCTCTCGCTCTCATGATTCCTTACCCAGAAACTTCTCTTTTCACTCTCTCGCCCGAACAGTTTTTCCGAACGATACAAACACAATATTTGCCTCGAAACACCGAGGACGACCGAGGGTTGATGTAAACGCCGATTTTCTCACTCTCCTAGCGATGGTGCATCACGATACCAAAACTGCTTTTAGAAGAAAACAGAAAACTAGAGTCCACTATGTCGACGGCGGAAGTGCTGAACGATTGGCCTCCTCTCCGCTCCGGCCTTATGGCTGCACTGCAATGGGGGGGTTCGATGATGCGCTGCTAACGAATCGAAATGATTTTCCTAGAAGAAAAAGAAAACGAAACCAAATCAATAAAATTTGAATATTAATATCAATTTGCGATGGCCGTTATGGGTGCGGGCACACCCAGAGAGCCAAAGTGCAATGGAATGCGTGTGAATGTGTCCGGAGTATGACCTTGGTGTGAATAAATTGTTGGCGAAGCAGGCGGCGGTATTGCACTGCCATCGATTTTCTAGTCGTGTTTAAATATGGATGCTTAACAAGGGAGGTGGCGATGGTAAAAATCGATCACTAATTGACTTATTGCCATTGTTGTCTTGTTCACCTTGATACGATTATTGATACTAATAGCATTGTCGGGAATGGGAAAAAACAGGAAACGAGCCATAGGAAAAACGATGAAGAGAAAATAAGTTGGTAAAATATTTTCTCAACGAATGTAGGTAAACTAATAACATGATGTAATCTAAAAAAAAAAATCAGTGGTTCCTGGTAATAATTTTCATGAACGAATATGACTGTCAATACACTGTTTAACGCAAATTAACTAAACTTCCTAATCGAAACGTTTTTGCTCTTTTAGGAAATATAATGCGTATACTGGAAATGGATGTTATGTTGCTCAATAAATTTAAAGGGCGATACGGTCAAAATTTGGTCAATATCAACTTGACGTATTTCTTTCAATTTTGCATTTAAAAAACCTGAACACCCCTCATTTTGAAGTTGTGTGTGTGTAGAATGTTGCTCCTATTTTGATTTTGGAATTCACTCTTCAGTTGTCAAAATGCCGTCCAAGCAAGAAGAGCAGCAAAGTTGGCAAAATCGCTAAAAGTTGCCAAATCAACCGTTACAAATGTAATTAAAGTGTTTGGGGAACGTTTGTCGACAGCCAGGAAGTCTGGATCGGGGGGAAATCGAAAACCGGAAGCCGCTGAGACGACAAAGAGAGTTGCCGGTAGTTTCAAGCGAAACCCTAACCTATCTCTCCGAGATGCCGCAAATAAGCTGGGTGTATCGTCTACAACCGTGCATCGAGCCAAAAAACGAGCCGGACTATCGACTTACAAGAAGGTAGTGACTCCAAATCGCGATGATAAACAAAATACGACGGCCAAAGCGCGATCCCGGAGGCTGTACACGACGATGCTGACGAAGTTTGACTGCGTGGTAATGGACGACGAAACCTACGTCAAAGCCGACTACAAGCAGCTTCCGGGACAGGAGTTTTATACGGCAAAAGGAAGGGGACAGGTAGCAGATATTTTCAAGCACACGAAACTGTCAAAGTTCGCAAAGAAATATCTGGTTTGGCAAGCCATCTGTACCTGTGGCTTGAAAAGCAGCATTTTCATAGCTTCCGGGACTGTCAACCAAGAAATTTACGTGAAAGAGTGTTTGAATAAACGTCTGCTGCCTTTCCTGAAGAAACACGGTTGTTCCGTACTGTTTTGGCCGGATTTGGCATCTTGCCATTACGGTAAAAAGGCCATGGAGTGGTACGCCGCCAACAACGTGCAGGTGGTTCCCAAGGACAAGAACCCTCCCAACACGCCAGAGCTTCTCCCAATTGAGAAATACTGGGCTATTGTCAAGCGGAACCTAAAGAAGACCAAAAAAACTGCTAAGGACGAGCAGCAGTATAAGGCAAACTGGCTTTCTGCGGCAAAGAAGGTGGACAAGGTGGCTGTACAAAATCTGATGACAGGGGTCAAGCGTAAGGCCCGGCAATTCGGATTTGGAAAAGCGAAAGCCTTACTGAATATTTTTCCTGAATTTTATACTAATTGAACTTGAAAAAGAAATTTAATTTGATTTTTTAAATAAACGATTTCACCGATTTACACGCGTTTTCCCTTGACCAAATTTTGACCGTATCACCCTTTAGTCTATCGACTGCAAATCCCCAATAAACATTCGGAGTAACAACTCCGTCTAGATAAAAAAAATATTTACCATTAAAAAGTTAACAGAGAAGCTTTCCAAAACGCAATTTTGATGCATGAAATACATTGATGCTGAAAATATGTTGATATTGCTGCAAGTGAGATGTATATAGGTATCGAAAATAAAAACATCATAGGTATCTTTAAAAACGAAGATTTTTGTAAAGCTCCGTATAAAAATATAATGTTCTAACATCGCCCACGTTTGCTGCTTTGCGTCTCAGGCGGCTGTACAGCTCTACCACCGTTCCAAATGTTCTTGCGATAATGTCCATGTCGTCCGCAAAGCACACAAATTGACCAGATCTCGTGAAAATCGTACCCCGGCTGTTGAGCCCGGCTCATCGCATTACACCTTCCAGAGCGATGTTGAATAGTTTGAATATTACTGTCAAATTCACAACTTTTTGCATCAACAATTGCCACTTTAGAGCATCTAACAAGAAAAAGGTGGATTTGAACCTATTACATCTCAAAATCAAACGCATAATCACTTTAAAGGGTGAATTCGATAAAAATGGCACACCCATATTTACTAAACAAAAATAAACCGGTTATCGGATTTTCTTGAATGATTTTCAGAAAATGAAAAAACTACTACAGAGTCGGGCAAAACAATAAGACTACTTGAAAATGAAAACTTCACATAAACACACTAACCGTCAATTTGAATTGCATTCATGCGCCACTCTCTGGCGAGCATCTGTATTAATCTGACAGATGGTTACGCCACCGCTACTGCATTGTAACACGGAGAATAATGAGTCAAGTTTGAACCAAACAAATCAGCGCCAACATTAGATTAAGGCGAATCTGCTTATGTAAACAATGGCTTTCGTGGTCATTTTCTCTTGAACTAAATGTCACATATACAAATTAAGCACTCTTTAAGGAAGAGGAGCTTTATCTCTATCTGATGATATATTCAATTTCAAGAAATTTTATTCGATTTCCGATAAATTAGAAGACAAAGTGTTTGTTTACAATAGCAGATTCGCATTAATCAAATGTTGGCGCCGAAATATTTGGTTGTTATTCAAACTACAATTCTGGTTGTACAAAAATCGATTAATGTTCTAGTTCTAGTCCTCGACTTCAGTTGAATCGAACGAGTTTTCCACGTTATTTCCACACGAAAAAATTTCATTAATTCAAATTGAAATTTAGTTGATTTAAACTAACACTTTAGTTTGTTTCAACCGTAAACAGATTTCATTTCATCGAAAATTAGGTTGACAGAAACAGCTCGTACATATTGTGATGTTGGGTTGAATCAACTTTAATGCTCAGGTTAAAGCAAACTGGTTTTTTTGTTAGGCAAATATCAACCTTAAAAATCGTTTGAAACAAACAAAATGATAAGTTTGTACCAGTTGAGCTGCCAGTCAAATATTGCAATAGATTTTGTTTGGCTAAACAAGCATAAGTTATTTGGAATTTTAAAGTTTCTTATTTTGCATGGCTAGCTACTTTGCAACTGGCCGAATTTGCGCAGTCGTCTTTCAACAAGTAAGCACATCTTAAGGAAGTCGTTGCAGGATTTTTTAAGGAAGCCGAAACTCTGCCACCACAATGATTTGTTCACTTTATTATTAGGGAAAATCTTTTTCACTATCATCAATATCAATAAACATTCGCATGAAACAATTGTTACTATAAAAAAATGCTGTAACATTTTAGACTCCCAAAATTTATAACACATTTGCTAAAACCCTTTTTGTTGGTGAATGCATAACAGCTCATGTTTAAAATATTTCAAATGCATTATCAATGGTAAAATGAAAGAAAAAAAAAGTAAAAAATACGGCGGATTTGAAAAAATGTCCATTTGATATCAACAGTATTGTTGTTTGTTTCGACCCATATCGTTGGTTTCAACAAGCATTTTGTTGTTTATTCCAAACAACTAGTTGGCTTGATTCAAACCGCAAATTGGTTGAAACACTGCTAGTTTTGTTTGAATTTAACTAAGTTTTAACAGCTGTGAAAATGGAACAACCACTACCTATTATAGTTGTACCAACCAAACTTTTGTTGAATTTAGGTACTAACACAAAACAAAAACAACCTGTATTTTTAGTTTATTTCAAGCATTGTTTTTTGTCAAAGCAAACCGTGAATTTGTTTATGCGAATTTCAATATGAAATTTTGGTTGAAACAACCTAAAACTTGATTATATTTACTAAAGTTTTTTCTCCGTGAAATTACAAACTGAACAGTACACATCGAAAAGCTGTGTTGATTGTGAAATCCGTGGGACATAAGTATTGGACCACCTTCGCATTCGGCATATTTTTACAACAAATATCTCTGGACCTGTGTACTTGAGGTACACACTTAGAAATGTTTACAGTATTCGGTAATTTTTTACCGAACTTTCAACAGCTGAACGTTCGGTAATCCGATTTACCGGATTTCGGTAAAAATTTTACAGTATTCCGGTAAAACAAATACCGGAACTTGTCAAATTTTACCGAAATCCGTTAAATCGGATTACCGAACTGTTCAGCTGATGAAAGTTCAGTAAAAAATTACCGAATACTGTAAAATTTTCTAAGTCTGTAGGTCACTTGGTATGCTTAAATATTGTTACTTCATTACAATCAAAGTGAAAATTCATTTTCGTTTATGTTACGAAATCGAAGGTAGGACTAACAAATCAATTCGATATTTTCTGCAACGAAACTGATATGTACTTTTTAAGAAGCTACCTTCGTATTTAATGCCGCGCGCAACTGTCACAAGCACTAAGCATTTGTTAACAAAGAAAGAACATTCGTTCATTCTACGAAAACAATACAAAGAGCTACGAGTAATTTGTTACCAATAAAAAAAAAGTCTTCCTGTGGGTTGCATGAACGACTGACAAATCTCCTTTATCGGCTCAAAATATAATTGAAAAAAAAGCGCATGCATGAGAAGTTGTTCGTGACATGGGATTCGATCCTGCATTTTCAGGGAGAGCTATTATTGAGTCCGTGGTTGATCTCACTAGGCCATGTTGAGAAGTAAGTTGATAATTGTGCATTTAGTTCTAACTCTCGACAGCGCTCTAATTTATATTTTGGGATAAATTAATGTTTCCCATCATCTAAGCAGGAACACGAACATTTATGAGTACGACCGAAGAGAAGCGGCGATTGGCTGGTCTTCACGAAATTCATTTTGTGCATTCTACAAAAAAAAGTGTAATAGTCCCTTGCGCTGAACTGGCCGGCTTAACGTGCCGCAAGGGCTCAGTAGGGATTGTCTGTCGAGACCCGAAGCTAAGAGTCAGTTCCATCGTGGTTATATCACACTAAATAGTTTTTCTACTGTAATTTTCTACACATTTTTTCAGTATTTCAGCATGGAGAAGCTGGTTGACGTAGCATGGGCAACGTTGTCAACTTGACAATAGGAATGTGAGTGGCTGTGACTGAAGATCGTGCTCAAGCAGGGTGTATTTGCCATTCTCATTTAATTAATAATTTCAGCACGCCTTGTGACATCTTTGCATTTCAAATTACTTTTGCATTTCAGGGCACAGCGCAACATGACAATTTAATGCTTGTAATACTCAATTTGTTTTTCAGCTTTTCAGCATAACATTTTCATGAAAATTCAATATCTGAACTACAACTACTACACCATAAAAAACTGACATGTGATAGTAGCAGTATTAATTGTTTTTAAGTATATGTGTTTAGTGATATTACATTTATTTCAGAAATCATCGAACCGGGCTCTTCGAACACTAAAACTGCTGTCTTCGAACTATAGAATGGTCTGTTGATTCTCAAAATAATAAAACAAATCAAATATCTTTTCATTGAAATTTTATATTTGTTTAGAGGACTGATCAACTCTGCTTTTCAGGTTGTCCAGTGCTATTCAGATATTAATACATATCCAAATTTTATTTTGCATCCAAAATCCAGTGGCTTCCAGTTACATTTTGTAAATACATATATTATATTCTATTACGTACATTATATAAACATATTCCAAGGAGTAAGGGGAGAATACAGGGTACCAGACGAGCTTTAGGCTGGATGAGGGATTCGTGGTTATCTGGCCCAAGTCATGGATGACAATTATGCCTTTCTTGATGGAAATCGTCAGATCGAGATCAGCGAAGGTCTAATTATCTTCCGACAGTCTACAGTGAGTTTGTTAACCCTATTTTTAACAAACCAGCAGACGAAAATTCTAATGCGTATTGCTTACTGTTCATTTTCTGTGATAAGAGCGTTTCGTTGGAAGGAGATTCTCTATCCTTTCCGTGGGTTTCGTGTAAGTGCTTCTGCTTACGGGTCCACACCCACGTTTTTGGCCCTTCATACAACGGAATAGTGAGGATTACACACAGAGACAAATTTGATAGTCAATTTTACCATTATTGGCGGTTAGGATGACTATTGCAGTATAGTGCTTTTGAACCGACTATGACCGTGGTCAAAACGACCATTAGAAATAGTTGATCGAACATTTGCCATAATGTCGGAATAGTCCTTGCTACCATGAGTCAAGAATACCATGAAGTGGTGAATTCGAACATTTTCATGGTTATTATAACCATTATGTGCGATAGTCATCTTGACCATGATTTATAGAATTTTTTTCAGAGCAGGTATGTACAGTTTGATCTTGCCATCCGGAGGAACTGTACGTCTATGTTTACGAAACGAGTGAAAATTAATTTGCGATTATAAATTTTCAGTGTGGTAAATCTCAACAAAGTGTGGTAAACCTCGAAACTGGACGATCCCGGAAGACCACAGCTAAGGATGATGGTCACATCAAAAGGCTATCCGATCCGTTCAAGTCGGCAACGAAAATCAGAAATGAGCTGGAGTTATCCGTGAGCTCAAGAACAGTCCATAGACAGCTTGTCGAGAAGCAGCTCATCGGTCGAAGGCCCCGGAAAGTTCCGATGCTCACCCGGAAACACGTCAAAGACCGCCTGAAATTTGCGAAAGACCATCTGGACTGGGTTGGCCCCGAAAACGGGAAAAAATGGCGGTACATACGGTGGTCAGACGAAACGAAAGTTAATTTGATTGAATCTGACGGAAAACGGTGTGTTCGGCGCCGGCAGATTGTGCATTCCGCCCACAGTACTCGACGAAAACATCCAAGCACGGTGTCGGAAACATTTCATGGTACGGACTTGGTCCAATCTCCTCGATTAAGAAGATAATTGACCAATATCTCTACGCCGAGATTATGCAAACCGTTATGCTACCGCATGCCGAGTAGGAAATTTAAAGCAAATTTCTCGAGAATGTTAACTTAATCATAGAGAATTACTGCGGTGATTGCACAGAAGAAGAGTTCCCCTTTACAATAGAAGTGGTAGTTTACTTGAGCGAGTATGCATTTTCAAGAAATTTGCGGAAGAAGCCATTGTTTACGTTTGCGACATTGGCCCTTATGAAAACTCCATGTCGAAATGATGATTCTGTGGCACGCGATTTTTTATATCTTTGTTCTATCGATTCCAAACAATATAACCTGGTGCTTTGGTGCACGAAACATGTGCGGTAATAAACAATTTGTGCCCGGGTCAAACGGAAGCATACAAACTTTGTGTTCACATCTAAACACTTTGGGAGCTACATGTCAAGTTGAGCAACAAAATTTTGACTGTCCACACAAACCAATAATGTCTACAATGATATTTAACAATAAGCTTGTATGCCCTTTTGACATGTCGCTCCTGACTTATTTTTTGTGTAACACAAACAACACAAAAAATTGCATAGGAACGTTCATTAATTACGTCACGCAAAATTGACTTTTATGACCCCCTCCCCCTTGTCACGTTTTTTGTATGGACCTTCAAATTTTTTGTATGGATCGTCACGTTTTCTCAATCCCCTCCCTCCTACTGCGTGACATAAATAATGAACCTTCCATACTGATCAAGCGTTAGTCTGTAGTAATGTGCAATATAGCAGAAATGTGGGTCATAAAACAAAATCCGACGCAGCAAAGTGGTATGAAACCAGTATCGAACGTTCAGCGCAACAAAAGTTTAAGTGTCACCGGCAAGAAGAATCATTAATATCAATTTCCATCGTGAAACTGGTTTCACCGGCGAGGTATTGTCATTCCGGTAACGAACCGGCTTACGAGCTTTATAAAATAAATAAAGAAAAAAAATATCGTCAATGAACTGCTCATTTTCTTTGTGCTTACGATACCCTAGATGAAGATGCCACCCGTTCTCACTGAAGTAAATTTTTATGCCAATTGACATCACACCGAACAAAATGTCGATCCGCGTAGCAGCAAATACCGGACTAAGGCACGTTTTAAACTCAATTGATATCATTGTCAATTTATTTCAATATGTCGACAGCACTTGACTGCGTTCAATTTGTGGCAATTTTAGCAAGTTCTATTTCTGTCCGTCCAATTGGTCCGTTCGATGCCTGCCTGGATGAAGAACATTTCTTCGAAACTCAGTAGCTGCTGAACCCGGCATGCTTTATCGCTTTCATTGCGAGTGAACCAGACACTGACCGTAATCGTGTTGAGAGAGATTCTGCAGTTTTGGTACGGCGTTGGATTGAATGAAAGAGCAGGCTATAGTCTCGTGCTACTGGCATCATTGTTCAGTTTTTAATCGGTAAACAAGTTTTATTTTTTGTTGATTTTGGCACTCTTACCCGTGATGAAACAGCGAGCATGTTTACCAAATAACAGAATAACACGATGAATAACCAAAGACATGTACCGATTGCTACGCGAGGGTGTGTCTGGTTTAAATAAAAATACATACCTATGTAGAAGAGAACAAATTTCGCTTAAAATCACCATTGTAACCTTATGATGAACTGCGCCAATACTATTCGTTTTTCACCGAAATTAAGATACAATGTAGCCTAACTTTACCGTTCTCTCAATTGAGAGTTTTAGTTAACCGTTCGTGTGTCGAACCTGTTCGAAATGGTGACGTCACACACGCAAACAGTGATTCAATCATCAGTGCGGTTTTGACTAGCGTTGACTAAAATAAAAGAAAGACTAGTGCTAGTAGGTATAATGTCGCGTAGGATTTGAATTCGAGAATATTGCCAGATGTATCCCATGAAATGTTACAGCAGTTTGTCTCATCACCTTATCTATCATAGATCCAGAATCGATTAATATTGACATGGCTTTTTTGTTAGGCCTAATTTTGAATCGATAAGTTCGGAATTTGTATGCAGGATGTTTTATTACAGCGGTACCATTCAACCAAATGATGTCGCGTTATCTGTATACATCTCTACTGTACACTCAAGCTGCGCCGAATTGACAATCTGCCAAAAAAAAAATTAACACGCATCCAAACTCGTTCTGAATTTTTTTTTTTTTTTTTTTTGAATACGGAATGCATATTCATAAAATTCAGAGCCAAAAAGTGTAATTTATAATTCGTGTGTTTTTAGTATTCAATACCATTTCAAGTATATTTACAAACAGTTAATGATAGGTCTTATTTGTTTATCGAATTCCTCCAACAAAGTTGTTTACGATAGCCCAGTCGAATTCTCACGAGACATGTTGATATAATCTAGCAATATTTTCATTCGAGCCCGATCCTACTGCAACATTCAGGCCATTTAGGCTGATGCAATACTCTCGCAGTACAGGCAGTGTTTACGTTTCATTGGTTCCATGATATGTTTAGCTGATTGATACACTCGAGCAGCGGAAGTGAAAGCGGAAACTATCCTTTTCCACAAATTGCTGCATTTGCGTTCTGCTTTGGTTGTCCCTTTCTTCACCGCTGGTCAAGAAAACGACGCGTACGTCAATTTAATAAAACAAACACACTGTATGATGTCATAAATGATGACTCATCATTTTGAGCGAAAATTACGTTGAGGCCAACGCTTGACCCACTATTGAATTGAGAAGAACCTATTATCTCTACACCTGGCAAAACTCACCCTCGCATTTGGCTGCTTTTGAAATAAATAGCTGATGCTGATGTTTCAAGTGTGTCGAAATGCGTAAGTTGACAGATATTAACTGTTGGCCAAACTCTTTATTAGAGCTTTTTTTCTACAGAAGATAGCCCCTTTCAGTGGTAGTTAAGCTGATTTATCAGTATGAGAAAAATAAACAATTCATCAAATTCTAGAAAGCTATAAAAATTCCAGGTGCGCAAAAATCATCCTATTTTCCTGGTTCAAAAATTAAAGTGATATTTGGTAGCCTCCATGCATTTCAGATTGAATCCTATCAAGTCCATTCATGTCGACATCGCTCGCCTGCTATGTGTGACTGCAAGCAGAATCGACTGTCACCGGTTAATTCCTGGGTGAACATTTTAAATTGTGAGTGTTAGATCAAAGCAAACCAAATTATTTTTAAATCATTCTCTTGCGTAAATAGACCATAATATCTCTTCAGTTCTAATATCTCTAATTTATATGGAGGAAAAAAAACTGTTCTCCTTGCATTGAATTTCTACGGGGGTGTATGCAAATAAAACCATTACTTCAATATTGTTTACTACGCTGACGCCATGGGCTAGTGCGATGCCTTCGATATTTATATCAGAAAGGCCAAAACAATAAACCGATTTCCGTTTGAATGCCTACGTGACAGAAGTATTCATGCAGCCAGCGGACGGTAAGTCCAACCAAAAGATTATTCCCCCATAAGTTTTTTGCACTACATGAAATTAAGAATTGATACGAAAAAATCAAAGATAGCATTCGCAAATATCTTTCATCATCGCAACAATATTTTTTTTGAATATATCTTTATTTTCTACCTTCTGAACTACACAATACCAATGATTTGACGATGAAGAACAAGCCTAGAATTAGTTGACGGTTGAAGCTTACTATATTCATTAAAGACTACCCAAGTAACCACGAGGCTGTAATAGCATGCATATATAGGGCATATGTATTACGTCTAGTGCATCATAAAAGTTGGATTAAAACTGAAAAAGGACCCACTAAGATCGAACTAATGCTATGTCTTTTGTAATGCCATAAGACATTGCTAAAGTAGCATTATTGCATTGGTAATGCATCACTACATTCATAAGCTAATTTAATACTTCATTACTTGACAACTGTGGAAATGATGCGATCGCGCATTACCGATGTTGATTTTGGGTTGAATAAGTGCAATAATATAATGCTTGTGATTACTTGGGTAGCATCCGCTCATAAGCAGTGTAGGATTATATTGAAATATGTTGTTTAGTGGTATTAAGGCTTGTTTGCGACAAAATCTGGACCGATTAAAATTGCTGTTGATTCAATCCAAGATGCGTTTTTAATTCATTTAATTGTGCAATATTAGTCATCTTAAAACTAATTACAGTAACTTAATGAGGCTGAATATTTTCTATAGTTGTAGCTTGTTGTTTATATTGAGAGAGATCTCTCTTCAGGAGAGCACAATATCGTTCGATAGGTCACAACTCCGGGCAGTTAGGTGGATTTGCCTCTTTCGGTACAACATGGACTCCATTCGATTCATACCATTCCAAAACATCTTTGACGTAGTGCCAAGATGCCAAAGTAACAATCGCTTCTTTAGGCATTCTTCACGGTATATTTCCTTGTATACGCTCCGGTAGCGACGAAGTTTTGGTTTGCATCCTGAAACGCTCTTTTACGCCGTTCCGTTGCATGGCAGTATAATAAAACATTCCGGGAAGCTGCTTAAATTCTTCCAGCACATAAGTTTCATCGTCCATTACCACACAGGAAAACTTCGCCAAATATTCGCGATACAACTTGTGAGACCGGGTTTTAGCCGTCACATTCTGTTTATTATTACGGTTCGGTACAGTTTTCACCTTAAACGACTTCATACCTTGCCAGTGCTTGGAAGTATGCACGAAAGTCGGGGACATTTTTTTTCTGCAATATTTGCTTCACCTTCGCGTCCTGGTGGTTTCTGAGATCCGTTTTTGTTCCACTCACAGCCTTTCTGGCAGTTGTCAAACGTGTATCGAAAGATTTAAGAACTTTATGGACAGTGTTTGCAGGAAAACCAAGCTTTTTTGCAAGTTTGGTTACTGACAGATCCGGATTTTCATTGCGACCGCACACAATTGCTTTTCGTACTTGCTCTTCTTTCGACGCCATCTTCGATCTAAAAGCTTGTAATATCATCAAAAATCTATTATACACAATGAACAGACATACGTTCATCCGTCTGCGAAATATGTCACGCGTTGATGAAGTATTTCCAGAGATAAACGTATATAGAGATGTCCAGATTTTGTCGCGAACAAGCCTTGTGATTAGATAATCCATTTATTTCAGAAATCATCAAACCGAGCTCTTCGATCACTCCAATTGTTATCTTTGAAATGTAGCTAGAACAGTTTTAAGATATTTTTTAACAACATGTCTTATCAAATAATATCTTTCATTAAATTATATCTAAAACATTTGGATTCATCTGTCCTCTTTTCAGCTTTTCCAGAACTAGAAAGATATTAAAACATATCTAATTTTATTTTTTTCAGTAATACAGTGAATGTCAGATATAATTTGCACATATGCATATTATGTTCACGTATTGAGTTACTGCAGCCGAGTAAAATATTTGTATTTCTGTTTTTGTGCCATTTCATATTGGATCAGCTTATAAAAGCAGATGAGCCCTACACGAACAACAAGCATTGAAAGATGCATTTGAAAGTTGTGTTTTTTGAATATATGATACAACATAGAGACTGGTATGCTTATCTGGTAAGTTATTAAAATTTTAAACAACTATTTTACTCGGTGGCGTGAAAAGTAACCTCCTTGACCGTCAAAAAGCGAAGCTAATGCAAAAAAGGTTATAGTGCCTTGTAGTCCGCTCATATTTTGACTGATAAGTATTATAGGGCAAATGCTCCGTCAGATTACACCGTTAAATATTGGTTTCGAAAGTTTCATGGACGCCGCAACTCCACAACCGAACAAGTCCGCAGTGGCAGATACGGTTACAGAGGACAATGTTAAAAAAGTACATAAAATTGTGTTGGATGACCGGAAAGTGAAGTTGTGTAAGCTAGCAGATGCCACAAAAATAAGTACTGAGTCATGAGGTGGTTCACCAATAAAAACCAATCAAAAACAAAATAGTACATGTTCACGGTGATAAAACCTAGTTATTTCACTCCTTCTTTTCAATTTCAGTTAACAAAATAGCGAAGTACTGAGTTTTCATATTTTTTAAACATATTAAAAAATAAGCTTCAAGACAACAAGACAAATAAGCTTACGGCTGAAGCTGGTAGGATTGGGCTTGTGATTAAAGGGGTCTTCACATTGAGCCGGGCCGTGTCCGGGCCGGAGCCAGAAAGCTTTTATTTCACGGTCGGTATATTTTGTTCACTTCACACTGTACCGGGGCTGTTTCTTGATTCTATGTTGCAGATTGAACGCATACATCAATAGAGCTCAGTTATTTTTTGTTTTTCTGTATATATCAATAATCCCTTTTAATCGAAAAGTCGGTAATAATTATTTATAATTTCTGTGGAAATATTTGCAAATTCCTTAGCCAGATTTGTTAGAAGACGAATACCACTTGATACACTTGTCGATAAAGTCGATAAGTCTTAAAAAATCATCCTCACCAACCAATTTGTGGAAAAACTTTACTGATTGTTCATGAAGTATTTCCCCGATACCCGGAATATGACGTTGACTTTGTTTTGAAAATCAAATTACAATGCAGTCTGTGGGTCGCGTATTTGTTTAAATTGTTTACGGGAAACAAAAAGTGTCATAAAATTTCCCTTAAATTGATTCAATAATTACAGGTCAATATTTTAATGGATACTCGCAATATTATCCATGATCTTCATGTTACTTTTTTGGATATTATATATGATTGATCGAGTCTGGATGCAATACCTTTACATATCATTGGGTACTGAAACCCCCTTTTTATAAAATCACTAATAATCTGCACTTAATAATCAAGGGACTATTCTTGAACCCTGTAGATTTTTCTGTCAAACTCTACGATACACACAAAATTTCAAAAATATGTATGAGAAAAACATTAACGAAAGGGTAGGATGGTCTGATGTTTTTAAAAATGAGTCAATATGCGCTTTTGATTGTTATTATTTTTTTTTGTATTCTCCCCAGCGCGGAAGGAACGATCTTTGATGAAGTTTTCAGAAGCAGATAATTTGTCATCTCCATGCGAAGCGGACAGTAATTTTATTGCTAGAACGCATAGACATGAAGAGAAAGTGTATTGATAGTTCCGTATAGGGCAACGGCAGGCTTTGAAATTGAAAGATACAAGATTGAAAACGAGCGGAGGGCATTTGAACGATAGTATCCGATCAGGCACATAACCCTCCATGTAGTGAAGCACCATACTGCAAAAAATGAGCGTTGTAGGTTAACGTTTACCCCGTGCTTGGAATAGGGTCTTGGGGTGCTTAAGCCGTTCCCTACCCTATTATCACTTCTGATTTTCTACAATGGAAGACTTCTCCCAACGCTTCCCAAATTTCAAGTATAGTTTTTCCTTTTCCAGCTAATTTCTTGAAAACTTGTAGTAATCACATAGATAATATGAACGGAGTTCCAAGTTCATGGTCAAATCCAGGGCTGTAATGATCAATAAAACGTTTCATGCAAAGGTGAATGAAATACACCTGATAATCTCATCGGCTAAGGAAACGACGATTGAGATTTCTTCAAATTGTCATCGTTTTTTTTTGACTCTGTTTTGGTCATCGCAATTACAAGTACGTTTATTGATATTATTACTATTTTTTAGGCAAACCATCAAATGCATTTTTCATTCTATCAATGACATATGGCTTGGCTTATTTCATAAAAACAAGTTAGAAATTTAGGAATTAAAATCCTTGAGAAAAAATCATATGGCTGCGAAATGATAACTTGAATAAATTAGCTCTCACACTATTGGGCCATTTTCCATAAATAAAGTTTGAAAACAGAATAAGTCCTAGTGTTTCACGTAGACAGCCTTGATCGAGTCTTCTGAAAACATGAATGAAATTTGTTTGGTCGAATCTGTGAAGTATATTCTTTAAAAATGGTGTTCCCGACAATGACAATTTGCGCTTACTAAGCTTATCATTTTAAATACGCCAAATTTAAAACGCAAACCAAATTAGCTCGAAACACCAAACTACTATTCTACTTTCTATCAATACGTATTATTCACGCTTGTGCGATGCGCTCACAACTACATATAAATCAAAGCACATGCTGCCAGCCGTGCTGAGACCGAGCCGTCAAAAATATCGTTGCCAAGAAATATTTTCTTACCAGCCCGGTCGAACACCGGTAAGGCCACAACCACGGCCCGGTGGGTTAATGTGAACGGTTGCATACAGCACTCATACAATGAATTCGTAGCATAACTCGGCCGTCACCCGACCAGGCTTCGGCCCGGCCTAATGTGAACAGCCCTTAATGCGTTGAAAACAAAATACATGAAGGGAAGAGGCTCACGAGAAGGCAACGTTAGCCTCCTAGCACGAGTTCAGATCGACGGTGATGAAATCGAGGTAGTAGACGAATTCATGTATCTGGGCTCATTGGTGACCGCCGATAACGACACCAGCAGAGAAATAAAAAAGGCGCATTATGGCTGGCAATCGTGCATATTTTGGACTCCGAAGGACGCTAAGATCGAAAAAAGTTCGCCGAACCACAAAGTTGACCATCTACAAGACATTAATTAGAATTGCTAGTGAATGAACCACGAATTGCTGAACCACGAATTGAGAACCTCCCATCGTACACACCGCTTAAATCGGTCGACTACGATGGGCTGGGCATGCCGTAAGAATGTCGGACGACATTCTGTTAAAATGGTTATCGACATCCTGTTAAAATGGTTATCGAAAACGAACCGACGGATACAAGAAGAAGAGGCGCGCAACGAGCTAGGTGGATCGAGGCTTGTGAGGTACAGCCATGGACCGATTACGATGGAGACAACACCTGTGTACAGCAGAAGACACACCGGTCTTGTATGATTGGTAAGGTAAGTACTATGATTCTTTCAAAAACTTATATTTATCATAACTTTTTTTTTGAACTTCTAGATTTTAAGTTACTCCATCATGAAGTAGCTTTAATTAATCGTTATATGGTTTAAGCAGTTTTCAGAGAATAATTGAACAAAAAATCGTACATTGCAAAGATAGGCATGCTCCACAACAACAACCATTTTCAAATTTTATTTGTGAACTTTTTGAAATTAAGAATCTTTGTTTATTCAGTGTAAAGCGTTTTAAACAAAGCTTAATTTACTGATTGATTGATATTTTAAAGATTACACATATGAAAACGCATACACCTTTTTGGAAGATTACTCTTGAATCAAAATTTTGTTTTGACTAAGTGAAAATACATGATTTCCTATACCATAACCATGTGCAATGTTCATCCAAATTGGAGAGGGTCACGGAAGATTATTAATTGTTCTTGCTGATGTTCCCTGTAAATGGTAACTTTTTCGAATTATTTCAGATTCTATCATTAATTTTTTTAATGATTATAACTTAATCTTGAACATAGAATCAAGGTATAACTCATGGAAAAACATATTTTATTAAGCTGGGTAAGGAAGATACGTAACGTAGAAAACGACAACTTTGGACCCATTGGTACTGGTTTGGTATGAACATGGGCAATTTTTGAAATGTCTTCAATATTTTCAATACCTCACTTTGTCCTCAAAAGGTGACGTCGTTGATGGACATTTTCTTAGTATAAATAATTGTAAATATTTATAAACATTGTTGATAACAATCCATTTGATTTATCGTGTAAAAGTGAATGCAGCACAGGTGAAGCTGATGAATTTCTCAATGACAAGGACCTAACATTACAGAGATCTTACAAACCATCTACAAGCAATCCCTTGAATTGACTATCATATTAATGACTTCGAATGGAGGGACGATGCCGGAGGTGCAGTGGTGAACGTGGTTACCTTTCACCCCAATTCCGGTCGACGTTGTTGGGATTTTCTGAGACAAAAATCTCCGATCCACGTCTTCCTTCAGAAGGGAAGTAAAGCCGTTGGTCCCGGCCCATGATATGATAAGTTCGATATATAGGGTCCAACAAGTCAAAACCACCACAAAAGGTTGAAAGTCACGTTAATACTGCACAATGAGAAAACCGAGTGTATTGAGATTGATTTTGCTGATGATAATCGTCTTAGGAACACCGTGTTCATATCAAACTTCTAGTACTTGTTTTATTCTTCATAAGCTGGAAATAGTCTAGAAAGCTGAAGAAGTCCTCTACCCTTGACGTTTTCGCATGACAAAAACTCGTTCAAACCCGTCGGTGTTGAGGATTAATAAAAGCCACCTCTTCTCTTGATATTAAAACACACACACACACATTCAGCTAGGTGCGTTGAATGGGAAAGTTTCAGAAAAAAGCAAAGTCCTCTCTGCAACTCATTTCACAATATTTACATCATTTCTCGTAACAAATGATGTAATAACCTTGTATTGTGAAAAGTTACTTCATCAGAGCATGAATGAGGCTTTGTTTCCTGCTTGAGAGGGGACGAAAAAAGCAACAGGAATAGTATTAACTTTCGATGCATACACAGCATGTTGCAGCACGTGCAGAATTCAACCGAGTTTGATGTTGAAACACGTACTCTTCATCGACCTAACACACGATAGAATCTTAATTATCACTCAGAATGTGCACTTGTCACGTAAAGTTCGATCTTCTGACTGAAATATAAAACAAATTGCCTTTCTCGTTGGAAACTATTGGAAAACTCCACAGAATTTAAATTTCTTCCGCACTTTACATTCCGTTCACTATGAATTCAATTCAAGTAGTCCAAATTATATTACATGTTTCTCGCCCGAACTAAACATCTTTTGTATACTCAAAAAGGCAGGTGAAAAAATTACCTCATACTGATGATGATTACCCGGATATCCACTGAAAAAAAAAGTCATCCACGATTCGACAGCAATACGGCTTACGTCAACACTAATCCAATGACACGGCGAAAGGCTCACGACAATAATATTTCATAGCAATGATATGATTGATTATTAATCAACTTTTTCTTTCTTCAAAAACCCCGAAAGGACAAATAAAAACTACACCACAGACGTCGCGAATAGAGTGATTCAATTTTCCCTGGCCAAGATATTCCTCCTCTCACTCTCTTGCTTTTCCTTGATGGGAGCCTTTCGGTGCACCTGAACTAACCAGCGAGTTTTCGCTCTTTCACAGACACTGGGCGGTCTCTCGTGCTGGTTTGCTCTTTAGGTTTTCCTGCTCGGAGAATTTGGCCAACAACAATCGTTTGCGATGGGGAAAACAGTCTACAGTGAACTCCTGGAATTAAAAGTACCATGTAGGTTATTATTGCTTCCCTATCAACGAAGCTGGAATTAGATGCCACTAGTGCGAGGTCATTTATTGAACCAGCAATGCTGCTTATCTACAACAGGAAAGGTATGAGAAAGGACATTTCATCACAGGGCGCGTTTAACACCATCCCACTTCACCGAGATATTATCGTGTAGGGTCCGGATGCATACCCACAGGAGCCCAAGCAAGCCAAGAGGAAGCCAGGGAAACTAGGTCCTTGAAAAGCTTTGCCTCAGCAGGTTTGACAATTCATTGTTCTCTTTCTCTCATTTTCTTTTTTATGTTTCTCGATTTGGTTCTTCCTCATGTTTCGACTAAATTGGAAGCAGTGTTGCTAGCTTGTTGGGCAACAGAATTTGTTTATGACAAATATAAATCCATAGCGTCTTCATATATTCAAATGAAACATTCAAATTTTGCTTAATTCATTATTGAAATATGTTGAGCTGTACATGTTTATGGTGTTACATGAGTTAAAAACTCATTTTCGAATTGTTTTGCAACTTTGGGAGCTAATAAGCCTCAGTTTTGCTTAACTTTGTTTACGATAGCCCTGTCAAACCGAGGGAGTCTGCTTCAAGCATCGGTTGTGAACGGTTGTAACGATATTTTATTGCGCATTTTTTTGTTGTCGAGTATAACTCGTTATCTTTTCGACGATTTATTGTTCAGTGGCGCGAGTGATCGAGTGAGTTCAGAAAAAGAACAATAAAACTGCTTCTAGGTTAGATATGACGGTAATTGTTTCATTAAAAACCGATCGATACTATTATTTCACCAAATTCACCGTATTACCATGCTGTTGATGCTTTGTTTCGAAATATTTTGCTATCGAGCCCAGCGAGTTATCGATTAATTCGATTATCTATTGTTTGGTGGCGCGAGTAATTGCAGAGGACATGCCTAAAAAGTTTGTCGACAGTTTTGAATATTTTTCGCGAGTGATTCCCAACTACGAGAAAAACACCTGTGAAATTGCGGTCAGCTGAAGATAGACGAGTGTAGTGATTAAAAAAAATGGTTACAACTTTTGGCTTTTTGAGTGTGCACAAGTCCAAAATGGAAATTTTCTGCTGTGATTTTCAGTTGCGCGAGATTATACCGAGTGGGCACAAACTAGTTCCGGATTGAAGCGCAGAATAGTGTGGACGTTAAAATTGTAAAAATCAGTCATGGTTCAGTGGTGGAAAACTTTGTTAGCGCCAGCAATTTAATATGGGGCCACCTTGGCGGGTCTGGATGGGCAGAACGCTAACCAGTCGGACGCCTCAAAAAAGTGGAGCGAAACAGGTAGTTGTAAGCCATTTTGTCCATGTATAACTTTATTTTGAACCTACATAAAATATAATCTCATCTTATTATGAATTATATATGCATGAGCACATCACTTATCAAGGTGAATCCTGATCCATCGAGCCCTACCGTACTTACATAGAAAAACCTCCATCCTGTGACATTTCTGGGGTTGCAGAGGTACACACGGTCCCTAAACAGCAAAAACCATACTATCTTTCCTTCCCCATTCCCACCTGAAATTGAGTCACTGAAACGTGTACAGTGAGAATGGTCGGTACTTCCAGCCCCCATTCGGTTGATTCATTGTGCAAAATGGTCCTGTCAAACCGAGGGCTTGTTTTCGAAAGACGTCTTGATCATGCCGCCAGTAAGATGGAACCGCATTTCTTGAACCTTTTAAATATTTTAGCAACCGTGTTTATAGAACTAGTACAATATCAGCAATTAAGGACTGCATCATTAATTATGCGTGCACCTTTGAGGTTCTGTATGAAAAAAGACTATGACTTATTTTGACAGCTGTTTAGTGTCAATGTGTTGCTTGCCTTGTAAACAAACGGAAACCTTAATTAAAAGTTTTTCTTCAAGCGGAACAATGCGAGGTCTTACGGAAGAAAAGCAAAAATCGATTGTGACACTGCACTGAAAAGGGATTGTTGCTTAAAAAATTATCAAAAAAAGTAGGAGCTACCGCCAGAACACAATGATAACGGATATGGAACGGAAAACGGCAATTTTGACAGTTGCTACAAATGACTTCGATATGTCTAATTAGAATCGGCTTGGATCTAGCCTGTTTTCTTTCCGACAAGCAGTCATACTCAGATCGGGCTTTGCCGTTTTCCGTTGCCGTTATCATTGTGTTTGGGCCAATAGTTGGGTGGTCGAAATTTTTTGACAGTTTGTTTGAATTGTTTGCTAGTTTGTGTTTTCGTGGTATTTTTAAAGCAAAAATGGGCTAGGAAAAGAAATTCCGCTTGATTGAGCTGGTGTTGTTGAACCCAACTAATCCCGATCACCTGTGGAAGTGTATACTTTTGCTGTTCCTCATCCTAAGAAAGTCTAGATCAGGGGATATTCATACCTATCTACGTACTAAGTATTTTCAAGATGAAAATGTTGAGAGGTAGATTATGATTCTACTAGTTTCAATGTTCAACCTTTGATTTTGATCACTTACTCCAACGTCAAATAACCTCTTTTTGAAACTTGAAAATGCAAGTGGATCGTAATTTATGTCAGCAGTGTGCAATTTGAAGCGTAAAAAACCAACATATGATGAGATGGCACTTCTCTACAACTGCGTCAAAATTCTCTACAACTGCGTCGGACCCACAAAACTTAAAAAACTAAAAAATCGGGCCACTATTCTGGATAAATCGACCACCATGTTGCTGGAGACGTTGTGGGCTGAAGACTGCCTTGTATAACCAATATTCGATAGCTTTAAAGAACTTGAATAACAAATTTGAGCAATCCTATGAGGAGAAAATAATTTTCAGAATTTTTCAAGAGCAGCTGATTGTCCTCGCGTCAGATGAGCCATACAACTTGCCCATTATCGGAGCCGAAACAGGCATCTCAAGAGCTAAAGATCCTGTATCAGATTCCCCAACAGCAAACAGCAAATACCCCACCATCACTGATCCTTCCTTTTGCTCCTACGTTGACATACGTAAACCTGTATTCAGCATCCACCATATCGATAAGAACGATGCTGATCTCCTTTTTGTAATTTAATAACAATCACTGACGCTCTTGCAGGGGCTTTTAAACTATCGTGCTCTTCGTCTAACTCACCCACATAATTTTAAAATATCCATTTTTCTTCAAGTCAAGTAAAACTGACAGCCAATCCTCTTTTGAATTATATACGATTTTTAAATAAAGCTGCGTTTTCAATTTCACTTAGTTTTTACTGCCCTAAGAACCGATACGAATAATTTGAAACCTCCAAGCAATGAATTTAACCGTTTTCCATGAACTTGTCTAAAAAACTTTTAGAACAACTTCCTTGACCTTCTTAGAGGAACCTCCATGAACTTCCCGGGAAAACTTCTTTGAAGTTTTCTGACGAACTTCTCAGAAAATCTCTGAAGTTCTCAGAAAAACTTCCTCGAAGTTCTCTGCAGAATTTCACAGAAGTTCTATGAAGAATTTGCCCAAAGTTCTGTGAAGAACTTCCCAGAACTTCTGTGAAAAAAACTTCCTTGAAATTCCTCTGAAGAACTTCCTTATATTCATCTGAAGAACTTATCTGAACTTCGCTAATGAACCTCCCAGGATTTCTCTAAAGAACTTCCATTAACTTCTCTCAAGAACTCCTCTGAAATTCTCTGAAGAATTTCCCTGAACTAGTGATCCGGATCTTCATAAGGAGTGTATCGAAAATAAGCTATCCACAAACTTTCTTTCAAATTTTGTTGAAAACCGATATTTTATTCATACAAAAAATTGATCCTTTATTGTACGAGGTTAAACTTGAACATAATGATGACCGGATGAAATTTAAGTTATTCCTTCACGAATTTTAGAACTTTGGATCGAATACTCTTCATCAAATTCCGGACAAGTGTTGCATCGCATTTTTTGGACGCTTGAGCCCAAATTTTTTTGAGCTCCTGCATGTTCTCAGCTGCCTTACCAGTCTTCTTGAAGACCCTCTTCACGATTGCCCAGTAACGTTCGATGGGTCGAAGCTGAGGGCAATTTGGTGGATTGATATTTTTCTCAACGAAATCTATACCCTTTTCCGCAAGCCAATTGAGAGTGGTTTTGGCATAGTTTTTTGGCATAGCCGATGCTAAATCCGGCCAACACAGTGGAGGTGTACTATACTTCTTATATAAAGGCAACAATCTCTTCTGGAGACATTCCGATCGATAGATTTCCGCCTTTATAGTTCCGGTAGTGTAAAAAATTGTTGACTTCAAACCACAGGAACATATTGCTTGCCATACCAGTACCTTTCGACCGAATTTCTCCACTTGAATCGACCTGTCCGCATCGATCACATCCTCCCCAACAACGGCAGTAAAGTATTGTGGACCTGGAAAGGTTTTTGAGTCCTCCTTTACATAGGTCTCATCGTCCATCAAAACGCATGCATCCGGACGCTGCAAAAGACGCGAATACAATTTCCGGGCCCTTGTTGCTGCTCGCTTCTTCTGTTCTGCACTTTGTTTCGAGATTTTCTGCTTCTTGTAGGTCTTCAGGTGGTTTCGCCTCTTGATACGCTGGATCATTTCGACACTCGTTCCTGCTTTTTTGGCCAAATCACGTATTGACATTGATTTGTTCTTCATGATTAGAGATACAACTTTCTGCTCCAGTTTCGGGTTGGAAGAACCGGGTTTTCTGCCTCATCCAAAGAATAGTGTTCCCCAAACTTATTAATGATGGTTTTAACACTCGCATGATGAATTCCAAACCACTTCGCCAATTTTCGCATAGTAATACCCTTCTCACTTAGCCATGTGTCCAGAACCTTAATTTTCACTTCCTTTTCAATACGCGACATTTTGAAAACGCAGAATTTGAACCACACAAACAAGTAAACAAAAGAAATCTGACAGTTAAACGCAGTGTTCAGAGCATAAAAAAACCATCACAAATACATGCGTACAACGATAGCTTATATTCGATACACTCCTTAGCCCAGCTCCTTCAGCAGACTAGCTTAAATTTCCTTGCCTTAAAGACGAGCAATCCACGATTTTGTCCAAACTTTGCGATATGATATGGAAGCCCTCGAGCCTTCCGCCTCTGTAGAGCCATTCCTGCCAGCAGTCATCAATCGTCCCGTCCCCTGTGTGCGGGTCTGATGACAGGGTCTTCCAACCCACCATTAATGGCAAGAACGCTTTTCTCTACGAACAATTCAACCGCTGATGTAATTACTGCTTCCAGTTCTTCGTTCGCCTGTCGGAATCGGACAAATTCAAGTGAGGTCGATGTAATTTGGATTTTTTACCAAAATGTACGTGGTTTAAGAACAAAAATTGATGAACTCGCCACTAACGACTGCAATTAGGATGTCATCAGCTTCACCGGGACGGGTCCAGCTGACTTCATCGACTCTTTCCAGGTTTTTGGAACCACTTACAATGTGTACCGTTGTGACCGAAGTGAGTGAAAAGAATAGCAATAAGACTTTGTTAGGCGGTGTTCTCGTTGCTGTTGCTCAAAAGTACCCTAGCTCTATGAATGAATTGAATGAATGGACCAAACCTGGAGCAAGTATGCGTTTTGTGTACTGTCAGGAGCCATAAACTGTTGTTGTTCCACTAGACCGTAACCAGGATGTATCAACCATTGATGCACATATTGCTTCCGCTCAAGAGCTTTGGGACAAAGGATCCTCCAATGATTAGGTTCTGGTTTGTGGAGATTACAACCAGCCACGACTATCTTGGATGAGAGGAGATGATGGACTACGCTATGAAAACTCTTCCCCACTGCCTACCGCAGCTGGTAAACTGGTCGATGGTTTCGACTTTCTAAATATGTCTCAAGCTAATCAAAATCGCAACTAAAGTGCTTGACCGTGTACTTCTCTTCTGAGAAAGTTATCAACGTATCAATAGCTGTTGTCCCTTTGCTGACCGTTGATCTTAACTACCCTCCATTGGATATTTCTGTGCCTTTTCCTCGCATGCCAGCTACTGTTCCTACACGATGTTAAGTGAACCCTTTGAACTACCACCGATTTGATTTTGATTAACTAACTGAATACCTGTCCATTATGGACTAGACAGAACTAGACAGACAGCACTTCTATGACATCTTGTGCAGATGGCTCAACAAAAGCCACCCTAGGATTCAGTCAAGCCACCATGGAGCAACCCAGTACTGAGTAGGTTGAAACGTGAGCGAAACGCTGAACAGAGATTACTTCGTAAGCAACGTTCCTTCACGTATCAACAGGCTTTCAAACTTGCAAGTGACGCGTGTCGTCTAGTGAATGCTAGTCTGTATAAATCACATGTTATGCGTGTACAACTAGGCTTGCGTAGAAATCCAAAAAGTTACTGGAGTATTGTGAATTCTAAGAGGAAATGCTCTTCCATCCCGTCAAATGCATTTCTAGACGAATCAGAATCATCTTCAACTGAAGAATCATGCGAACTGTTTGCCAAGCAATTCACGTTTGTGTTCTCCGCTGGCCTCACCTCTCAATAAGAAGCTGAAGTGGCAGCTTCTAATTTACCTGCTGATCTATTTAACCTGGATACCCTTTTCATCTCTTTGGGCATGACCATTGCTGCTTCTGGGATACTCGTAAAAGCTCGTATTTGCCCGGGCCGGATGGTGCAGGGGCTGTTGTCTTTTGTCGCTGTGCTGCTTCCTTAGCGACTCCTCTTGGCCACATCCTAAGCAAATCGTTTGGGCAGCAGAAGTTACCCGCTTTGGAAAACAATCTTTCATGTTCCCCTTGTTCAAGAAAGGATATAAAATTAATGGGAAGAACTACAGAGAAATTACCAGTCTATCTAGGATCGAAGCTATTTGAAATAATCGTTAGTATTGTCATTCTTGGCTGTACCAAACAATACATTTCAAACAATCTACATTGATTTATGTCAGGCCGCTCTGTGACGACGAACCTTCTGGACTTCACTGGTACCTGTATAACGCAAGTGGAAGCTAAGAATCAAGTGGATGCCGTATATACGGACTTGAAGGCCGCCTTTGACTTCATTGATCACAGAAAACTTCTGTGCAAACTATCCCGTTCAGATGCATCAGAACAACTTGTGGTATGGCTGGAAAGCTACTTGAGGAGTCGTGTTCTGAGTGTATAACTTGAGTCAGCTGTTTTCAGTACGTTTAATAATAATTCAGGTGTACCACAAGGCAGTAACCAGTGGCCCTTCCTATTTGCGATGTTCTTCAACGACGTTGCTTTGTTGTTAAGATCAAACTACGTACTCATATACGCAGACGACTTGAAAATTTACCTGCTGGTGCGGTCTATTGAGGACTGCTACCGGCCTCAGGAGCTTCTAGCCATGTTTTCCACCTGGTGTAAGATGAATAAACACGTGATAAGCATTACTAAAGGTGTTGCTATCACGTTCCACCGATCAATGCGTCCCATCACTTTTACACCAAATTGATGGGTATGTCCTCGAGCGCGTTGATCTCCTGTGATTTCACAGATCCTCACTGCCTCAAAGCACTCTACTGTGCACTTGTTCGACCGGTTCTTGAAAATGCTGTGGTAATTTGGACTCCGTATCAGCTGTCATGTGCCCTCAGAATTGAACGTGTTCACCGTAGATTCATACGCATTGCACTCAGATCCTCAAAATCTCCTTCCCGAACGACGCCGGCTTCTTGGACTCGACACGTTGCACCGTCGCTGAGATATTCAACAAGCTACCCTTTTCATAAAGATAGTGAACGGTGAAATCAACGCACCTGTACGTCTGTCTTGCATTGACTTTCGAGTGGAAGGCTACTTAGATCGTCATCTTTACCGTTGACCAGAGACAATCAGAAGTCCGATTGTATCGGTGTTAATGAGTCACCGACATCATGTGTTCGTACCTTTTCATTGGTTGACGACCTCTTCGATTTTAAAGAATCTTCTAGGTCTTTTAAAAATAGAATAACTGCGGCAAGACTGTCACTATAATTTTAATACATACATGCAGACTACGGTCAGATGAATTAAACAAAATAAATAAATAAATAAACAAACCAAAAGAAGCACCAAACCTCCAACTCCTCCTAGGTGGAATTTAAAATGTTTTTTGAAACATGTTAGCCGCATAACTGGCCACCACGAACTGTGTTCTACCAGTCATCGCAGCAGATGAGATGTACCATAGCGCTACAAACTTTGTACATGTCTACAACAAAGACTCCTTTCAAGCACCAACGGCGACGACAACAATAATGAAAAAAAAGAAAAGATAAATTACGCAGCATTGAACCAAAGGATATTTCCACAGTTGCTTCCTTCATGTTTGTCCATAATTTCCTGCTAGCCGATCTATGTCAAGGAAAAGCTCTGCAGATTTCTCTCAGAGCAGCCGCCTCAAGTGACCGAAACAGAGCATGAAAGGAGAGATTCATTAAACACGTACAATCATCTAACCCACCCACCCAAAACCCCTCATCCCGACGCTGTTAGGTCCCATTCATGCGGTCCTCAAAAGCTTCCTTGCCTGCTGGCGCTCAGTGTTCAAGAATTTTGATTCTGAGATTGTGTAATCGATAAAGCTGAGCTTGCGCAAATACAACTTTTCCCATTTCTCCACTCACAGCTGCGTGAAATCGACGGTGGTGGAAGTCGTGGTGGCGCCCGAGGAACATTCAGTATGTACTCTTTGTTTCATGGGCGATACACTAATCACGTTAGACATTTTTACATATTTTCCAGCCTCCTTCCACACACAGTATTTTTTTTTACCTTCAAATATGAATATTTTTGTACGGCGTGTAAGAAAATATCAGACCCCCTTCCTCAATAAAACCATACGTAATTAGTGCATGACCCCTTACGGGGTCGTACAAAAATAACACTAGAATGGTTTCCCCGTTTCAAAACTTAATTTTGTTCAACAAAACCCGACTCCATATTGACATCTCGTAGGACTAAAAAAGTATATCTCACCCCCCACTGACTGCTTGCGTAAAAATGTGATGACCCCCAAATCGGAACATTGTTTCTATTTCTCTGCGTCATCTTCCGCAGTCTATGATGATGGAATTCGGAGAATTCAATACTTGAGCACGTTCGAAGTAATAATACTCGAAACGTGCTGCGACAGGTCCCTTTCTGTATCACTTCTCATTTCCATGGTTTGTAAGTTATTTATGTTTTTGTTAGTAAAGCCATATTGGAAACAAATTTTCCGGTGTGGGACGAAACCCAAGCAAGCTAATCTTAACAATAGAATAGGCTTTAAACACCATCAAATATGAAGCCGGAACAGAAACATGAAGAATGTAAATGTTGAGCAAATAAGTGTATTTGGGTGATTCAAGGAATTCGTTTGAACTTGAAGAGTTTGTCAAACTTTATATTCTTGGAATTTATTTGTTCATATCTCTAACTTTTCCAAGAATACCAATAATAGCTTAAGTAATACTTTTGAAGAAGAATGCAGCCAGAGAACAAACGCTGCAACGCATTACCCGACAGAACGTGGAACAATACAAGCAAAAGCGTAAACAGAGTTGGAATTTCGAGGGAAGAAGCGCCGCCAGGAAGAAGCAAAGAGAGAGGAGATGGAGCTGCTGTATCGCTCACAAGAAACAAGCAAGCTCTACAAAAATGTGAAGACTTCACAAAAAGTTTTTGTGCCGCGTGCCGAGATGTGTACAAACAGCGATGGTAGCCTTTTGACGGTTGAGTTTGAGGTGATTGAAACATGGGAGCAGCACTTCGATGAACATCTGAATGGCGTAGATGACCAAGCCACCGAAACAGTGGACATATCACAACGAGGTGGAAGTACCAAACAACAACGAACAAACGAGGTGGAAGTACCAGTTTCAACTACGAATGCCGTTAAGAAGACCATCAAACAACTAAAGAATAACAAGTCAGCTGGTAAAGATGTTCTCGCGCCGAAGCTCATCAAGTTTGGACCTGGGAAACTGGTAAGATTGATGCACCGAGTCATTGTCAAGATTTGGAATAGCACTACTAGAGAAATTGAAGGATGAAGTGATTTGTCCAATCTATAAGAAGAGCGACATGCTGGACTGCGAGAACTAAAGAGCGATCACGATTACTAATTTCGCTTACAAAATCCTTTCTCAAATACTTTTTCGTCGTGTATCACCATTAGCAAACAGATTAACCTGTAACCGCTATTCAGTACTTACACCCTTTGAGGAATGAGAACTTTTGCCCCTTCATCAGTCAAAACCAGATTCATTGAAAGGCAAGAAAAAAAATACTCCGATACTAACCATACACCGTGTCCAGTATATTCTCATACACTTTTTCCTTGCATTGGTGTCGTGCAACTACTCAACATGCTTCACGTATGTGTTGGTGTAGTTTTGCACTATGTTTATACAAACGCTCTAAGGTTATGTCCTATTGTTTTCATTCGGTGTTTATCTTTTACCAACGATGAAGTGCTGTGGTGATAAAAAAAAGTTTTTGAGAGGTGAGCGCTCGGGCGCTATTTTCAGAAATTTGAAAAACCTCGGAGTAAAGCGGGATTTTGTTAACCGAACCATCCGCAGGTACCGTGACATCTGCTCGTTGGATAACCGGAAGAGATCCGGTCGTACTCGTACGGTGCGGACTGCACGAGTTGTTAAAGTGGTCAGGGAACGGATTAGACGAAAATCACAGCGCTCTGTACGTAAAATGGCCGCAGCTCTGAACGTTTTGAGATCGTCAATGCACTCGGATTTCAAGCTTTCAAGAAACGTAAGGTTCACGAAGTTTCGGAACCTTCCAAGCAGAAACGACTCGAAAGAGCAAGTCTGCTTTTGTCGCGGCATGGTGGGGAAGAATTTATATATTCCGACGAAAAGATATTCGTCTTGCATCAATCCCACAATGTCCAGAACGACAGGTTGTGGGCTCTCTCTCCCAAAACTGTTCCAGAGAGTTATAGGTATATTCCTATACCTATAACTCTCTGGCCTAGTTATAGGCCTTAAGATATCAAGTAGCAATGACGTCACAGATTCGTTTTTTTTTTTGGTAAGGGAAAAATGAATTGCCAGTCAAACTGACGAATTTTATGAAGCAATAAGTGCTAGGTAATTGGATTTGAAATTTTACACAACAAATTTGAATTGTTTTGTTCGTGCTTTGATGTCTGTCTGCGAGCACACCTTCAGTTCGTTGAAAAATATGTGTGTTTTTGCTTGTGTCAACTATTTATTATTCTTACATATGGTTTTTCAACATTGTTTATCAACAGTTCATGAAAGATTTTTGTTGACTTTTTCATGTATAAGTAAGTTCTTGAACTTTTCCTCTAACGTTTTTCATAAGTTTCTGTACAGATTGATTAAAAACGATTTTAGAGGCTCTTGTCCAACCTTCTAAGAATTTATCAATTGCATCAGCTGACTGGAAATGTGAAGATACCTCTTAATCAGAGCCCCAAATAATTCGATGGGACAAATTTCAGGTCAATTTGGGGAATCCATAAGCTTAGGTACAATTATCACGTTATTCAATTTGCACCAGTCCATGATCAACTTAGCGTAATGGCACGAAACAAGGTTGGGCCAGAAAATTACAGGATTGTCATGTTGACGAATCAGCAAATATTTTTTCAAGCATTGATTGACATAAATATCTACATTCTTTGCTCCATTTACGATTAACGGCTTCACATTCGCCTCAAGAGCGAATTGCCTGCCCGACCATCGCCTTTTTGACATTTTTTTTTAGTAAGGTGTCCGCCTTGTCAACATCATCATTTTCGCGAATCGGGTAATATTGCGATACCGGCAATGCTTCATCGCCCAACTTCGAATACTTTTCGTCGTCCATCTTTGCAGTATTTATTATTGGCGAAAACTATATCATACACTTTCCCCGTCCGTGGTTTCACACTGGCTGCTTATGTAGGACTTCTTTTTGGCTGTTTCTACTTATTGTACGTCTTCAGCTTCAATCTCTGTTTAGCTCGTTGAACGTAGGACTTCGAGGTGTTCAGCTTTTTGGCCGAATTGCGAAATGAGGCCTCTTTTGCTTGTCGCTTCATTTTCTCGTAATATTTATGGCAGGTCTGCTAGGGAATACCATAACAAAGGAAAATAACATGCTGATATCATATAAGTAACAAGTTCTGTTATCCCAGTTATCGTTTTGATTTCCGCTGTTATCACATAACAAACTTAGTTATCGCCATTGGAAAATGTTGTTATCATATGTTATCATTATGAACACACTACTTTTTATGAACGTTATAAGTTGAGTTATAAAACTATAAATATTTCCAGCATATTTGAACAACAATTTTTTCTTTTAATCAAAATATTTTTGTCAGTTATTAGCATGAGAATTTGATTTCAAATTGATAACATTATTTGAAACTATTTCAATAAATTTGCTTACAATACAGGATTAGTTATCATGTTGTTCGCTATGATAACAAAATAAGTTATTATTATGATATTCAACGAGTATTTTTTTGTTATTCATTCTGTTATTTTGACTGTTTATTCAGCCTCAATGTTTACACATTCAGAGATCAAAAAATGATGAACTGGTATTAGAACTTGTTATCAATTTGGTATAATCCTTTGCTCGGGTACTCCTCCCCGAATCTCCGGATCGCAATACCCACCGGGCTCATATCATCGTTTTCTACTTTCGCCAACTTTCTTAGTAATAGTCCTAGAATAGTGCTCCATTTGTGCACGATGGCACGGCGTTTTTCAACGGAAATCTTTCCCATCTCTCGAAATGCGCGTGAAACTTTGCTGTGAGTTGTGTTTGCTTTAAGTGTAAACAATCACATGGACTACCAGAATAAAAATATACACTCAAAAAAATCGACACGTCACATCCACGTGAAACGCACGTAATTTACGTCCACTGCCAAAACTGGTAATAAACACGTAGAATACACGTAAGAGCTACGTGATTTCCGCGTAAATCCACATTCTACGTGAAAATCATATAATTATTACGTGGTGAATTCACCTGCACGTAATTTTCACCTGATTCTACTGAAGAAGATTTGGTTACGTGTTCAGGTGGAAGTTACGTGAAATTTCACGTGGAAATAACGTGACGATTTTTTTTGAGTGTATGTTCAAACGGCAGCGTTAAATATGTGTGCCCTTATTTTATGGAACAGTCTATAGAACCTCGAGTAAAAATGAGAATTCACATTAATCAAGACTATCCCTGTTTTCATTGTTTCAAGCTCCTCGGTGGCGATTTCCAAATATTGTCTCTTTCAACAAGACAATACATAATAGACTTTGAGTACAAAAACAATTATGTTCCTTAGTTTGAAATAATTCGGGCTTGAGTAGATCGTAGATCGGATGCCCCGCAACACATTACGAAAAGGTGATTTACCAGAGTTACAAGTTTCAGTAAAGCTAATAAAACTGATGCAGGTCACGATGAATGGAGTAAAGTGTAGGGCTTGAATATCATGGGGCACTATCAGAAGCATTAGAATGCAGGATAGGATTGAGACAAAGCGATGATCTTTCCTGTTTGTTGTTGGCTCCGAGCGCAACAGGAGTTAAGCTCGAAGGTGATAACTTCGAGGTTGTCAAGCAATTTACATATGTACCTCGGCTCTTTTGTGACAGCAGATAGTAATGTGAGCCACGAAATTCAGCGACGCGTTCTCAATGGATTCCACACAAAAAAATGAAAAACATAAACCCCGTACAAAGTGCACAATATAA
Source organism: Aedes japonicus (assembly GCA_034211315.2). Classification (NCBI taxonomy): domain Eukaryota; kingdom Metazoa; phylum Arthropoda; class Insecta; order Diptera; family Culicidae; genus Aedes; species Aedes japonicus. Next base: position 24,872 of record JASCZW010001369.1, on the reverse strand, counting down.
AAATCGTTGAAGATGAGCTATTCTCATCGGGCATGAGACTTTGTTGCGGACTATATATGGAGATGTACCACGACTATACGGTGATTCCGCATCCAGAGAGTGGTATAGGTTGGTAGGATGCGATGGGCCGGGCATGTCGTCAGGATGCCGAAAAACAACCCTGCCAAAATAGTGTGTTGCATTCTTTCATTATCGAGATTTTCAGCACTGGGCTGGCAATGTTATACAACAAACACAACAATCCATAACCATGCCGTAACCCTCTCCGAGATTCGAAGGAACTCGAGAGTGTCCCTGATATTCGGACGACACCCACCACTCGATCCATTGTTGCTTTGACCAACCGCGTCAGTTTTTCCGGAAATCCAGATTCGCATTTGATTGGTAAATGATTGGACAATCCGTACCAATGGTACTTTGCGTACTTACAGGTATGAAAAAGATCCTACTGCGATCCTCTTGTCCAGTAATTCATATCCCTACCTCTCCATGATACCGACTGGGGTATGAGTAACCATTGGAAAGATCGGGTAACCAACCCCGGTGGGAGCTTGGTCATATGCTGACAGGGGAGAGAGGTTGCCCCCTTCAAAGGGTGCAGTCTATCTGAGCGTCTGTTCTCCATGTCAGGGGCGGCTGAAAACAGTTTCGGTTTTGCATGTTAGGAGCGGTTGATAATCGTCCTCGTGCTAGCGTGGGACTCTAAAAAGTGCTGTGCACAATGGTCTTCCTGCGAGACAGGAGGCTGGGAATGGCCCAAAAAGCCGCCCTTAAATTCAATGTTACAAATGTAAATCTTCTCTAGTTCATAAGGAAACTTGTCAATAAATAATATTCATGCGATTACCCTGCCCTGATGGTGAAGCCCCCTATGCATCGTAACAACCTTGTTGAGAACAGAAAAAGCTTCATCAGTTGATTTGCATCAGCCATGGGCTTACCCTCTTTTAAAATAAGGTGACAAAAAGCAATTTGACAGCACTTTTTCACCTCAGAATACTAGGCAAAGATGAAATTTTTCGTTATGGGATGACATATTACTTTCAAACCTGTTGCTTGTCTTCTTATTTTAAAAGAAGGAACGCCGATGAAGGGAAATCGATGGTCTGAGTTGCCCATATTCTTGATCTGCATTGAATTATAACATCTTCCGTCTATTCTCCAGTATGAGTTGTATCCTGAATAATACCGAATCGTTTCCCAATTACTCTAACAGTTCCAACAGGAATTCTGCTCAGAATCTCTTCTGCAAACATGTTGCAGACCATCCGACAGCGACGCTATTGAAAGTAAATACGAGTTGGAGCAAACCGTCACAAATGCGTAACTGTCGCGTTTCGTTAGTTGGTTGTTCATTCGTTTTTTTTTTTTTGTAATTGGTCCATGCCCACCCGACGACATTTGATTGACGTTTTAAAACAATGCCCCCGTAGGATTAAGTGGTCGAGAAATGCCAATCAAGGGTAGAAAATAGGAACGAAAATTGAATGCAACAAAATGATCCGGATCGTCAGCGTAGGAGTTTGTGATCTTTCAATTCACCAGCAACGGGCCATTGACTTCACCACCAGCGAGCTATTTTTCACACCATGGATACTCTTCGAGAAGATCATGTTACTTCTGGGTAGTATATTAACTTTGTTTTTGATCCAAGGATTGTTCATTCTATTTATCTATTTATCTCCTATGCTCGATTTATGAATCATAGGTGAAATATGATGAGGATGCTTTTATCGCGTTATTTAGAATGCGTTTGGATGTTTGTGCGACATTTCAGATATGCTGTAAACGTCAATGTAGAAAAGAAAAATAATAAAGCGTTATCTTACCTTATCATTTCCCGAGATACTATGTCGCAATGGCTGTGTTTATATTACATAAGATCATTCTAGACTAGAAATAATGTTGATGACATTTGAAAGCAACAAACTCGGAGACGGGGCAATTTAACTGATTTCAAATGTACCTTCGTACGACTGAATGAGCTAATTTCCTATGGATGATCCTGCTGACCTTGGCAAATAACCGGAGTAAACAAAATCAACCTTTCGCACATTATTTTTAAACTTAATATTTCCCTTTTCCGGCTTCTATCAACCACAACCAAATTACAGAAGTATGTAGAAATTTTTGGCACCGGCACGTGTTCTATTTGCATCATAGGCAGCCGAAACCGCCTCCTAAATGCCAAGCGGGTGATTGCCCTACTGGTACTCTGCATAGGTGTTTCTATCGTTAGCAGCAGAATCTGTGCCAATTTCATGCTCGCTTTGCACTGCCACTTGCATTGGTACAGTGGGGTTAAAGTAAAGTGGCGGGGGAAATCGTACTCATTCCACAATCAGATGAAGAGAAACTTTCACAAAACGATTGTTCGTAGGTGAATAGCTAATCCTTGGACTCTGAGTTGACTACAGAATTAATTTTATTACTAAAAGCCGCGCAGGGAACTTGTTCTATTGAGAGTACTGTTTTCATTCAACAGGAATTAAGTTTTTTAAAGAGCCATTCATTTCTTGCAAGTGTTTATTCAAGAGCAAAAGAAATTCTGTTATCTATGGTAACGGGGTGTAATGTCAGCCTTGCTAAAGTATTTACGATTAATAGTAATGTTCACAACGATAGGATGACAATAGGAGTTATTGTTACCACAATTAAATCTAATGTAAATTAAGTGAATCAATTGTTAGTAAGAAAAAGTAGGATCAATTGTTATGACAAGATGCATTATCAATTTATCTGATTCACGGACAATAAGATTCAAAGTCGGAAATATATTTTCATGTTGTTCTATGTTATTGTATTGTAACTGTATTGCTATTTGTATCAGGGAGGCCTTAGAGAAATAATTTGTAATAGAGCGCTCGTTTCGCAGCAAACCATACAGCTCCTCTTGTTTTTATGACGGCCGAAGGATGAACTAATTCCCAATCACAGTGCGCATTTCATATGTTCACTCACATTGGACTATCAGCTGTCAAACTACCAATACCGATAAAGTCCAACGAATCAATCGATTCTCATCAGGAAATATCGGGAAGGGTAGTAGGCTCAAGCTACCGCCGTGATGCCACCAGTTTATTGCGCTTCTAATGCTGTTGCTGCCACTTCGAGTTCTATGTATGATAAGCAGTATAAAAGAAACCTCTCTTCCTGGTTTCTTGAGCATAGTTTATCGTGACGTCAAAAACGCGAAGAACGCTATCGAAAGAAAGAAAGTCAGATAGTTTCCTTCTAGTTCTACTCATCGGTTAAAGTTGCCATAAAATGAACCAGTGATTAATGAGCCTGTGCACGCTGCTATAATTGCTTTTTTCTTTTTGACTTTTACTGTGAGCCGTGTTTTGGTGTTGTCTCACTCACTCTCACAGGACGCTTGAAAACATGGCTCACAGTAAAAGTCAATTTTTTTTATAGCGTGCACAGGCACATGTGCTCACCTTCGTGTGCACAATAGATCATTGCACGAAGGCGTCATCAATGCAGTTTTGACAGTTCAGGGAGCTTGTTTACGTGGACTTAGCATATTTTCGGTAGATAGGATTGAATATTGTGCTCAGAATTGGTTGTGATTGAATTAAACTTGTCGGAAAACAGACACCAGTGCTTATTTTTACATCATTTCTGAATCTAATCGTACAGAATCCGAAAAAGCCAATGAAAATTTCGTTGAGCGATCAAATTCTAACACCTTGTAAACAAGCTCCCTGAACTGTCAAAAAAGTGAGGTTAATAGATTCGGTGCAATGATCTATAAGAACAGCTCACACAAAATGTGGAGAAACATTTGAAATGGGCCTGTGTGTACAATGTTAACAAACAAATTGATAGCTTGATTGTTTGTAGGTTTAGGTCACTTTGCCGAAAAAACAACTACATCTTGATGAGAAAGATCAGTTAGCTAGATATGGAATATGATTGCGTGAGCGTAGACATAGTTTAATGTGTATTGTTTACACTCTTCGAGTTTATTTCATCAGGTCCATGAAAGTTTTCAAAGTTTTCCCGCGTACTTTGAGAATAAGGGTCGGTCGCTTCGCGCCATCGGAAAAAAAAATGAGAGTCGCGAATTCCACGGGGTTTGGTATCATAAAACGGTTTGAACAATGTCTGACTGATGATCGGAAGTGAAGATCCGAAAAAAAAGCCATCAGGCCAACGAGAATGATCCTAAACGCGTGGTTGAGGCCTTTAATTGGAACCGGACGCGTCAGTTCGAGATGTGGCTCAAAAGCAAGACTTTCGTGCAGAATACCAAACTTCGAGCTGGACTACGTACGTTCAAGGTTCAGAAGTCCCCAATCTGTGACGAGAAACAGAATAAGGTCGCAAAAAAAACCATGCCTGGAGGTTAACGAAACCATACTGCTGCGTAATGGATGATGAGACATATGCGAAAGCGGATTTCAACCAGATTCCAGGAAACCTGTATGTGACTGCCAAGGATAAGTGTTATGTTCCTGAGAGCCTCTGGATACAGAAAATGTCGAAGTTCACCAAGAATTTCTTAATTTAGCAAGCGATTTGTACTTGCAGAAACCGAAGTACAGCTTTCGTTACCGCAAGTACAATGAATGGACAGGTGTATTTGGAAGAGTGTCTCCATTGCCGGCCTCTCCTGAAAATTCATGATGGTCCGACGATCTTCTACACAAAGGACGTGCTAGAGTGGTATAAGGCAAATGATGTCGATTTCGTGCCGAATGATCTGAACTGCGGAACTGCGCCCAATAGAAAAATACTGGTCCATTATGACGGATCACCTTTCTATAACGACCAGAAGTGGTGAAGAATGTAGAAAAAACGAAGAAAGCATGGGTAAATATGCAACAAACTGTCGTTCATGAGGTCGTGCAGAACCTTATGGCTTGGGTTGCGGCTAAGGTTCGTGCATTTGAATAGAAAGGCATAATAAATCAAAAGAATGATGTCAGAACTATTTGTGATTGTTTCTTTCTACTCCCTGAAAATATGGTGATAATCGGATAAAAACCCGAACTTTCAGAATAAATTGAGCGGATCTTAGGGGTTCGGTACACCCTTTAGAATGGCATTCTATACATATAGAAAATAACCCCGCATTATGAATGAACTATCCACGTATAAATATGAACAGTAATTTCTCAAGAAAACCGTAGACCCAAGTTTAGGGACATAGGGGAAACGGATCTGATTTGGATCTATGGACCTAGGATTTGGTCTATGCTTGAAATTCGAGGCTAATATTTAGTGTCGTTTTTTTTTTCTGCATTATCGAGATTTTCAGCCTCGGGCTGGTTCATCTTCCGTCGTAGTCACTCAAACACCTCTTTGAGTGTTGTTTCGTAGCTTACCCGGAGGTGAGATTTGAACTCGTGACTTTGGGTATGGATGATAACCACTACGCTTGGGTCGACCCCTAGTATCGTCTTGATGACATATCAATATGACAAAAAGTAAAGGACAGGCAATTTTTATCGTTAGGCCCAATCCTACATACCCTACACCCAGAGTGGAACCCTTTCCCATATTGTTTCCAATGTTCCTAGCTACACAGTTTAAAAACAACATGTCATTTTCTGCGTTATCTAATGCACATGAGTTATGGCGCATGGAAGATTGCAAACAATTCAATTGTTTACACTTCCTTTGGCTTGAAATTAAAAGAGGGGAAATTTAGGCGCTGTTAAAATTCATTATTTTTTCCTGTGTATAACTATATTTATTAATTACATAGTGAGACCTTGTTGTTGGTAAAATTTTCAATGGAATTGTTTGAAAATGTGATTGCATACTTTTCAAATGGCGTATGTAAACCAAAACATAAGACACAAAATCTATATAGTTGGAGTAATAATGTTTTTAATATGTATTGGACGATTGTCGATATGTCAAAGTTATTCAAATATTTTAAAGTGGTTCAATAAAAATTTGTTCTGTGATTTTTGTATTTTGAGAATTGTGAAAAAAAGTCTTCGTTTTTAAAAAGTAAAGTAAATATTCGTGGTTCAGGACAACAAACGTCTTAATACGCCGAATGAAGCGATTGCATGACTAGTTGAATATTGTTTACAGCTTAATTACTTTATGAGTTGCAATCAGTAATGTAAGTTAATCATATTAGGCCAAGTCCAGCGACATATACTCTATCACGATTAATAGAATAAAGGCTAGATCATTTAGAAATGAAGTATTTCATTTTAGAGATAGCCGGGTGCAAGTCTTTCACAGCGTTTTGTTGTTTGTCAACAATTCTGCTCGGTCTATTATTTTTATTCTTCTTATCATGCAGAAATAGAAAAGAAAAATAATTATGCACAGTTACCTGCAACATCCCTCTGTGTGAACTTGAGATATGGCAAAATTCAGCGGGAATAATACTAAAAGTACTGAGGCGCGAGTGTTTAAAACGTACAAGGAAACCTTAACAACTGCCCGCAAAGTTCAAATCATGCGTTGAAGTAGAACCGTTGATCGTCAACTGGGGATGGCAGTCATTCGAAAAATTAAGGCTCGGATTCCAACATCTCGGATTATGATTTAACGAAAAAAGGGAATGCCGACCGTTGTACTGCCCGGCGAATCCTTCTCCAAGAAGGTTTTAAATGTTACCGAGCAAGTCAACAACTCAACCGAAGCCTCAAACAAAAAACAATGGCCAGAGCTCGAAGAAGTAAGATGTACGTCCATGTTCTGACGAAACTCGATGGATGTCTCTTTATCGATAATGAAACATATGATAAAGCAGAATGCAAACAAATCCAAGGGTTCAAGTTCTAAAGGGTGATACGGTCAAAATTTGGTCAAGGGAAAACGCGTGTAAATCGGTGAAATCGTTTATTTAAAAAATCAAATTAAATTTCATTTTCAAGTTCAATTCGTATAAAATTCAGGAAAAATATTCAGTTAGGCTTCCGCTTTTCCAAATCCGAATTGCCGGGCCTTACGCTTGACCCCTGCCATCAGATTTTGTACAGCCACCTTGTCCACCTTCTTCGCCACAGAAAGCCAGTTTGCCTTGAACTGCTGCTCGTCCTTAGCAGTTTTTTGGTCTTCTTTAGGTTCCGCTTGACAATAGCCCAGTATTTCTCAATTGGGCGGAGCTCTGGCGTGTTGCGAGGGTTCTTGTCCTTGGGAACCACCTGCACGTTGTTGGCGGCGTACCACTCCATGGCCTTTTAACCGTAATGGCAAGATGCCAAATCCGGCCAAAACAGTACGGAACAACCGTGTTTCTTCAGGAAAGGCAGCAGACGTTTATTCAAACACTCTTTCACGTAAATTTCTTGGTTGACAGTCCCGGAAGCTATGAAAATGCTGCTTTTCAAGCCACAGGTACAGATGGCTTGCCAAACCAGATATTTCTTTGCGAACTTTGACAGTTTCGTGTGCTTGAAAATATCTGCTACCTTTCCCCTTCCTTTTGCCGTATAAAACTCCTGTCCCGGAAGCTGCTTGTAGTCGGCTTTGACGTAGGTTTCGTCGTCCATTACCACACAGTCAAACTTCGTCAGCATCGTCGTGTACAGCCTCCGGGATCGCGCTTTGGCCGTCGTATTTTGTTTATCATCGCGATTTGGAGTCACTACCTTCTTGTAAGTCGATAGTCCGGCTCGTTTTTTGGCTCGATGCACGGTTGTAGACGATACACCCAGCTGATTTGCGGCATCTCGGAGAGATAGGTTAGGGTTTCGCTTGAAACTACCGGCAACTCTCTTTGTCGTCTCAGCGGCTTCCGGTTTTCGATTTCCCCCCGATCCAGACTTCCTGGCTGTCGACAAACGTTCCCCAAACACTTTAATTACATTTGTAACGGTTGATTTGGCAACTTTTAGCGATTTTGCCAACTTTGCGTGCGAGTAGCTCGGATTTTCGCGATGCGCGAGCAAAATTTTGATACGCTGCTCTTCTTGCTTGGACGGCATTTTGACAACTGAAGAGTGAATTCCAAAATCAAAATAGGAGCAACATTCTACACACACACCTTCAAAATGAGGGGTGTTCAGGTTTTTTAAATGCAAAATTGAAAGAAATACGTCAAGTTGATATTGACCAAATTTTGACCGTATCGCCCTTTATAAGGTTCTTGCTCGCGGGAAGGTCCCTGGAGTTTATTTCCGCGGATAAGCTCGTGAAAAAAATCATGATTTGACAAGGTTGGCTAGAAATCCAGCGTTTTTGTGACAGATAAAACAATGAACTTGGAAGTGTACAAAAGGAAATTTTTAACAGGGCTTAAGTTCACAAAACCGATAAATGTGCCAAAATCAACTGTTACAAATTATATTGACCGATTCAATGCGGATGAGTCATAAATGACCAATTGCTGTAGAAATTCGACTTTTAAAGTTACAGAGAAACTTTGTTCTGCAAACTTGTTCAAAAATAACTCTTTTAACTATGGAAAATAATGAACAGGTATGGATCTGTTACCATACTTTTGCAATATTTTCCACAGTCAAAAGAGTTACTGTTGAACAAGTTTGCAGAACTTAGCGTTCTAGAAAGCAACAAGTAATCAGAGATATCAAACACTTCCTACAAATTTGAACAAAGACGGTCACCATGATATCTGAAGAGTCTGTAAAAACCCTAAAGGAGTTAAGTGCAAAGTTCTAAATTGAAATATGAAGGAAGACGAAAAAGTTTATTTTTAGTTACTTAATTATCGAGATTTCTCAAACACATATTTGGGTGTTTTCGTAGCTTGTCCTGGGTGAGATTCGTACTCGTGACTTTGGTGCGAGTTGTATGAATGTTAAACACTACACCGGGGTCGGCCCTAAAGAAGCAAGAGGAAGCACACACAAAGGCTGCATTCGATTTGGTAAAGTGTCATTTAGATTTTTAACCATCATTGATCATTATCAATAATCACATTAATTCCGATAGTCAAGAATATTTTTATCTAAATTGTCAAATCCGTCGGCTCAAATAAGTTCACTTAAATAACAGGGCTGTTAGTTGTGACTCGAAGCTAATTCCTAATACCAGCCGGTAATGACTTTTTCTAAAAAAAAGTTTCATAACTCCCTCTATCCAACTTTCGAAATTCGAGAAATCGAATTACATTGCAAAATTGAATCCTCAACTCGCTATCCCATTAACACACTTTGTTTCAACACTCTCATGGAATGTATCGTTTAATAACTTCAGAGCTGTAAACAAAACTTCATTTAAAGTTGAGTGCTATGAGGCTCAAAAATGTGTCTCTGTAGGAAAAGAACATTAACCAAATTTTACATTGTTTTTTACCATATTTCTATCTAAATTGAAACTCCTATACAGCTCCTCAAAGCTCTGCAACAATTCATAGTGTTTGGATGTTTCTAATTAACTCTAATCCAACAAAAATAAAAGCAATTTATTGATCAACATCGAAGGCACAATTAATATGTACCTTGTCCAGCACAGTGCAACCACAAATTACTACCGCTAGAATTTAAAACGCTGGCACTAAGTGCAAAGTCATCAGGTTAATCGATTATACAAAGCAAAACAATGCAGAGCTGACATTTCCTTATAAGAATTGAATAGAGCAAAAGAGGCAAAAAAATGACAGTTGTTTACGAAACTATTCCAAGGAGTAAAGAGCTATATTGAACCCGCCGTCAACGCCAACCCATCGCATGTACAAGTTCATCCAATCGAACATACGAGAAGGTTCTCTGGTCATATTTATCAAACGAACGAGGGAAAGGCATTCATAGCAGGCCGGTTTTTAAGTGCCGGCATGAGAATGAAGTGTGAAATGAATCACCTCTAGAATAATTATTATAGTTCGGCTCATGTGATGTACTGAAGAAGAAATAAGTTTAATATATTAAACACACTTTACCGAACAGATTATTTTCGATAAATCCCAACCCGCAGGCACTCACTGCAGCGACCTTGAAGTATGAAATCTGCCATGTTTGCGTTGTTGTCCATCTACAATTCCCATATCACAGACATACACAAAGACACCGTATCATACTCGTACCTACGCACTAGGTTCGGCTTTCTGATGGAACAACGCCCATTATTTGGTGATCTTTGATACCCTGAACCGTATTAGACACTGTTTTAGCACTGTCAGATCACAACCTGCCGTTAAACTACAAATATCTCACTCGGTAGCATTTGGTCAGCATGATATGCAATTAGTGTTGCTAAAAATAGACCTAAACACCCCATCAATACTACAATTCTCTACATTTTGGGGTGTCGGTGAGCTCGTAAACATTACGCAATGTTCGGGTCTTTGACTTTACGATATTTGGATAATTCGATATTTTCTTCGATTTCCCATTGAATTTTATTCCAATTCCAATTCGAAACAACATCCACTTCTTACATTCTGACTTCATTTATCACAGTATGGTTTATCCTCCGACATGCCCGTTCACGAAAGAAGGTCTACGTGCCGATCGGATTGTGAGTACTTGTGCATGTTGAATGTGCATTTTTTCAATGACTATTGGAAGCACGCTGAAAACCTACCTTGTCATCGTTTCACAACGTCATTCAATGCGTCGGACTTTGAACTACCTTCTCGCACATGAAAACACGTTGAATGAGACACAAATTGCACAAAATTCCACTATCATATCACCATCTATCAAAACAATACACACGAGATCGAATTTTATTATCGCGAAAAATTTCTTCGCCAACTTGTTCTTCTTGCTGTTGCCTCTATTATATTGCTGACTCGTGAGATTTCTTTTTCTAGTACCACTACAAACTGGATTCTTCTCTCCACCAAAAAAATAAAGCACGATACAAGTAGGAGGTGTGTGTGCACGCGAGCAAAACAGTCTCACTGGTCTCGCGTATTTACAGCATAAAAAGCATGCACGCGAGAGAGCACGCGTTTGCATAATTCTCCAGACTCAGAAGACGGCTGTATGTAGCATTGCGCGAGAGAATGAAACGATGCTCGCGATATCAACAAACATACCCGCCACTGAAATACTGTTGTGGGATTGTAAACATAACTTGCGTGCAAGTCATGTTTAACGCAAGTGTGCTCGTGAATCATAAGCATGATTGACCACCTGCGGTTGCTATTCCATTATAAACCGAAAAAGTTCACAGAGATATTGAAATCTTGCTGGGCAAGATCGTACACCGCACTGCTTAAAAATTCGTTTTTTTTTTAAATTCCTTATTAAGTTTCATATTTATTTTCGTGAGCTTGACAGGGTCCAAAACAAACATTATAAACAATAATCATGAAAATAAGTCAATCCGCTTTCTGAATTATATCATTACCGTACTGCATCAATCCAAATATTTCATTTTGAAGGTCGTTTGTTCAACGCTTAGGATATGTAGGACAGTTGTAAAATGGTGACGTAAGCTTGTGTTCGAATTTACGGATTAATTACTGCATGGAAGAATATCCCTTGTAAATTTCTTTTGGATATTTCACTTAACAACCAGTTCGTGGTACCATCCACAAAATCTATAAAATAGCTTGAGCATTTCGGTTACGGTCGTGTGTGATCAATATTTGGCAATATGGACAAACCCTACTTTCGGTAGGAACGATATTTCCTCTTAATCGAACGAATATATATATGCTATATAGTATATTCTGAGAAAAATTGATCATGGTTACAAGGACTATTCCGACATTACGGTAAATGTTAATGGAGAAATGAGCATTAGAGAGTTCAAGAATGGTGTACAGCCGGTTGCTAATAACCCCTTAATTTCACCCAAAAAAAAGCCTTATATTCGTAGGTTATCGGGTTGCTTCAATGGCGACGAGGATCAAAGAAAAAACTACAAGTCGAAGGGAAAATGGAAAGTTGTTTAGCCATCGCTGGCTACAATTGTTAGAAGTCACCCACAATTGATACGTTGCGGATGCGTTGACGTAAATTTGACAGAAAAGCTATGGGAAAACTGTCAAATTCACGCAAACGCATCCGCAACGTATCAATTGTGGGCCAGCCATTAGAACGGTATGTCAGAATTATTCCAATCCAAACAAACTTTTTAGCTGGGAAAAACAAATTGGTCTTCCTAATAACACACAAAAAAATCACTCTGCTTTGAATCAAAAAAATATTTGGTTGGTATTTAATGGAAGCTTTCTGTTTGTTTCAATTCATAAAAAAGTTCCAAATCAATTCATAATTCCATTCAAATCAAACCAATATTTTTTCTTAAAATAATCACTGCTGTGTGATATAAATTTAAATAATATTTGATGTATAACAAACACATTTATTGTTTAACTCAAATGTTTAATTTATTGTTTAAATCCAATTATTTTTTCACGCTAAGAAATCACTCTGTTTTGAATCAGCAAAGTGATTTGTTGCTTTTCAATTTAAGGTTTCTATTTGTTTCAATTTATGAAAAAGTTCCAAATCAATTCAAAATTCAATTCAAATCAAAACAATCAAATTATTTAAAGTAATCACCGCTGTATAGTATTCGTTTAAATAATATTTGATTTATAACAAACATACTTACTTTAAACGTCGTTTAAAACTAAAATGGTTAATTTATTGTTTTAATAAAATATTTGTATGAGCGCACATTTCTTAGCAGCCATATTTCTGCCTCTGCCTTGGTTTTTGTAGTGTATGTTTAAACATGTTTATTTGTAAAAAAGAGTATCAACGAATTATTCTCTTTGCAGATAACTGGAAAAACATCACAACTTGGAAGACGATTTAGAAAATAAGCTGCCATTATGACTGCCTCTCCGCAATAGTTCTTCCCGAGTCCTGTATCCAACCACATGCCCGATGCCAACTTCTGCAAAGTCCGATTCATGCTTTCCAACACGCCGTTCAGCTGGCGGAATATGGTGCGTTAAAAACAATAAAACAAGATTCTCAGTTTAATAAAGCATGAAGTTTGATTTCAAACAAATGGTTTTATTGTATTAGTTCTTCGATGTTTATTATTTCAACAAATGCGTTTAGTTGATTTAACAAAACATTTTGTTTTGAGCAATAAAACACGATGTTCAATTCTATAAAACATGAATAAACTTAAAGTTTTTGTTGAATTAGTTCATCAGTTTTATAAGTCCATATTTAAACCAAAATTTTAGTTGCATTGATTCCCATTTTGAATTGGTATAACTACGTATTTTTTTGCGTGAAGGGCGGATTTTAAATTGATCATGTGTGATCGACCTTATTTGGACCTATCGTATTGTGCATTCATATCTTTACTAAAATTGTGCCACAATCGCTTAGCCAGCAATACTAGTGTCATATTTGCAACAATAAAATCAATAAATACAATAAAATACTAATTACTAGTAATACATAAATAAATAAAATCAATTAGTAATTAATAGTAACTGGTCATGCAAATGTTGCAAGTTAATGCATTTTCTATACGAATTAGCGATGCTGATGGTGGCTGGCTTTTACCAAAGACTAACTCTAAGACCAGTAGGTCCCGAACAAATACGATTTTTTCTTGACTCAGTCAGTACTAGCACATCGGTCCCAAGCTCGGTCCCAAGCTTAATAATGCGCCCCTAATAATGAACTCACACGAGCACACTCTCAAATATTCTGTCAAAATAACACAGCTAATCAAAACAAAGGCGCAAATATGTATAGCAAGGTGCTGGCTTCAAGGTATACTTTGGACCAAGGTTCTACACCAAGTTCTACAGCAGTGCTCCAATTTCAAATCGCTAGTTGCATATTGATTGTTGGTTATAATTAGGGGTGCTATTACATGTATGGGGTACACACTAAAAAATATGGAAACTACATGCCACGCAATTTGAAAACATCGCACAATTTTGGTCGCCATAATGGTTTTCTGCAGTATGTTTATGTTTTATTAAGATAAGTCTTTATGTTTTATTAAGTTAAAAGCTGTATAGTTAAAAAGATCAATTTTCCTGTTTTGCTCTGTGGAAACAATGTAAGAAGGAAATAGATCATAGTTGGCATAGTTTGGCAAACAACAGCGTCTTGCTAGTGTGCAACAAATAGCCGATTTCAGAATGTGCACTTCGGGTTACTGCCGTAGGAAGCAAAAACCCGCATTAATCCACCGATGGTGAGACTGAACCCTTCTTACATTTCATCAGAATTACGAACTCAAATGTGGCCAATGTTGTACTGAATACATATTTTCATCAGAAACTTCAGGAAGATCCAAGAATATTCGATCTGTCATACATTCAGTTTTTAGAATGAACTATTTGTCAATCCTGGACGGATTGTTCATCGATGTGATTAAAATATTACCATTATTAATCTTTAATGACCTGTTTATGTTATTTATATAGAAGAGGAAATTACATATATATTAGAAAATTCATACAATTAGTCCATAGAATGCATTATTAGACAATCCTAAGTATCAATTTTGATTATCGATATAGATTCAAGATGCTTAATAAGTACATATTCGTTGAAAATAGTAAATGGAGACTTTGTGTAATTTTCGAATATACTCGTTGCAGTTCAAAACCAGACCACTCGAGCCAATCGATGCTGCTCTAATTCTATACAGTCGCATAGTGTGGCTAGTCCGCTGTATGTGCTATACAACGCAACAGATGCGACACAATAGAATGCAAGCGGCATCGATTGGTGTGATTGGTCTTGTTCGGTTTTGCACTGCAACGAGTATATTTTCATCTCACAATTATGTGCTCTCAGGTATTGTTTTGGTCATATCTCCATGAAGGGTTATCCAATCATAATGAAATTTTGACCAGTTATTTGGAGATATCATAGCTTTGATTGGCATCAACAAAACTAAAATCGGTACACAAATAGTTCAGTATGTAATCGGAGACTAAACTGTTTGATTACTATTATAATAGGCCTTCAAGTACTGTTTCGTTCTTATCTTCGTAACGAAATGTCCAAATGAAAAAAAATCAATAGCGTTCTATGGGAATGTTGTAGCTTCCATTTGTCGTCAACAGAACTGAAATCGGTTCACAGATGGCTGAGAAACCGATGTGACATTATTTGTAACGCACACACACACACACACACACACACACACACACACACACACACACACACACACACACACACACACACACACACACACACACACACACACACACACACGCACAGATAGACATGTCTCAGTTCGTCGAGCTGAGTCGAATGGTATATGACACTCGGCCCTGTGGGCCTCGGATAAAAAGTCGAGTTTTCAAGCGATCTTAATACCCTTCTATTGATGTAAGAAGGGTAAAAACAATACAACTGAAGCGAAAATGATGCGTAGAAGCAAAGAGTGGCTTTTTCAGTTTACATGAATGGTCGTGTAATCTTAAATGGCAATGTTGAGCAACCAATATAATTTCTGAAGGTCGTGTAATATTATGTTATTTTGATGGTCTCATGTTATTATTCATAACCGATACTTGCAATACCTTTAATAAAACATAAAAATACAGCAGAAAACCATTATGGCGACCGAAATTGTACGATGTTTTGAAATTGAGTGGCATGTAGTTTCCATATTTTTTAGTGTGTGGAATTCGATCATAAACGTTTGGAAAGTTACTCGTGAGGAATAACTTATTAATATGAAGTTAATTATATAGCTCTCGACAACGCTATTATTTTTTTATTTTGGGATAAATCAATTATCTCGCCCAACCCAGCAGGAACACCTACGTGTGTGAGAACGATTGGCTTTACGAAAACCATTTCATGCATTGCACAATAAGGTGTAATGATCGCATTCCACCAGATGACAAGCAATATTAATGTTTCATACAATATCCGAAACAATTGTTCTATGCACAAAAGGGAACGTCCATTAATTACGTTACGCAAAAATTGACTTTTTATAACCTTCCTCCCCCCCTTGTCACGTTTTTTGTATGGACCATCAATTTTTTTTGTATGGATCGTCACGTTTTCCTAAGCCTCCCACCCCCTTACTGCGTGACGTAATTAATGGACCTTCCCAAATCCATGTTTACAAAACGAACGAAAGCTAATTTAGAAAAATAAATTCGTAGTGTATGGTAGAATTTTTGTTTGGAATCGTGAGCAGATCTAATTATAAAAAAAACTCGCAATATGA
The DNA here is from genome assembly GCA_034211315.2 of Aedes japonicus. Classification (NCBI taxonomy): domain Eukaryota; kingdom Metazoa; phylum Arthropoda; class Insecta; order Diptera; family Culicidae; genus Aedes; species Aedes japonicus. The sequence continues at coordinate 8,855 of JASCZW010001369.1, read as the reverse complement.
GAATTGAACCAGGTATCTTTGGAAAATGAAACGCTAGAACAGTTCTTCCGAATTTTCAAAATTTTCTTTTTGAAGATTGAAATTGTTTTTGTTGTAGTATGTAGACTACTGAGTCCAATAATTCGATCTATAGTAGTTAACCCGACAAAGAATTTTCGTGAGAGGTTTAATCTTCCCTCAATGATGAGCAGCTCATTTCAATTTAAAACTTTGAATTCGCTAACATGTCTCGTTGAAATGTTTGCCATCGTTGAAATATGATCTGTTCCGATCCCAAGTAAACAAAAACCAATAAATGAATTATCAGTCAGAGCTAACTCAGCGAGCAATTTTACAAAACAATTTTGCTGTAAAATTTTATATTGAATGTAAAATTTCCTCATTTACCGATGTTTTTCTGGATTTATGTGAATACATAGTAATATTGAGAATTCTTCTATTTCTATTTTCATGCTCTTTCCCAGATTCAACCTCAAACACCAAGCAAAGTATATTGTCTGAATAGTTATTAAAAAAAACTCATAATGAAAACTAGTCATAAAACTAGTCATAAAATTCAACACTTTTTCCAGCTTTCTTCTGTACTACCAATACTCGGTAACCTGCACGGACCTCACATAATCCAGGACACGAACCATAAGTGACCGCTGTGCACCTCAGACATTTTCTTCCAATAAGACTGCATCTGTCATGATGAGAGCAAACTTGACAATCTCCAAAATTCCTCAAGGCGCAAGTGACGTATAAGCAATGGCAGTCTCTTAAAAATAAAATTCCTTTCCATACCAGTTCTGTGCGAACCGAAAAGTTTTTAAAAAAATCCCCAGTTTTGGATACGATTTTCTCACTCAAACAGCCACTAAAATGTTTCGGAAGGTGTAGTTCACATCCGCAGCTATGGCATTCCTGTGTCCAGTTCGAATTAGACGTGGAAAGAAGAAAAAACGTAAGTAGAATTTGAGACTCCTGCGTGCCTTTGCCATCCGCCCTGGCGACGGTGGTGATTTCAATGAAGAAGAAAAAAAAAGTGAGAAGATCACCAAAGAGACAAACATCAGCAGCAGGAGAGGCAGTGAAAGAATTCCATTCAATAGCAGGTCACTGACATAATTACCTGTTGATATGCTATATGCTACATTTCTGCGACACACAGGGAATAGAAATAGAAATGGGATTTTCGATACCTGATAATTGTGTCACAACTACGTGGAATAGATGGGGTGAAATCCTGTTAATCAGGAACGGGACAGTTTTCGGTGTAGTGATTTCAGTTTAGTGGAAATATCAATGCCAAGAATGAGAAAATTGCAGTGAAAACAATATCTGATGTTTGGGATGTTAAAATTCAATGAAAGGTCACGATTTAATAACTCGTTCTGGTCAGTGCTGTAAGATGTTGCTTTATCTGACGCAGAAAATATATAAGAATATCAGATACAAACCGATTCTCGATTGAAAAGTGCCTCGGTCATGTAAGAATATTGATGAATAATAAATTTATTAATGATCATATAATATCCACTATAGTGCAATAATTTGGAAATCAGCAACATCCTTTCATGTATACATGGAAGATCGAAGCTTTATCCCATTGGAAAAAAATTATAGTATCCATGCATATCTGAATTAGATTTTTGTCCTTTAATATAGACTCAATAGGTAATTCGTTTCTTTCAAAACACTAGTATTAATAAGCAGGTTCCTTGCTGTTACCATCGTTCAAGTCACTAAAAGTAACTTATTTTGTTTGACGAATTTTAATACCATTTACAATTTTTTGAGCTAATCAAGGGCAGGACCTAATGTTAATTCTGTGAACTGCGACCTGATCTGCACAAAATAATGTTTTTTTTTTAATTTTATCATTTTGTTCATTTGAAGCACGATAAAACTAAACATATCATCCTTTTTCATTCGAGTAAACTCATTTACAGTAGCGTATATTATTACATCCGTGGGTATCTTCAATAATGCTACACTGAGATTCATTTTGATTATTGGGAATCTATATCTATCTTCTATATATATAAAAATGGATTTCTGTCTGTCTGTCTGTCTGTCTGTCTGTCTGTCTGTCTGTCTGTCTGTCTGTCTGTCTGTCTGTCTGTCTGTCTGTCTGTCTGTCTGTCTGTCTGTCTGTCTGTCTGTCTGTCTGTCTGTCTGTCTGTCTGTCTGTCTGTCTGTCTGTCTGTCTGTCTGTCTGTCTGTCTGTCTGTCTGTCTGTCTGTCTGTCGTCTGTCTGTCTGTCTGTCTGTCTGTCTGTCTGTCTGTCTGTCTGTCTGTCTGTCTGTCTGTCTGTCTGTCTGTCTGTCTGTCTGTCTGTCTGTCTGTCTGTCTGTCCTGTCTGTCTGTCTGTCTGTCTGTCTGTCTGTCTGTCTGTCTGTCTGTCTGTCTGTCTGTCTGTCTGTCCTGTCTGTCTGTCTGTCTGTCTGTCTGTCTGTCTGTCTGTCTGTCTGTCTGTCTGTCTGTCTGTCTGTCTGTCCTGTCTGTCTGTCTGTCTGTCTGTCTGTCTGTCTGTCTGTCTGTCTGTCTGTCTGTCTGTCTGTCTGTCTGTCTGTCTGTCTGTCTGTCTGTCTGTCTGTCTGTCTGTCTGTCTGTCTGTCTGTCTGTCTGTCTGTCTGTCTGTCTGTCTGTCTGTCTGTCTGTCTGTCTGTCTGTCTGTCTGTCTGTCTGTCTGTCTGTCTGTCTGTCTGTCTGTCTGTCTGTCTGTCTGTCTGTCTGTCTGTCTGTCTGTCTGTCTGTCTGTCTGTCTGTCTGTCTGTCTGTCTGTCTGTCTGTCTGTCTGTCTGTCTGTCTGTCTGTCTGTCTGTCTGTCTGTCTGTCTGTCTGTCTGTCTGTCTGTCTGTCTGTCTGTCTGTCTGTCTGTCTGTCTGTCTGTCTGTCTGTCTGTCTGTCTGTCTGTCTGTCTGTCTGTCTGTCTGTCTGTCTGTCTGTCTGTCTGTCTGTCTGTCTGTCTCTGTCTGTCTGTCTGTCTGTCTGTCTGTCTGTCTGTCTGTCTGTCTGTCTGTCTGTCTGTCTGTCTGTCTGTCTGTCTGTCTGTCTGTCTGTCTGTCTGTCTGTCTGTCTGTCTGTCTGTCTGTCTGTCTGTCTGTCTGTCTGTCTGAACCTAATAGACTCCAAAACTACTGAACCGATCGACGTGAAATTTTGTATATAGGGATTTTTGGGGCCGGGGAAGGTTCTTATGATGATTTGAGACCCCTCCCTTCACTGGAAAGGGGGCTCCCATACAAATGAAACACCAATTTCTACATAACTCGAGAACTAATCAAGCAAAAGAAACCAAATTTAGCATGTGTGAGTATTTGAAGGCAAAAAGGTTTTAATGGTAGCTTGAGAACCCTCCCCGTCATAAAGGGGGGCTCCCATACAAATAAAACACAATATTCTGCATAATTCGGGAACTAATCAAGCAAACGGAACAAAATTTGGCATGTGGTGGATTTTGAAGACAAAAAATGTTCCTATATTGGTTTGAGATCCCTCCCCATTCTAAAGGGGGGTGGGCTCCGATACAAATGAAACACAAATTTCTGCATGACTCGAGAACTAATCAAGCAAATGGAACCAAATTTAGTATGTGGTGGTTTTTGAAGACACAAAATGGTTCTATGTTGATTTGAGACCCCTCCCCTTTCTAAAGGGGGGGGTCCCAAACAAATGAAAAGAAAATCCTTGCATAACTCGAGAATTAATCAGGGAAATTTGGGGAACCAAATTTGGCATGTGGAAGTTTTTGAAGGCGGAAAATGTTTCTATGGTGATTTGAGACTCTTCCGCCATATAAGGAGGGAGGAGAGGGGAACTCTCAAACAAATGGAAAACAAATTTCTGCATAATACGAGAACTAATAAAGCAAATGGAACCAAATTCGGAATGGACGAGTTTTTTAAGGCATGAAATGTTTTTATGGTGGTTCAAAACCCCTCCTCCCTCTAAGAAGGGGGGCTCTCATATAAATGAAACACAAATTTCAACAAAACATGGGAACTATGCCTACTGCTGCGCAAATTTGTATTCAGAGACTTTTGGGTCCGGAAAAGCATCTTATGATAGTTCGAGACCCCTCCCGCCTCCAAAAAGGGGGGATCCCATGCAAATAAAAAACAAATTCCTGCAATCGAGAACTAATCACAAATGAAACCAAAATTGGTATGGGTGAGTTTTGCAAGAAATGTTTTTATGATGGTTTGAAGCCCCTCCTCCCTCTGGAAAATGGGGCCCCCATGAAAATGAAAAACGAATTCAAGCCAAACACGACAAGTATATCTACTGCTATGCTAATGTGTATGTAGGAGTACTTAGGTCCGGGAGAGCATCTTATGATAGTCCAAGACCCCTCCCGCCTCTAGAAAGGGGGCCCCCATGCAAATGAAACCAAATTTGGTATGGGCGAGTTTTTGAAGGCAAGAAATGTTTTTATGGTAATTTGAGAGCGCTCCTCACTCTGGAAATGGGAGCTCCCACACATAAGAAACACAAATTTGTACCAAACATGAGAACTATCTCTACCGCTATGCAAATTTGTATGCAGGGGTTTTCGGGTCCGGGAAAGGATCTTATGATAGTTCGACATCCCTCCCGCCTTTAGAAATTGGGGCTCCCATGCAAATTAAAAACTTTTTTCTGCATAACGCAAGAACTAATCAAACAAATGGAACCAAATATGGCATGTGGAGGTTTTTGTAGGCAAGAGATGTTTCTACGGTGGTATGAAACCCCGCTCCTCTTTGGAAGAAGGGGCTCTCATACAAATGAAACACGAATTTGAGCCAAACATGAGAATTATCCCAACAGGTATGACTATTTTTATTCAGGGATTTTTGGAAGCGGGGAAAGTTCTTATGATGGTTCGAGACCCCTCCCGCATCTGGAAGGGGTGCTCCCACGCCAATGAAACAAAAATTTCTGCATAACTCGAGAACTAATCAAGGCAATGGAACCAAATTTGGGATGTGGGAGTTTTCGGAACCAATAAATGTTTCTATGGAGGTTTGAGACTCCTCCCCTCTCTGAAAGTGGTGGCTTCTCATGCAAATTAGACACAAATGTCAACCAAACATGAGAATTATACCTACTGTTAGGAAAACTTATATGTAGGGGTTGTTGAGGCCGGAGAAGGTTCTTATGAAGGTTCGAAGCTACTTCTCCGCCTGGAAGGGGAGGACTTCCATACAAATGAAACACAAATTTCTGCAAAGCTCGAGTTCTTGGAATTGGAGTTCTTCAAATAAAACCAACTTTGGCATGTGGGGGTTTTTGGGCAGGATTTTTTTCTTAGGTGGTTTGAGACGCCTTCCCTCTGGAGAGGGGGAAGGAGGGCTCTCAAACCAATGAAACAGACATTTAAACCAAACATGAGAATTATCCATGCAACTTAAACACAAAATATGTATTTCTTCGGTGAGAAGCATATTCTGATAGAAGTTTGAACCCCTTTTTAGTCAAGAATTGGTTGAGTTACTCTCAGTGAAGCACAAGAAGTTAATCTTAGGTTATGCAAGAGAAAATTACGTACAAACTGACAGGATAGGGCATCGTTTGCCTTTGAAATGCTTCTACGCACAAAGCAAAACCGGTAGAAACTACCGGCCCAAGGGTTAAATTAACAACACAAACCCTTTTTTTTTTGCATAAATAACACACACAAGCAAACGAAAATATTTTAACCAGATTCACTGCAGAACCATAAACGCGCCAGTTTTATTCATTTTTCACTCATTCAGTTGCATGCGTTGCCAAGACTCTGCACCGGGTTCAGCCAGTATATATATATAAAAAATTCTGTCTGTTCTGAACCTTATAGACGCGGAGACTACTGAACCGATCGTCGTGAAAATTTTTATGCTGGGGTTTTTGGGGTCGGAGAAGGTTCTTATGATAGTAAGGACCCCTCCCTTTTCTGTGAAGGGGGGCTCCTATACAAATGCATAACTTGAGAATTAAACAAACCAAGTTTTTTGCATAACTCGGAGAACTAAACAAACTAAGAAAAATGGAACCAAAAAATAAAAGCAAGAAATGTTTCAATGGTGGTTTAAAACCCTGCATTTTTAAAAGGAGGGAGTTGTTTCCATACGAATTTCTGCATAATTCTAGATATAGTTAAGTAAATGGAACCAAATTTAGCAGGTGGAGGTTTTTAAAGGAGAGGAATGTTTCTACACACTCAGATTATTTTACAGAAATCTGTAAAACTTTACCGGTAATCCGATTTTACTTTACGTTTGGTAATCCGATTTTAAAATTTCACCGAAATCCGTTAAATTGGATTACCGAACGATCAGCTGTTAAGAATTCGGTAAAACTTTACAGATTTCTGTAAAAAAATCTAAGTGTGTATGGTTGTTTGAGACTTCTTCACCCACTGTAAGGGAGTGGGCGGAGGCTCCATACAAATGAAACCTAGATTTCTGCATAAGTTGGAAAACTAATTGAGCGATTGGAACCAAATTAGGTATATGAAGGTTTTTGAATGCTAAACATGTTTTCTAAGGTAGTTGGAGACCCCTCCCGCCTCTAGAAATATAGGCTTGCATACAAATGAAACACAAAATTTCGACCAAACATGAGAACTATCCCTAGTGCTATGCAAATTTGTATGCAGGGGCTTTTGGTTCCGGGAAAGGTCTTGAGGTAGTTCGAGATCACTCCCCTCTATAAGGGGGGTTCCCATAAAAATCAAACACAATTTTCAGCATAACTCAAGAATTAATCAAACAAATGGAACCATATTTGGCATGCGGGGGTTTTTGGAGGCAAGAATTGTTTCAATAATGGTGGTTCAAGATCCCTCACCTATCAGAAATCAATGGCTCTCATGCACATTAAACATATTTTTTGCATAACTGGAGAACTAATCAAGCATATGGAACCAAAATTGGCATGTGAAGGTTTTCAAAGGCAGGAAATATTTCTACGGTGGTTGGAAACCCTTCCTCTTTGGAAGGGGGGCTATCATACAAATGAAACACAAATTTAAACCAAACATGAAAATTATCCCTACTGTAATGAAAATGTGTATGCATGGGATTTTGGCACCGGACAAGATACCCATGATGGATCGAAACTCCTCCCCCGTCTGAAAGGGGGGTTTCCATACATAGAACACAAATTTCTGCATAATTAGGAATTAATCATAAAATGGAACCAAATTTGACATGTGGGGTTTTTGAGGCAGAATATGTTTCTTATGTGCTTCGGAGACCCCTATTCTCTGGAGGGAGGGAGCTCTCTCAAACAAAAGAAACAGTAATTTGAAACAAACATGAGAACTTCCATGCAACTAAAACACAAAATATGTATTTTTCGGGTAAGCAGCATGTTTTGATAGCAGTTTGAGAAAATTACGTTCAAACAGACAAGATACGGCTTCGTTTGCAGTAAGGGAGGAGGGGTGTTTGGGAAAACGTGACAATCCATACAAAAATAATAAATGTCCATACAAAAAACGTGACAGGCGGGGGGGGTATAAAACTCACATTTTGTGTGTGACATAATTAATGGACGTTCCCTAAATGTTTGTCTATGAAATGCTTCTACACAAAAAGAAAAACCGGTAAAAATACCGATCCAAGGGTTAAATTCTAAACACAAACCTTCGTTTTTTTTTTTGCAGAAGATACAGACTTAGCAAACCAAATTCATTTCGTAAAAAATATTATAAACACGTCAGTTCTATTAAATTTTTATTAATTTAGTTGCATGCGTATAATATGAAAAAGCTTATAATTTGTTTATTACTGTTTCTTAGAGTTTCATGCTTATTAGTCATCACAATTAGCTTTTTCCTGTTGACAACTTTAGCACTTCCATTAATTACGTTGAGAAGCAAAGTCTGGCTTCCTACCACTACAAGCTTCTTTGGCGATCGATTGATCAAATACACAGCTGTTGTTGCCGCTTCGACCCGGAACGTATTCTGAAGATTTGTTTTATACATATTGATTTAGAAGGAGATGTTCTCTCATCACCACGATGCCCCAATAGTGGACAATAATGTTTGCTAGAAATGAAAGATATGAAGAGAAAGTGTTGATAGTTCCGTCAGTGTGCGGCAAGTTGTGGAAAATTGAATAGAAGTATCGAAAATTGAGCGAAGGGCTGGATATAGCAGTACTCGAACCAGGCACGCATTCCTTTGCCTTACATTCCACTGCAGGGTAGGTCAAGGCACGAACGGATCCGCCACCTTGCCAGGCAAAAGAATGCACGCCTCATCGTGCTCACGCGTAGTACCAGTTGCTTGTGATAGTTCTAGCGGTTGCTTTTACACACTCCGTTTTGTTGCGTACATGGCAGATAAACTTTACTTTGAACGAACAAAAACGTCTACAGCGAAGTACGGTTTAAGAGACGTTTATAAAACGAATGTGTTCCCGATTCTCCCAAACAACGCTGCAGCCTAGCTAAATTCTCGACATCTGTGATATCCACAAACTTCCGTTGTATTCTTAAACGAGCTATAGAATATCGGCCATTCCTCCGGATCACCGGTGAACTTCGGTAACTCTCGTGACATTACTTGGCCAAGCAGCCAACGAGGCGCTGGTTGGTCCCTAGTAAACTAGCTGAAGGATTGCTTCGAATTCCGTTGATTCCCAGCGACAATGGTAATAGCGAAGGTGCTACAAAGATTTTCAGTGTTTTCTTCGTTTTACAGGTTCCAGTTTCACCGCGGAAGGACGATTCCAGTTTAATTTATTAGTCTTGAACTTTATTCTGTTTCTGTAATTTAATAAAGACAATAATATCTTGCATAAACTGCACTGTGAATTAAGCTTAATCACGTACCTTCGAAACCTTTTGTATAATCCTAGGTCGAGTATCTCACCGAAACTATAAAACTTATAAAA